>JAVDPK010000581.1:315566-343956 GCA_034780415.1 Cichlasoma orientale
GATTTTCCTCCAGCCTTTGGCTCCCTCTCCTGTGTGGATGCTTGTACCTGTGCTGCTGTTGTCACGGTGACCTCCTCTCCATCCTCCCCCCTCCTCTCTCTCTCCATGCTCTGCCTGCTGGCGTCTCTGCCCCCCCTTCCTCGGTTAGTTTCAGCTCACAGCCGGCAGAGGCAGAAGAGTGTGGGGATGAACACCCCGAACGCAACAAGGATGGGAAACATTAGGCTGCTGTTGTCAGCTGCGTATGGGTTTGGTGTTCGGGGGCCTGACTGGACCCTGTGATGAGAACCTTTTGAGGCCTTTTTCTTCCCACCTTCCTCGCCTCCTTCGCCATCTTCCTCTTCTTCCTCCTCCTCCTCATGCCTCTCTAAGCCAGGGTGAGGCTGAAGCTTTGGTACATCTGTTAAAGACGGAGGAGAAAGCTCAGGGAGAGCACACAAGCAACACAGAGAAGGATTCTGACCCACCTGAGTCAAAATCATTCACCAAACACACTTAGTTTTATTGCAAAGTGCTGAACAATACGTTTAACAATCTCAGGACTCACCTTCTAGTGTCCCTTTCATTACGTAGAGAGCGCAGACCTTGGGGTTGTCATAATAACCCTGAAACAGCAGATTCAACAAAGTCAAGTGTAAGTTAAATGTGTAACAAAGCTCCCATTTAGTGGTCTGAGCTTCCATATTTGTTAAATGCCTTCTAACTTGGTTTGTGGTGTAAACGTAATCACACTTTATGATCAAGCTGAGTTGATCTGGGGAAAATCTTTTTAGACAGGGAAAATGCAAAGAGGGCCAGTGGTCCACAAAAAAAGAAGATAGAGGTCACTGCAGAAACTTTCTGAAGTATGCCACTTTACAAATTTAGCATACAGTCGCATGTCCTACAAACAGGCTGCTTGCTTTTATTCGTCAGTCCTCAGAGCTTCAAAGGGAATCCTAAAAGCTATAGTTTTTCTATAGCTACAGCCTGTTGAGCAACACAGCTACTGAACTGTGTATAATAGTGATGAAATTGTATGCCAAGTTAATAAGTGTGGGGTCAAATGGTGACAAGAAAAATTCCAATTTAAAGTGGAACTAAACACATTTTAAATGAGGGCACTGCATAGAGTATTCTATAGCAACAGAACCAAAATCTGACTGACTTAATTTTGGTCAGGTCGCCATGCCTCTCCAAACTGCACATTACAGTTTTGCCAATCAGTTAACAAATTATGAATATATTAACAGAAGAAATGTCAACTTAAATGGTGCTTTAATAATAGCAAGGAGAAGGAAAACCGAAATGTGATATACAAGTTTATGTTAGAAGTCTGAAGAAGAGCATGCTGGGTGATGAGGAGAAACATTAGTAATAATACTGCTGCTGCATACTCAATGGAGGAGATGCTTGATGAGATTAAAATGTGAAAATAAACTGAAGAATTACTAAGCTCATGATGAAGCAATAAATAGGAGGATATATGAATTAATCACCTACGAAAAAAAAAAAGCTTTATTTTTGACCTACTTAAGTAGCACTAATTTGCTATCTCTCTCCCCCACAACACACACACACACACACACACGAACGCTGCTGACTAAACCACCGTTTTATAGCCTTCTAGTCATGCCATCAGCAAACTTGTCTTCCAGATTGGAGAAAAAAACAAACAAACTAACAAAAAAACCCACAACACTTATCAGAACATGTTACTGGGGAAACTCAGTGCTAACATTAAAATTCCACTGTTGACAGGAGCATGAAAGAAATTCAAGATGTTTAAAAAAAAAAAAAAAAAAAAAAAAACGGGGGGGGTACAAGGTGCACATCTTGACCTATTCAAAAGAAAACGAGGTTGGAAAGCTTAAAGACACTATGGAGATGTTTCATGGGTAGACAAATCTGTTTTGGGGGATAAATAGTGCCAAGAAAAGCAACAAGCTTTGTGAAGGCAGCAGTGATAAGAGCAATTCTCTGCCGAAAATACCAGGTGCAATCACTGATGGCAGCCTATTAAGCTGGCAGGAAGCGACAGAAGACAATGACAGTCAAGACGTGAACCTGGAAAGCATCAGTAATTTTTTAAAATTTATTTATTTATTTTTTAAATCATGACATTAAGTTTGTTAAAAGGAAAATAAAATTTCTTGGTAACATTTGTTCATGTTACAATTTAACAATCTAGCCATTTTCACACCCCTAACTTTCTAGACATTACCCACAGACGTACATGTAGAATGCAAAACTAACCAAATGTGTCAATGTGAGAATACCTGCAGGGTAAAGTCCAAAGAATGCACAGCCAACGAGTGGTCGCCCTGTATCCTGCATGCTCTAATCAGACAACACCCTGGCCTAAACTAAACAAACCAGTCCCGTTGTGCGCTACATGTTGACAGCTTCAGTTAATGTCTTGATGTGATTCTCCTGATATTTTCAGAGCTCGTGTGTGAAAATGGATGCACAAGTGAATAAACTCAAAATCATGGAAACAAATGTGAAATGGTACGCTGCATTTATGACATCAAAGAATGTTAGTATTCCTGTTCTTCTGCTGCTAATTTTAATTTAACCACCTGCTGGTATCACTATCAGTGATCTACAGAGCTTTCATTTGAGTTTGCTTGTGACATATTATTAGTCTACGGCAATAGATAATACAATGTAATATATAGACTAATATATAGAATATATTAGTCTATTAAGCAAGCTGCAGTGAAATTAAAGAAGAAAAAAAAAAAGGACCTGTTGATTTCTTCTGAAAGGCTTTGATTGCACGTTTGAGTTCTGAACAATAAGTTCTGTGACCCCAAAAACATTGTTTGGGAGCAGGTGAGCAAACATTGAAAGTGATAGTACCCAAACTTAAATAAAGTAAGGGGTTCTTGCTTTTTTGTTGCACAGCTCTAGTAGGTGTTGTGAAGTCATGTTATACTTCAACCCCCCCCCCCCACTAATTCGTTTAGCTTTTACGGTTAAAATAGTAAGCAAATCTCTGGAGTAGGAAAGTTTGCACAGAAAAATATGCCACATTAAGTTCACTCTGCCCTAAAAAGGCCAACAAGATATTTGATAGTTATCAGTCAGCTTCACAGCCCACACACCGACTGGCTATCAAGAGACACTTTCACAAAGGGAGTTCATTATGCAAATGTGCTTTCAGTTTTATGTGTGTGTCAGGGGTAATGGCACCCATGACACACAAGTAGTTAGGTTTATGGATAGATCTACTTGTATAAGTTATTTTAATATAAAATGAGTACTAGCTGTTCTCCCAACCTCTGATTATTGCACATAGCTGTCTTATAATGATGAAAGACTATTAGAAAAACAGAAAAATAACAGAAGGCTAGGTTGCCACTTTTTTTTTGGCACCCTTTGGGGTTAAAAAAAAAAGAAAAAAAAAAAAAAGGATTTTAAGCTCATGAAATAACAAAGACTTCCAAATAACTTGATCACATCTAAATTCTCAAGAAGAAAAAAGAAGTTTTAAATGCATCCATGCCACCTCAGAAATAAAGGAAAATGTGTGCACAAAAAAGGCAAAGAGAAATTTCTCAGATAATTAAACAGCATAGAACTTACCTTTACAAACTCCACGGTGAGCTTGCCATTGAAGGTGGACACCTCTCCCTGCACACTCAGCTTGCCTCGTCTAATAGAGAAGGGCACGATCTCATCATGGGCAGTACTGTGACCCACTCGATCAAAAATATCCAGGTCCTTCACGACCACGTGGCCATTTAGACGAACATCGAACACCTAGAAAAACATTCCTGAATCAGTAATGATTAACAGCTGATTCTGACACACACACACACACACACACACACACACACACACACACACACACACACACACACACACACACACACACACACAATGCCTTTAACTGAGCACACTGACAACTCATGGAGTACAAGAAAATGTGGATTAAAGGTGAGCATATGATGTTCTTACACACTGGACATGAGCATTATTATTTTTTATAATCCACACTAACCATTTTTATCTCTATTAAATGCACTTACTATTATGAAATAATGACTCTTTAACTGGCTTACCTTTTGCTGTGACTGAGCAAAGTAAACCTCTGCATACTTCATAACCAGTATATAGTCTCCTTCTTCACGAATGGGGACGTCATATCCAAAGGTGTCTTCGTTGTAGCGCTCTGTCTGGTACAAAATCTGGTCCTCTTGATTGGAGCGCAGTATTGGCAGACGCATCCCATAATTAGATGCTACAAATGGATAAAAACATCTGGCTCAGTGTGCACTCACGACAACCTGATCTGCCTAACAGCAGCCATGCTGGAAATATTATACTGCAAGTCAACCAAAGCAGCACACTGCAAAAGCCCACAAACTTTATCTACATTTAATGACATAATAGCACTGTTGTGCCTCGAAAAATTAAGTAAAGTAAATTAAGATTCAAAAGTTTTGCCTCAAAAATTGAACCAAAAATGCTTCTCCAGTCACGCTTATCACATCAGTACCTGCTTCCTCTACACAGCGAGTGGGGCGGGGCTGTAATCGTCTATGCTGACTCCTCATAAGTTTGGAGTTACTTGCGGAAGCCAGTACATGCAGAGGTTTCTGCAGGAAATGCCCGTTTTACCTCCGAGGAGCACCTTCTGCCTTCACAATGTCACTCTCACCAGCACCTTAAAAGGTGAAGTGCAGTATCTTAACAGTTAATCACGTCCACTCACCTTTACCAATTTTCCCTTCCAGGGGGTCCTTTTTGAAGTGAATCCCGTGTACATCTACATGCGCGTCGCCCCCGGCATTTACAGCCCAGATAACCCGTTCAGAAAGGCTGGGGCCCCCGCCATCTGCCCAGGACTGCTCGGACAGCAGCAACAGCACCGCTGCGACCAGCCCGGCGGCGAGCTGCGCCGTGACCCGCTGCATCACCTCACACCGCCTGCTCCTGGACACACAGACAATCAGCGTCGGTATCTGCCCGCATGTGGCACGAACCCATCCACAAGTAACATTAAACTGCACAGGGTTAGCAAGTGTCAGGAGCTAGCGAGTTCGTCTCGATGACATGAAACACGATATCTTTAAGGTAGCCAGTATGCTAACGTTACCAGTACCGGCAGTAGCATTTTTTGCACACACATCCGGAAAATATCATTGAAGTCATAAACAATTATTCTAGTTTCACGGTGACAAATTGATAACATACCACCTCTGTATCCGCTGGCCAAACAAGAAAAGATAAAGATAATGAGAAATCAGCAGCAAATAACGTTGGTTAGTTAGCGAGGCTAGCTAGCTAGCTAGCTAACCTGTCTAACCAGAAATTCTTGGTGAATGAGTGCCCAGCTAAGCTTACCTTCCCCTGCCACAAATATCTCCAACCTGCGCTTTGCAAACGTATGAGCGCGTCTCCGCTGGCGCTGTGTGACCTGGTGCCTACAGCCTACACTGTGCGATAACTTCACTGAGTGCAGATATTGTTACTTGCTGCTGGTCCCAGCCTCCTACACCGACTTTCATTCAATGTGTGCATCCGAATGAGCATTTGCTGCTCCGCCGCTGCTGCTGCTAGCTGCAGCTGCTGGCAGTTTGCAGGAGGCGGAGCAGCGCTACCTAACCTTACATTTCCGGTGAGTGACAAACACTCTGTCCAATCACATCACCCTGCTGCTAAAAGTCTTCCCGGACTGTCAAACACGTTTCATATACCGCAGCCCAATCACATCATTCTTTGTTTAAACACACACGCACACACAAAGGTATTAATTCACTTTTATATGACAGGAAATGACTTTTTGAGGGCTGGAAAAAGTATGCACCTTTAACAAAAACGGACAGAGTAGCCGTTTTTTCCATGTCAAGTCAGGGATTTGAGAATTTCATGCCCCGAGTTAAGCCTTTACGGCAGCAGAGTGCCAAACGGTAATTAATACCGGCCTCATTTACATGACTGAGCCAGACTTATATTCAGAAGAGTGTGAGGAAGTGATCATGAGGTACAAACAAGGAAATTAAATCTTCTGAACGCTAATGAAACTACCATTATGCTAAAGACAGGCTTCCTTCAGGCATTCTGTTTGCGTTGTGTTAAAGTTTTCTTTAACATCGGTTTATCCTTCAGTCGTCCGAAATCTAACAGCTTTACTAACTCTGAAGGACAAAAGGTAAAAAATATTCAACACCGTAATTCCTGCCTTTTTAAAAATCCTATGAACATAACTATAGTCTCACACAACACGTGTTCTTTAAGAAGAAGTCACGCCCCCGTTTTTCCGGTACGGTCTCGTCCAATTGGGAAAGTCCAACGCAACGCGCACACAGAGCCCTCTGCGCACAAACGGCGCACCTGAGAATTGAGCAGAAAGAGATGAATGAAGATAGTTGCTATGGCAACAGCCAATCGCCACAGATGACAGGATTTTCATGACTGTCTTTTTTGTTTGTTTGTTTTTAACCTGCTAAATATCCTCTTAAAACTAAGAGCAGTAACATTAAGCAGTTTGTTGCAGCCGTTGATCTAGTTGGACCAGTATTGAATGCAGTGTTGCAGCACACACCTACAGGGTCATAATATCTCCATGAAGTACATATGAAGTACATATGTGTAGACATTTGTTACTATTTGTTACTTTTGGCTTGCTGCTGCTACACATGCACGCAGGTCTCGGCGCATGCTTTTCTCCAGAAGACAATCACAGCCTTGATAGTGCAGTTATGTCGTGGGTGTTGGACTGCTTACCTCAGTCTTTGGTTATTTTTGCATGAAAACTTTATCTGGCACCGAACATCCAGCCTAAGTGTTATACAAATGTGCTCTTTTAACTTTTTTTTTTTTGCTTGCTTTTATACTGCACACAGGGTTGTGTCAGAGTGTGGTCGTTAATGAATAGGCTTGCACGGGGATTTTTACTAACGAGATAATAAAAACATCTAGTCTGAATGCTTTTGGATTTCTCAAAAATGATATATTGTGAATAAAATTTGCAACATTATGAGTTCCATAAATATTCATTTTTCACTTCAAATTAAATGCATTTTGCAGATTCAACATTTACAGTTGGTCAAATCTAATTACGCATAAGTACAAAATACATAATGTAATCAATATCCTTTGCAAAGAACTATTATATAATTTCACACATTTTCTGACAGTCTAACTATACTTATTTGTAATCTGATTACATAATCCAGATCACATGTAATCTGTAGATGCACATCTTATATGTTTGTTTTAGCTTCATCTGCGTGCAACTTTAACAGCTGCACAAATGAAGTAGTTAAACATCTCTCTGTGTAACTTTTATTTAGTCTTCTACAAAACATGATGTTAATATACTAAAAAAAAGTGAAATTTATCAAAGGGCACACAGGGAGAAAGCACAGTTCAGCTGTTTACATTTGGTGATTTTTCTTCTTTTTTCAGCTGCTCCCTTTAGGGGTCGCCACAGCCGTCTGCCTCGATCTCACCCTATCCCTAACATCCTCTTCTGTCACACCAACTCTCTGCATGTCCTCCTTCACTACATCATGCCTGGCAGCTCCATATTCAACCTTCCTTTGTCCACTATATCCACTAAACTCTGCACATGTCCAAACCATCTCAGCCTTGCTTCTCTAACTTTGTCTCCAGATTGCTCAGCCTGAGCTGTCCCTCTGAGGTACTCATTTCTAATCTTGTCCATTCTGGTCACTTCCAGTGAAAATCTTAACATCTTCTCTGCCTCCTGTCTTTTTGTCAGTGCCAGCGTCTCCAAACCATACATCACAGCAGGTCTCACTACCATCTCGTAAACCATCCCTTTCAGTCTTGCTGCCATCCTTTTGCCACAAATCACCCCAACACTTGTCTCCACCCACTCCACCCTGTCTGAACTCTCTTTTTTCACCTCTCTAATGCACTGTCTGTTGCTTTTGGTGGTTGACTCCCAGGTGTTTACTACCTTACTACTCCTTGGAGCTTCACTCTTACACCTGTCTCCCTCTCATTCAAACACATTCAAGTATTCTGTCTTCCTTCTACTGACTTTTATTCCTCTTCTCTCCAGTACATACCTCCACCTCTCCAGGCTGTCTTCCACCTGCTCCCTACTCTGACTACAGATCACAGTGTCATCTGCAAACATCATAGTTCACAGACATTCCTACCTGACATTGCAAACAAGAACGGACTCAGTCGATCCCTGATGTAATCCCAGCCCTACCTTGCACCCATCTGTCACTCCTAACACACCTCATCACTGTCTTGCTGTCCTGATACATGTCCTGCACCACCCCACATACTGCCACTTCTGACTTCCTCATGCAGTACCACAGTTCCTCTCTTAGCACCCTATCATATGTTTTCTCTAGATCCACAAATAGCATTTGGTGATTATACAGTCATAGTAAACATACCCAGCTAGCAGTCTTACACATGCACAGTACAGTACAAAAGTCTTGAGACACCTCTCATTCCTTTATAGTTTGCTTCCAAGGAGCCAGACTTTCTTATACTTCTTTAAAGCAGTCTCGAGCAATATTTCTCCAGGGTTTCAAAGTTTTTTCTTCAGACAGTGGCTACTTTTTCAGCACGGCAATGATCCCAAACCCACTGTCAATGCAGTAAAAGCAGCCCCAGAGCCCGGACCTCAACATTATTGAGTTGTTCAGTTCTTGACAGAGAACGGAACAAAAAGCAGTCAATACCCGAACAAGAGCTTTGAATGTCCTTCAAGATGCCTGGAGAACTTAAAGAAATTACAAGAAACTTGGCTCAGAGAGTTCCGCCTGTGTTGAAGAATAAAGTTGAGCCACTCCTCATATAAAGAAAGGAAGGGTGGCTCAAGATTTTTGCACAGTGAATCAATAATAGATATTATAAGGAGGGTGGAGGTTTGTCCTCAAGACATGCAGTGACAGCACTCTCACAGTCATTCGTAAAATGAATGCATTATAGAAAAACAGACAAAAGGTCCACACCAAAATAAGCTGTTGTCAGTCTATGTTTTCATTTTGATCGAAATAACAAACTAAGAACTGTAAAATATTTTCCTTGGCAACATCACCACAATAAAAGGGGCTCAAATGTAAACACCTTTTATTCTTCTACAGTTAACTTGGCGAAATATTTTGTTGACTTTGTTAGACAGAAATGCAAATGTGCATACTGAATTTAATAAATGTCTTTGGCATGCATAGAAATTGTTGACAGCACTGACGTGTGGAGCATTACCACAAATACAATCATCGAGACACCGACAGACGGTACATTTACAACATTATCACATCCACTGTAAATACACTTCACATACGTCATTACTACTGTGTAATCCCAGACAGGGCAAGATGTATTTCTTTTAAAAAAAACAAAACACCCATCACTTGTTTCCAAAGTAAATAATTCAAACTTGTTGGCATTAAAAAATTCTGCATTTTTCCTGCAAACTGCAGCAGATGAGTGTCAGTTTGGTTCTATGGATTTAATAGCGGTGCATCTTATTGTACTGCAAATGTTTCAACTGCCCTTAATCCTGGACGAGTGAATAACATATATGAAATGTATTTATATTCAGCGGCTCATTATCATGAGCTACCGAGTCTACTGAACTGGATGTCAGACAGTGGTGCATTTTATCAGACGTTAACTGGCACAGTGAAAAACCACAGATGGTCACACAGGTGGGATACAGGTGTAATATTGCCACCACACGGGTTCCTCGGTGGAGCACCAATGTCACACAAAGGTTGTTCCGCTTGCAGTTTCTAATATAACACATACTGGGTGAATGTACAGTGGAATTTTCAACAGTACAGCGACCTTTAACAGCTTTTCTACAAACATTTAGTCTCCCATGGCGACGCCGTTGTACAGCAAAGGTGACGTTTTGTGAGACGCTTACTTGTACCATGTAAAGATTGAGACAAGACACCAGCAATCTATCCACACAGGAAGTTATTTAGTGAGAATTAAAGTGCAAAAAAACATAAATTAGGTCATCATCAGCTAGGCTACAGCGAATTCTGCCTCAGTTGAACTGGAGACTTTTCAGGAAGAACACTTATTGACTCAAAGTGTGAGGTGACTCCTCACTCCGTAACATTCGAGGAGTTTTGTTTCCAGTGTCATTCAGATTTGGATGGCTCAGAAGTTCTCGGCGTGTCCTTTGGGTGTAGTCGGTCTAGTGTTGAGGAGGATGTAGCTTCACATTCAGGACGGATCATTTTAATGATCTTAGCGAGACATCATCCGTACAAACTCTGTGAAAAGAGAGAAGAAGGAGCGCGACACTGCAGCTGCGACTGAGCCACACTCTACATTACACCTTAAGGTTGTTTGAGAAAGCTGTTTTACCTTCAAAGTCAACGAGTCCGTCGCCATTCAAGTCCACGTCCCTTAGGATGTCTTCTACTTCCTTCAGACCAACCTGGAAAAAAAAAAAGTAGGATGGCAGCAGTGAGTGAAGCACAGCACATAAATAAAGGCTATTCATTCAAGAAGAGTTTCTCTTTTCTCTTTCCGAGCTGAACCTTACTTGTTGTCCCAACAGCTTTCTCATTGCATCTCTGAGCTCAGACGTGCTTATGGCGCCATCTCCATTAGTGTCAAACTAAAAACAACAAGCAGAATGCCGGTATTAAAAACAGAAAAGTTGCTAATAAAACCAGTTATCAAAATTTGAATTCAGACAGTCTCACCTCCCTAAATGCATCTTTTAACTCCTTTATTCCAATCATGTCTGCAGTTTCAGCGAGGAGTTTTGGGCCCATCAGCTCTACAAAATCCTCAAAATCAACATGACCTCCCACTTAAAAAAAAAAGAAGAAAGATTTTGGTACAGAATTTCAAACCTCAAAGCACACAGACAGTATACAGTTATATGTATGACATACACAGATGACCGTTTGTCCTTACAGTTCATGTTTATCTGTTGGCTTAGTTCTATCAGCTCCATTTCAGTTGGCATGTATCCCATGGTCCTCATGCAGTTTCCAAGATCTTTACAGCTGATGAAACCGTCCTTGTCTTTGTCAAACTCTTTGAAAGCATCTCGTAACTCTGTTATAAAAACAGTAACAGAAATCACATTAGTAATGGAATTATATTACTTTATAGACTGTATATACAGCACCAGTCACAGGTTTGGACACACTCACAAACCTTTAACTGGTACTGTATAAAAAAAGGGGATGTAAATGTAGAAGTGTAGCAGGAACTGAAGCGCTAAAGAGTCTGAAATGTGCATTCTTTCTAATGGGGTGATTCATCTGGTTGTGAAACAATGTAATCCTATGAGAAAAGGATCCTATTCCTCACTTGATTTATGACCCCAGTAAACACTTGGTTTGCAAAATCCTAGTTTTAGGTCTCATTTTATACAACAGGATGTTCATTTTGTAAATTGTGGTCCCATCTGATGTTTGATTGCCAATAAAACAAACTATGATGTGGAGTGATCTTGTTTTTTTTTGGTCAAATTCACCTTCAGTAATCACTGAATATGAATGCAGTTTGCCGTGCCATCCACAAATGCAGGTTAGAGCTTGATCATGCAAAGAAGAAGCCATATGTGAACTTGATCCAGAAACGCTGCCGTCTACTCTGAGCCAAATCTCATTTAAAATGGAAAACTGTTCTGTGGTCAGACAAATCGAAGTTTGAAATTCTTTTTGGAAAACATGGACACCACATCCTCTGAACTGAAGAAATAAGGGACGATCCTTTTTTTTTTTTTCAATCAGTGCTCAGTTCAAAAGTCTGCATCTCTGATGGTTTGGGGGTGCATTAGGACCTGTATAATTGGCAGTATGCACATATGGAAAAGCACCATCAAAGAGTCATACTGGCTTGAGATTAACACGATTCAGATATCGTCTGGATGGGGTGGCCTCGCATATTTCACCAGGACTATGATAAACTGCATCGATTACAACAACATGGTTCTATTTTAGTCTGGGCGTTGAACTGGTTTGTCTGCAGTCCAGACTCTTCGCCACTTGAAACCATTTGATGCATCATGAAATGAAAAATACAACAAAGAACCAGGACTGTTGAGCAGCGAGAATCCTAGATTGGACAAGGACAGGGCAACATTCCTCACCCAGAAGTCCAGCAGCTGGTCTCCTTGGTTCCCAGACATTTATGGACTGTTGTTAAAAAGGGGATGCTACACAGTGGGAAACATGGACCTGTCCCAACTCCTTTGAGATGTGTTGCTGCCATTAAATTTAAAATGAGCTAATACTTTTCTTAAAATTGTACATTTTCTTAGTTTAAACATTTGGCATATTTTCTGTGTTCCACTGTGAATAAAATATGGGTTTATAAGATTTGCAAATCATTGCATTCGGGTTTTATTTACATCTTACTGTACTCAAGCCCTTTAATTTACATGTTGTTTCCATGTAATAATCCTGGGAGTAATTTCAGACTTATGTTAGTTCCCTAACTGAATGGGAAGGGAAACTTACCATCCATTTCTTCTGGCCTCAGTTCTCTGTCCTGTTGAGAAAAGACAATCAGCGGTCAGCACAAAATGAAAATTACAACGCACGAAGAAAACATTCATCGTCATCATCATCATATCAGACACTCTTCTGCATATGCATATGCAAGCATACTGTTGACAGTGTTGTGACAGTGATGCACAAATCTAAATCTGCAATCTTTTCCATAGCAGTCCGCAGCCTCCAAGAAAACTTCCGCTAAAGTATGCCTGCCATTAAAAGATTGAAACTATCTCATATCGTGATGACCAAACATCTTGCATAAACAGGCCGATCCCAATCAAGCATAACCGGGAATAAAGACCCCGGAGTTCACAGAAGAATGCGACTGTTATTTTTTCGCTGCTTGCTTACAATGAATGCAACCTTTAAAGGGCAGAAAAAGAGGCAGACATATCCCAGAGTCCTCAGGGGTTAACAGCAAGAGTACTGTGAAGCCTAAACACAACACTGAGGGCTGACATCAGGCCTGAACAGCTGTCAGGCTGGAACCACTGACATAGAAAGCAGAAAAGACACATGAGCCCAAAGAACCAGCCAAGCCGACACGAAGTCATGTGCAGTCCAATGAGAACGTCCTCTGACAAATCAGTCACTGCCAACTCATCAACCATCATCAGTTATCCAATCAGCTGACACTATAGAAAAACCCTGTATTGCTTTGCTGAGCTGTGTAATACATCAAAGTACAACATTTCAGAGGCTCATTTGTTTTATGCAAATCACCATCATGACCAGTGACCACAGTGCAGACAGGAAAATACATGAGTTGTGGATTTTGTTGATGGGGAATGTGTTCTTACAGGGATCGTTTGACATTTTTGGGGATAAAACATTTTCCCTTTCTTGCCAAGAGATAAATTACAGTGATATCATTCTCATATCTGTATGAAAAATATGCTGACTCAGGAAGAAACAGATAGCCTCAATCTGTCTGAAGGTAGCAAAATTCCAACAATCACCCTCTAAAACTCAAAAACTAACATGTCATACCTTTTTCTTTACTTTGGGTTAAGGTGCACTAGCTGCTCTAGTAACAGTCTGGGAAATAATCTCACTTGAAGGGGACCTATCGTGCCTATTCCAACTCTGTATTTTTGTTGGACTCAGCTGGAATGGTTGTGAATAATTCATACTTCAAAATAACCCTTATTTACCTTCCTGCAGCACCTCAGTTCAGACCGCAGGGACTACTTCTACATACACTGTTCACCTGCTTGTTAATGCAAATATCTAATCAGCCAATCACATGCCAGCAACTCAATGCATTTAACATATAGACATGGTCAAGACAACTTGCTGAAGTTCAAGCTGAGCATCAGAATGGGGAAGAAAGATGTTTTAAGTTACTTTGAACGTGGCATGGTTGTTTATGCCATCTGGGCTGGTCTGAGCATTTCAGAAACTGCTGATCTACTGGGATTTTCACACACAAACATCTCTAGGGTCCGAAAATAGAGAAAATATCCGGTGAGGGGCAGTTCTCTGGGTGAAAATGCCTTGTCAATGCCAGAGGTCAGAGGAGAATAGGTATGCAGAAGAGTTAATCTCTGGCTCTCTTCAACAGTGTGTCTTCGGTCCTGTCTCCCTCCCCAACCCTCAACCAGTCGTGGCAGATGGCTGCCCCTCCCTGCATCTGGTTCTGCAGGAGGTTTCTTCCTGTTAAAAGGGAGTTTTTCCTTCCCGCTGTTGCCAAGTGCTTGCTCATAAGAGGTTGTTTTGACTGTTGGGGTTTTCAATGGAATCATTGTATGGTCTTTACCTTACAATATAAAGCACCTTGAGGCAACTGATTGTTGTGATTTGGCGCTATATAAATAAAATTGAATTGAATTGATGGGCCACAGCAGCAGAAGACCACATCGGGTGCCACTCGTGTCAGTTAAAAACAGGAAACTGAGGCTAGAATTCACACAGGCTCACCAAAATTGGACAACAGAAGATTGCAAAAATGTTGCCTGGTCTGATGAGTCCTGATTTCTGCTGTGACATTCAGATGATGGGGTCAGAATTTGGTGTAAACAACATGAAAGCATGGAGCCATCCTGCCTCGTATCAACAGTTTGGGCTGGTGGTGATGGTGTAACGGTGTGGGGAATATTTTCTGGCACACTTTGTGCCTCTTATTTTTTAATCACCACAGCCTACCTGTGTATTGTTGCTGACCCTATTCATCCCTTCATGAGCACAGATGGCTGCTTCCAGCAGGACACGGTACCATGTCACAAAGCTCAAATCATCTCAAACTGGTTTCTTCAACATGGCAATGAGTTCACTGTACTCAAATGACCTCCACAGTCACAAGATCTCAATCCAATAGGGCGCCTTTGGGATGTGGTGGAACGGGAGATTCACATCACAGATGTGCAGCCGAATAATCTGCAGCAACTGTGTGATGCTATCATGTAAATATGCAACAAAATCTATGAGGAATGATTCAAGCATCTTTGCTAGGAACAATTAAGGCAGTTCAGAAGACAAAAGTGGGTCCAGCCTGCTGCAAGCAAGGTGTACCTAACAAAGTGGCTGGTGAATTTATATATGTGATGGTAAATATGGAAAAAGGGAAAAGCATAATAGGTCCCCTTCAAAACTACAACATGCCTTTTTTTTTCTTTTTTTAGACTTTTTCATATGGATTAAGCAAACAAGCTACAGCATGTTATTTAATATAAGCTTTAGAAGTGCTAGTAGGCGTATTAACTTTGGACTGGAGCAGGGCTGATGTTTGCCCTTCATTTTAATCTTGGCACTAAGCTGAGTAATTCCTAGCTCCAGCAACATAATAACCTGACAAGCAGAGTTGTATGTCAGAACGCTGTTGTAATATTTTGTGTGCTCACTGAACAAAATGCAGATTTTTGTCTGTTTAAGAGCTAAGACAGGAGACAAAGAAAAGATGCATCTGCATTGCTACAGCTGTTGATCCACTGACACCTGTGACACACGTTTGGACTGTTGTTGGGTTACGTGCATTGCTTTAAGTTCAGTCTTTTTCCTCACCGGTGCATTCCAGGCTCATAGCTGATAAAATACCACAAAAACAAGGAATGGAAATGATGCACAATAAAGTCGTTACTGCAGCTTGTTTAATAATAATAGAAATTCCAGCCTCTCTGACAGGAAGAGTCAATAAAGAGAATTTTTGTCCAGACTTACGTACAGCCTGCCTGCACTTTGCCATGCCTTTACTCAGGAAGACACAGGTTTGTCCCAGTATGTTGCTCACGAGAACGCAGTTTTGTGTCATCGAAACAACGGAGTCCTGATAAGACCCAAGATACCCAGACTGGCCCATCTCCTCACAGGACAGCACCACTCTGACTCTCCGCTCAGCATCCTGGAGCATCTTTCCACAGGGGTGCAGAGACACAGCAGAATGGAACAAAGATACAAGTTGAGAGGGGATTTGTGAGCTGATATCAGAAAGTCACTGTGGACCTCCCATATTCTTTGAGAGATGACACAGCTGAGCTTCATAGAGCAGCTTAGGTCTATGTAAGAATTATGTGCATGTGGTGCAAGTGTGTATGTAATAGAAACAATGTGGAAAATATGAAGACACGGCTGAAAGGTAAATACATCAATAAACCAGCATGTTGCCAACTTTCCACTCATCGTTCATAACAGTTTACTTGCCACGTTGTACGGACTGGCACCTCACACCTATACACTGTCACAGGAACAGTAAACACACTCAGAAGCAGAGAAAAGGCAAGTGAAAGCACCAGGGAAGAGGTTACACATATACTGATCACAGACAGACATCATGCCTGACCTCGGGATGCCATAGTCTCCTGATGGACACAAAGATCTGCAAGTTTCTGAAGCCATTAATCTGACAAGCTACACTCCAGAGCCACCTACAAGCAGAGCGGTGCAGTGCACATCTCTAGAGTTAAACGTAAAATTCTGTGTTTTTTGCTTAAAATGAGAATGCATATAATAAAAATATTAGTTCCCCCCACCTTTTTTGCAGTACCATGAGCATTTGGAACAAAACAAACAGAAACAATTGGAGAAAACTATGCAAAATTATACACCACCTCTCTGAGAATGGTACGATCTAGTTTCATTTACAAGCGCTAGCTACCACATGATCCATGAAAGAAGCTGAGAAAAAACAGGGTGCAACAGCACAGGCTTACCGTCCTCAGAGGCCAGTCTAAGCAGTTTCCCATACCAAAGGAAAGAAGAGGCACCGAAAAGGACCATGAGGGCCTTTCCTCCGTTAAGTCTGCACTTGGGGCTTTGAGAGGAGTGTAAACTCTGGTTTCAACAAGACCCATGAAGACTGGGCTGCTAACCTGTTCCTACAGCTGAATGAGAAACCGCGAGGTATACTGTTCTGCACCGTGTGGCGTGTAGCAACAGCGAGACCAGCAATGATATGGAAAGAGTGAGAGAGGGTTGGGGATGGGTGGGGGGAAGAACATAAATGAAGGAGGGAAGTACATGGACCAAAGAAGGAAGCAGAATTATGCAAGGAAAAGAAGACGTGAGCAATATTTCACCCGGCTGCCACACTGACCAAACTTCTATAAACAGCACAGACAGTTCCAAACAGATCCACAGACACCAAACACGAGAATACACAAGAGAAATGGGATAAATGTTCCAACAGCAAAACATGACAAACTGTTAACAAATGTAAAGCTGGCAAGTAGACCTTTACGTCAGGGTTGCATGCACCCTGTGAGGTGTTGGAAAATCTGTAGCAGGCAAGTTTAGAGGAACATTCTGTGATGACCTATTTGCAGCTTTGTTGTCCTCCTCACATGCACTCTCGCTCTAGGCCAATTTGTCAATGTCCAAGCTTGAAATTGCATTTGAATTCATATATATGGCACTTTATATTTTCTGAATGTGGAATTTTTTTTCTGCCTTCCACCCCCACAACACGCCTATCATCCTTTGCCCTCTGCGGGCAGGAGCAAGGTCACTCTGACCTACAGCAGCCACATGGCACAAGAGAGACATATAAAGACTGTGAGAGGTGAGAATACTGTCGGCTGCAGTGAAATGTATATCTACAAGTGTATGATTTTTATATGTATTTCTCTTCTGGCCTGTCAAACACTGACTTGCAGTCAGTGCGGTGAAAATCCTGCTTGCTTTGTATGCACTGTGAGGAAAAAAATGCCAGAGGCACCCTGTGTATTGCTCAAACCATGCGTTACATCTCTGCCCATCACTGTGCTCCGCACCATCTACAGTAGCTGTCTCATCAAAGACCCTTTTCAGGTCATGCTAATGTTTTCATAGAACTGCTCACAGACTGACTCACAGGTTATTTGTAGAAATGGCTTTTGTACTATAAAGCAATAGAAGATGTTTCTCTGGAAGCCCCAAAGGTTGATCTCTATGTTCCCATGCTGAGCTTATTTTACGACTGAGAGCTTCCTATTTTGGCAATATATGTAAATCACTCCCTGATTCATAATCTGACTAAAATCCAAACACTAACAAGGCAGCAGATAAACTCTGACTTTTGTGGAAGAGAAAGAAGAAAATGCTCTCAGTAAACATCATTATCAGCAGTTTAAGCAGCAAACTGGAGCTTTGCAAGGCTTTTCGGTGTAAAATGAACGCTGGCTGCTTTCACAGACCCCAAAGTAAGCGAAAGAGCAGCACAGATAAGACTGATAAGAATCCAAGCACATTTAAGCTGAACTCCTTTCTTTTTGTATAAATAGATTTCTCCCTCTCAAAATAGATCCTCCATCATCAGCAGGGACATCTATGTGATTTCCTTCAAACACAAAACACAATCACAGCAGTGTGCCTGATTGAATGATGCTGGAACATGAATGAGTATTTATTTTTGCCTTTGAACAAAATACACATCAACACATCACAGAGATTTCCACCTCTCTGATGCTGGACCGTTTTATTTGTTCCAGCACAACCACTTCAAAAAGAAAGGGCTGCCTGATTGAGCAAATCTGTAGGAGGTAGAACTGTACAAATTATATAAGAAATGGATGTTTAGAAGAAGCTTTTTCGTCTTTTTAGTATGCCCTGTAATGTCAGTGTTTGCAGACAGCATCACAGGACGCACTGAGGAATACTGATTGCGGACAGGACTTCAGTGAAGCCACATACGCGCTTAGCCACTACAAATCTGCGTGAATCTGCATAAAAATACTGACAAGGTGGCCTTCAGCAGAGGAGCCTCAGTAAAATCGTTGGAGATTTAGTCTCTTATTCAAATAAGTTTCAGATCAATTAGGATTTGGGTGTGGGGTCTCCCTGTCACAGCTTGTTAGATATTTCACACAGCAAATCTCTTATAATAAATTTTACCCAGCTGATGTGTTTTAATTTGGACCAAACTAATGTTTTCATTTTCCTATATTTCAGGGCCTTACCTGCCCAAAAAGTGAATTGAGGATGGTGCGTAAATTAATATCTGATGCAGAAGAAGCAGCGCTGGACCTCCGAGAGCGACGAGAAGACCTGCTGGACAGCGGGACCAGGGAGTAAGAGGACGGGGATGGACTGCTGACCTGACCGCCGCTATTGGCCACACTGGCCCCGTTACGGTCCCTCGGCTCGCAGAGGGGAGCCCTGTCGTCATTGCTGTCCGACAGAGAGGGCACCCTGGGGACCGGGTGGGAGTGCGTGTGACAGCGACGGGGACGCTCAGGTTCATCTGGCCCCGCTGCGGCCGGACGCTCCTCTCGGTTGTGCTTCCTGCGATGGTGGTGACGATGTTTGGACGTCCTGGAGCGCTCCCTCACACCTCGGCCTGCATCTCCGTTTGGTTCTGGTGGAGCGGAAACTTGGCTGTGAGGAGCATGTGACTTGCACTTGCCCCGAGTGGCTGCATTATTACTACTGTCCTGGCTGCTGACGAGGGAGGGATGGCACAGGGGTCTCCGGGCACTGATGTCGCATTCGACCGACCAGAAGGATTCCTGGGCTTTGCTGCTGCTGCTGCTGCTCAGGAGCGCGGCGGGACGCTGGTTATGATGCTGATGCTGCTGGTGGTGCTGATGGTGGTGCTGACTTCTCCGGCTTTCTGCTGTGTGCTCAGGGAGGTGTGTCGGTCTCTTCGCCGCCGAAGACGATTTCAGTAAGGAGGTCGTGGAATCAGATTTTGGAAAAGAGGTGCTCATTGCGGCGAATCTGGTCCAGTCTTTCTCTGTGGGTTGCTCATCGACATCACTTGCTGTTTTCTCTCCATTGTCGACACATATTCTCCTGCTGAGCCTGCTCGCTTCAAGTTGAGCTACCACCTGATTGCTGTGCGGCAGCGCTGCCGGAGCGCGCACAGACAGCGGAATAGAGGGGTACACGTAGGTGCACGTCACCTTTTCATAGATGTGAATGTCTGTTTGTGGCATCGGCAGCGATGTAGGTATAGACGGTAGTAGCCCAATAAACAGTGGTCTAGTTTTCAGTGAGAGAATATAGATAAAGATTTTGCTCATTAAATTGGATTAGGAAACCAAAACCTGCAGAGCTGATCCACAGTAGATAGAAAAACACGTTACAGGTGTGAGAACACTGAAGCCTTTATTAACTACAGAATTGTGTCTTTGGGTAAAATTCACCTACAACTGAATAAGTGACTATTCTGCACCATCAAGGCGTGGCCAGAGCGGGTGTGGTTGGTGTCATCCCCACCCCACCCCCCACACATACAAAAAAATAAATAAATCTATATATCTATATCTATATCTATATCTATATCTCTCTCTATATATATATATATATATATTAAACACTATGATAGTTGCTTTTTATATCTGTCCTTCTTCGGATGAAAATTGGGCTCCGGTACATTTACAGTAATGCTTATTAATGTATATTTTCCCTGTTAAAACATAAATATATATAAAGGATCACTGTGCAAAACGGTACATTTCTCAAGTTTTGAAACTTGGACTCCCCCGTATATGTCTCATGGTGGTTTGGTCTATTGCCTAACTCTTTTATTCTAAAAATATGAACATTGGAAAAAGGAAGCGTGAGACCCCACACTTTATACCACATAGTAAAATAAAACATGTTTACACAGTTCTAAAAAGAGTGCGTTTCATTAGCTAGATTACCTTGTTGTTGAATCTTTGCTTCAATGTGACTGCTACATGGAGCTGAATGGAATGAAGTGGCATTTTTATAGACCCTTTTCTAGTCTTACTGGCCAATCAAAGCAGTTTATACTACAAGCCATATTTAACCTTACATTCATATGGTACTTTATTCTATAGCACTTTATTTATCTCACTATGGGAAAACTGGACTGTGGAAGGAAGCAGATTACCCAGAGGAAACCCACGCAGGTACAGGAAGAACGTGCAAACTCCACACGGAAAGGCCCCAGGGTTACTTCCAGTGAATGTTACCGGAAGTAACATTAACTGTTACTGCACAGCCTACTATGACAAATTTATGTCCATAAAACATGCAGCTCAGACAGCCACTAAGGTGTCTCCTGTTCTGTGGTATTGCATCAGGTCTTGAACAGTCATGGAAACACTAATGAAACTTTAAAGAAGTACTACAAGTACTTTCCCTGTGAAGCACACTGATGTACAGTACAGTACTATACAAAATTCTTCAGCCACTCCTCATTTCTATGTGTTTTGCAAGAAAAATGGGAATAAGTGCAGCGATTTAGTGAAACTTGCAAACATACACGAAAATGTAGTAAATAAGCCAAAAACAGAGTTTGTACAGGCAGCTTTCTGTAATATCTTTAAGTAGTCTTCAGGAATAGTTCTCCAGGCTCTGGGGAGGCCGATCCCATTGTGTTTTTTCTGTCCAGGTATGCTTCTACTGCATTTGCAGTGTGTTTGGGATCATTGTCATTCTGAAAAATGAAGCTGTTGCCAACCAGATGCTTTTTGGTATTGCATGGTGGATCAAAATCTGACTCTACTTTTCTTTGACAAGATTTCCAACACCGCTGGCTGAAATGCAGCCCCAAACCCTGATGGCTGTAGACACTCACTGTTGTCCCGCTCTCCTGACTTTCTCGGTACATAGACAACAATTTGAACCAAAACTTTAAAATTTGGTTCAAATGGCTTAATGAAGCTTAGATGGATCAGATGAAGGGTCAGATGCATCTCTGAGGTCTTTCCTGGATTCTGCTGTGGACAGTTTTCTGGCCTAACACTTCTTTTTTTGTCCTCCACACTCTGCCAAGTTTTCTGCTAATAGCTCACCTCGGGAATCACATCGTTGGTGCCAAAACACCATTTTATGCCCTTCAAACTGTGTTGTCTTTGTCATTTTTCATGGGTTTAGCAAAAAAAAAAAAAAAAACTGGAGCAAATTATGTGTTTCTGTGACAGTCTGCTAGTAACAAAGTGCCTAAAGATACAATTTAAAATGGGTTCTTTGCTAGGTTGTCTGTTATCTACTATCTGGGTTAAATGCCTTTCTGGTCAGACACCAGGACTGGACTGAAAATGAGTAAAAAGGCAGCCAATATCCAAAGAAAAAGCCCGGAGAACGATTGCTGAAAACCACTTTAAAAAAATTACAGGAAATTTTGGCTCCTCTGAACTAAAATATAAAGACAACGAAAGATGGCTTGAGACTTTTGCACAGTACTGTATATGAGATATTGTTCTCTTTATTTATTTTTTTATTTGACGTTTTGGTATTACTGCATAGTGCTTCTGGCTTCCATCATAATGAGAAACCAGAGCAGGGACAACATCATTGCACTGGTATGCCTCCTTGTGCCAGCAGCATAAAACTGCATCTGGATGAAAAGACGGGGACAAATTCTTGCATCTTGTAAGCGAATAATCAACACTAGAGTGGAGTTCCCACAGAAGACTTTATCCCTCTTGAGCAAAGTGCAGCAGAGTTGAATGTGGGGTCTACCTCTGATTGAGCCCGTGTGTAATGAGAGTTCAGACGCCAGCTGGTTAAATAAGATACTCGACCATTTATTAAATGTACAGAAATACTGTTCAAAATTCACACAAGAAGGTGCTAAAGGACAAACCCTCAGTCCAAATGTAAACAAAATGGTTGCCCCATCGTATAGAAAGCATATGCTTTAGGAATGACAGTTTTCATACTCTAAGTTGGATTAACAGCACTCTTGATTTGAAGCTAATCACGGACAGCTCAATGTGAGTGTCAGCGTCATCCGATGCTGCCGACAGCCCGGATATGATCACGCCTTTGTAAACATTAGAACTGATGGGTACCTTGAATTGCAGTGGACTAGTAAAGCTGCTGAAGATTCATTTTTCACTACCTTTTAGACTGTGCACATAGATCCATTAAGTGCTGTTAAAGAGTTAAGACTGTGGCTTTGATAACAGATACAGTGCCGCAAAATTACAGTGATTAAAAGGAAAAAAAAAAGAAAAAAAAAGGAAAAACATCACAGAACATCAGAGCTAGTACTTCATAAACATTTTACAGAATATACTATTTTAATCTATCAAAATGATCTCATGGATGGCTCTTTGAAGTGGAGACTGAAATGCAATCACTTTAGCTAGAAATCAAGACAACACAATAGTCGAAGCATCGAAGACAATCATTTCAAAACAGCTCAGACCGTTCGACTTTTTTTTTTTTGGTTTTTCTGTTTAAACCTCAACCTTATTTACAGAAATACAAACCTGATATCAAATGCAACCAAATTACAAGAGTTTAGTAAATTTACCAAAAACACTTCATCTCCAGTGGTACAGCACGAGTCGACTCACACACTCTGACCTAAAAATGTGCTTGCCCAACCATGTCTTGTGAAAGCAGGACTGATGTTCAAAGGGGAGCACGATTGACTACCACACCGGCGGGAGCCGTGACAGAGACATTAGCTGCGTCTGTAAACATTCACGTCATGATCGGCATTGGACCTCAGTTAGCAAATCACGCATGGATGTGTCTGTTCACCTGCTACTGACGAGCAGAAGAACGTTTCTTTATAGCTGTTATAACTTTGTTACGCCTCTATCTGCAATCCATTTTGCCTCCGTATCTGTGTAACAGCTGCCAGTTAGGCCGGAATACCACAGAAATCCAACACGGCACCCGGCTCAGAATTCGATTTAAAGAAGGAACCTGCACTGCTTATTAAATCATTCTGTACAAATGGCTGAATCTGGCTCGATGTGCTTATCACAATATTTTGCACAGTAGACCAACAAACACGGAAGCAAAAATTCCTTTACTTGATCTTTAACTGTGTGGTGGTTTGATATAAATTATTACAATCAATGACAACATGTTAACATTCATTAAGAAGTATTTGATTTTCATTCAAAAAAAAAATGTAAAACAGACTAAAGTTTGTCCTACATGTTTCTGATATTTGAGCCTGGAGTATGACTGGATATGCTGAGTGACAGAAAGTTGAACACCCCATCAGAACTTTAAGGGGGGCGATTATGCTTTTCTGACACACACACACACACACACCCTTTATTGGATACACCAGGTTGGATCCCCTCTTGCCTTCAGAACTGCCTTCATTCTTCGTGGCATGGATTCAACAAGGTGCTGGAAGCAATCCTCAGAGATTTTGAGCCATACTGACATGACATCATCACAGCTGCTGCAGATTTGTCAGCTGCACATCCATAACACTAATCTCCCGTTCCACCGCATCCCAAAGGTGCTCTACTGGACTGAGATCCGGTGACTGTGGAGGCCATTTGAGTTTCTGAAATACTCAGACGAGCCCGACTGGCACCAACAACCACGCCACGTTCAAAGTCACTTAAATCACATTTCGTTCCCATGCTGATGCTCGGTTTGAGCACCAACAGGTTGTCACAACCATGTCTAGATGGGTTATGTGATGCTAAATAGGTGTACCTAATAAACTGGATATATATATAAATTTGGATTCCCAAATTAGACACGGACAGCGGTTTAAATGATGAGGTAAAGGTATGGAAAAGTAATCCCTTTAGGGCAGGGGCTCAGGATTCACACAGCTCTAAATGCTTCACCTCAAACAGTTTTTTTGCACTCTCTTCCTCGACTGACATCAGCTCGGCAAAGTTTCCCTTATTTGGTCATCTCAGGCACAGCCAGAACTGTGGCTCTTCAAAATGGCTTGTTTCAGACAGAGTGTGAAGTGTAAAAGATAAAGAAGGATAGAAGGATTCCTCTAGTGGAGTTTCAGAAAAAGATTTTGGAGTTAAAAATGAGCTAATAGGTTTCCTTTAATGTTGGTGCTGGATGTCACCGTTTGCCTTTTGTGAGGCCTGGAAGGACGTCAGGGCTCTTTAATGCTTACACAATGACTTCAGTTCTTTTGTGGTTTATAGAACAGATTGACCTCGGAGCCACATGTGCTGTGAAACGCATCTGAAACAGAGTGACACGTTATTACTCACTTACATACTGTTGGATTTTTTTTTTTTTAAGTAGCAACTAAAATAAATGTGAGTTTAACATAAAATCCAAGACTCCATGATTGTTAGAGAAAACGGATTATTGGAAAGTGATTGCTGGGCACAATTTTTGCTATTGGGTCAAGTCATTCATCGATATGCAAATAAACATTCAGTGATTCAAAATAAAGCAAAAAAACAGCAAGAAATGAGCTGAAAGGTCCCTGCTACGGTGCTAATACACATGAATAAAAACGGATGCATGATCTAGCGTGCACCTACTAAGTTCTAAAAAAAAAAATGCAGGTATGCACTTTTAAATATGGCTGCATTTTATACAACTAGACGGGCGAAAATGTGATTGATAAAAGAGGCCCAATGTTTGGTCATCTGCTAAGAGGAGTTAAGAGCAAGACTGTATGAGCCGGAGAATATGTACACAGTGAATGTGAGAGCTGGTCTGGAGGCAGAAAAAAAAAAGGAGTTGCTCCCCGATCCTACAGACACCTCCCTAAATGCCATCTGTCTCTCGCTTGGACATGGTTTCTCACTCACACCTATTTCCCCTCCCTGTCCTCTAGACGGCCTGGCGTAAAAATGTAGTCCAAAGCTTGTCTCTCAGCAGCGGCCACGTTGGGGTGCCACAGGTCCACCATGAAAACCACCCTTGGGCCGTCCTCCAGAATGCCTATGTGCACAAAGAATGCAACAGGAAAAAAATAATTAAAGAAAAAATGACTTTATCACTTTAAATTCATAACAGACTCGCATTAAAAGGCTCTCCATTTTCCTTAGCTATTGGATTAAACCGCTTTTAGGTCAATCTGCCGTTTAGAATAAATTAAATCACACAGCCTAAGCTAAGATTCAATTTTAATCCCTTCTTACCCTCGTGGAAAGCCCTGTGAAGGAAGGAGTCGTCGAAAAGCAAACAGCTGCCCTCAGACCAGCACTGTGGCTCTCCACCAACCACAAGTTCACAGGAAGGGGGCACTCTGAGACCTGTCAGTGAAAAATAACAAGCCCCATGTGTCACTGCAGGAATTCAAAATGCACGCGCTCTAAAAGATTTTTTTGATTGTATTCAATGGCTCAGGTGGCCAAATGCACAGTTCATAAAGCGCCCTGTATGATTACAACACGCAGCTCTAAAGGATCTTTCTAAAGGTACTGCATACATAACAACAAATATCACTATTTACAGCCATCTCGCCGGGTACAGATGGAAAGGGAATCACAGCTCAGCTGCCTGATAACATTTTATAGCATAAGACAACATTTTAGCCATTTGCCTCCATGACTCAAGAGAATTCGGGTTTTCAAGAGCAGCTGATTCACTGCGTTGCTCCTCCTCCTCCTCCTTATAAATACACTGAAATCATCTGCTGTTGTGTTGGGTTAAAATTCGCACTGAGCCTCATCAGTTTCAGTTCACTGAACTCTCTTACCCAGGTGGCATCGGAGCCTGACATTTGTTGGGCCGTAATGCTCAGTGATGAGCGCCCCGGGCGTCAGTACGGAGAAGCAGGCGTTGCCAAACACGTTGTTGGAGATGAAGGTGCGCAGCTGGCCCAGCACCCTCCAGGCTCGAGGACATCTCCTGACATTTAGAACCAGAGGGGTGCCTTGGTTGACCAGGTAGTAGGTCCACCACTGCCCACGGGGAGTACTGTTGGACTTCCACCCTGGCGGGAGGGAGGAGCCGCTGCGGCCTGGAGGCTGGTGGTAGATGCTCTCGAACTCAGCCAGAAGGGCAGGGAAGCTCTGCTCAAGCAGCTCCACGTCGTGTCTCTGTACTTCTCTGGAGAAGAAAGGCGCCGACGGCAGGTCAGGGAGGAAGAATACCTCTGGCCGCTGGATGGTTGGTCGGCTGTTAAGGTACCGGCCTTGGTCACGGACTCCTTTGTGCACCCTGCCCATACCTGACCAGGTATAGCGCTTGGCGTATTCCTGCAGGCTGTGATAGAGCCTCTGGTTCAGACTCTCTCCAGCGCTGGTACAGCGGAAGCACTCTGATGACTGACAGAAAGCGAAGCCGTTCTGCTCCTCCGACCCATGCTTCCCTTTTCCCCTGCCACGACAGTCTGAACTCATGAAGCCCCCCACCACCCCTCCAATCCGTCCAGGACCGGCTAGGTACCTGCCACGCAGAGGGCTGGAGCCATGCTCCCGGCCCACCCTGTAACAATACCACATAAACAGCAGCAGCACACACATGGCTATGGCAAAAGCACAGATCTCACACTCCCTTATAGACTGCATCCCTCCAGCCACCATCTCCCTCACACTCTCTAGTGACCACTCCATTTGGCTCGTTTCTGGATTGCTGAACAGGGGAGGAAATTCAAAGTGATGAGGAGGATCAGTGAATGTGTCTTTTCTTGATTGTGACTGAAAGGGGCCGTAAACCACACACAGGGCCTTGGGTCTAGTGTCAAGCAGCCCTTATCGCCCTTCCATGATGTAAACAGTCTGCTGATTTGATCTGACACACTCGCTCTTCAGGCCCAACATCTCAGCACTTTGCAGCGAGGGAAGGTTTCGCGTTGCATGATGTCTGGCTGTGTGGTATTTCTGCTGCTCCCTCTCCTCCTCTTTCAGACAAATGCAGACAGACACCACGCCTTAGGGTTATCTGTTCTCTGGAAAACAAAGACAGAGGGAAGAGAAAGGGGGGATAAGCAGAGAAGAGGGTATAGAATTCACAACAGGAGGACGGTGTCATCAGCACTCCAAACTCTGTTTACTGTGTGTGTGTGTGTGTGTGTGTGCCTCTGATGCAGGACTTGTTACACTTTGTATCTGTGAGACACATCTGCCTCCCAAGATTTCGACACCAACTTACAATCCTGTATTCACCACACGTTAAACACACCTGCTGGCACTCACCCACATACTGTGGACATCAAAACGACTGCACCCCGTGCATATGCGCACACACAGTGTGAACACAATTTGGAATTCAGCCTCTCTCTCTCTCACACACACACACATACACACACACACCCCTGTTCTCCTCTCTATAAACTCATGAGTCATTGGGTACATTGCTGCATTTAATAGAAATCTTTCCCCTTTTGTATTCCTGCGCACCACGCACACACACACACACGCGCGCGCGCGCACGGAACAGTGAATTATATAAACGTAAACAGTGTTGATACCCACCCACATTTATAAATTGGCATTCATAGGTTGCTCAGCAGGCGCTGCATAAATGGATCCTGTGGGGGTGGGGGGGTGGGGGGCGTCTGTGGAATCGTATGCTAAGTATTTAAAAAAAAAGGATGGATTACATGAGTATGATTATATAATGATTATGGACCGGCAGCCAGAACGCGAGGAGTGCAATGCGTCAACTGTGATCAGAACTCCAGTCTGCGCTCTCACCAAAAATGGTCGGGTAATCCTGCTCCAATAGATCCTCCCCTACCTCCTGTCTGACACCGTCAAGACGCCCCCACATCCCCCCCTCACACACGCTCGCTGCTTTTAGAACACAATAACCACCAAACCCCGCCGAGAAGAGCGATATAAAACGCTCACTGCCCCTTTCTTCCACATACTCCACTGTTTGAATGTAATCTGACCGCTCAGAGA
>JAVDPK010000582.1:0-11183 GCA_034780415.1 Cichlasoma orientale
CTCAGACTGATTCTGCCATAAAGAACGCTTCAGGAAATCATTCCTACCGTTCTCCATAAAACTGTATAATAACTCTTGTTTGTGACAGGAGAACACACCTGTGGAACAACTTTTTGCAACAGTAAAGTCTTATAAGATGTATTTGCAAAAGTGCATTTGTTGAACCAGAAAGGCCGACTGAGGCAGGGCTTTAAATATTTCAACAAAGAAATTGCACCAATACCTGTAAAATTAAAGCTTCTTCTGCATATTCAAAGTAATGCTGATTTCATGACATCAGTGTGAGAAGTGACATGTTTTGTTTTGAACAACAGCAGTAACGTTTGGGATAAAATAAACACATATTTATCGGTCCAGGCAGGCTTAAAACGGCGATTTTCATCGTCAATTTTACGTTTCTAACCTGTCAGTGACGTCCTTTCGCGGTATTCTGGGCTGGCGCTGCTACGATAGCGGGAGCGGTGCGTTCAAGTACAAGAGGAAAGGTGGGAATTTTAAAAACTCTCACAGCAAATAATTAAATTCGTTTTTGCGGCTTACGTTGGGTCAGTCGGGGGGTCGGCCAGTCAAAGGGGGTCCGCGGGCCGGATGGGGCCACCAATTGAATAGCCCTGACGTAGGTGTTGATTGCCCAGATCTTGATCTTCCCATTCAGCTGACTCTTCAGGACTTGCCTTGCTCTCTGCAAGGAACATGGTGGTTGCAGCGTTCATACAGTAGCAGCCTCTTCATGGTTCCCATTTGCCTGTGGGATTCCAAGATACTTGTAGCTGTAGCTGTCTTCAATGTCTGCAATGCTGACTTGTGGTAGTGCAATCCCCTCAGTTCTGACTGCCTTCCCTCTCTTTGTTACCGTTTGACTACACTTCTCCAGTCCGAATGACATTCCAATGTTGTTGGTGTAGATCCAAGTGGTGTGGATCAGTGAATTAATGTCTCGTTCACTCCTGGCATATAGCCTGATATCATCCACGTAAAGGAGGTGGCTGATTGCCTCGATTGATAACAGGAAAGCCTATGACTTAAAGCCCCATACATGGATCTTGGAAGGCCTAGAACTGTACAAGATCAACAGGACCCTGAGAACCTTCATCAAGAACTCAATGGGGACGTGGAGAACAACACTAGAGGCCAACTTCAAGCCAACGGCACAAGTCACCATCAAATGTGGGATTTACCAAGGAGCTCTGTCCCCACTGCTGTTTTATATAGGCCTATAAGCAGCAAGGCTGCACGGTGGTTAGCACTGTTGCCTTACAGCAAGAACGCCTGGGAGTGAACCCACCTTGATTGGGGTCTTTCTGCGTGGAATTTGAGTGTTCTTGCCGTGTCTGCGTGGGTTTTCTGCGGGTACTCCGGTTTCCTCCCACCGTCCAAAGACATGCAGTTAGTGGGGTTAGGTTGATTGGTGATTCTAAATTGCCAATAGGTGTGAATGTGAGTGTGAATGGTTGTTTGTCTCTCTGTGACAGGCTGGCGACCTGTACAGGGTGTACCCTGCCTCTTGCCCTATGACAGCTGAGATAGGCTCCAGGCTCCAGCCCCCCCCCACCCCTGACCCTGAAAAGGAATCAATTCAGTTCAATTCAGTTTTATTTGTATAGCGCCAATTCACAACAAACAGTCACCTCAAGGCGCTTTATATTGTAAGGTAAAGAAAACCCAACAGTCAAAACGACCCCACGAGGATAAGCGGAAGAGAACGTATGGAAGGTTCTTTAAGCTTCCTCGAGTAAACAGAGCCTGTTTATTCGTTTTGCCAGCTGACCTGCTTTAATATCATAGAGAAGAAGCTGATTTATTTTCCAATCTCACTGTACATTCTGTATAATGACATTATAATGACAGGCATTATATTCTGTTCAGTTCTGTTTTTAAAATCAGGCCTCTGTCAAACACTCGGCTAAAGTTCATCCTCATTTCTTTTAGCTTGGCTGCTGAAATGTTAACACATATTAGTGAATAAACAAGTACAAATGTACAATGCGAACATGAGTATTTCACCCAAATGAAGCACCACTGGGAAATGACACCAAGTATTAACAGCAGCCATGTTGCTGGTGTTGTGTTGAATTGGGTCAACATTAGACATTTAAAACTCTGACCTTTGGGTTTGTGTAACACTACAGCTGGTGTGTTTCTGCACAGCACAGCAAACATTCCCAAAAGGCCAGCATTTATTTTTGGTCTTTAACAACTTCTAATATGAAGTTGATAAACAGCAATCTATAATCACCTCTTAGAGATAAATGATCGTTCTGGCAGCTCTTCTTGGGTGGAGTCTAAAGTGTTGATTTGGACATGGTCATAAAATTCAAATGTACAGTCCTCATTCCCTTTACAACCTGATTTCTTTACTCATCGACTGTAAAATCTGCTGTCAAGGTTTCTTTATTTATTTCTTTATTTATTTATATTTCTTCTTTTTCCCTGAGCTGGGACATCGCCCTGCTTTGTTTTGGGATATCAGGAATGTCTCATATTCATCTGTTGATCACTGATCTCAGTAAAAGCACTGTTTTTTCAATTATTAACCCACTTTTGTCAGATCATTTTTATGCAACCGTTACTAGTGCGTGTGTGAGAGGGAACTGGGACAATTATAGGACTATATTTGGACCACATAAAATGAAGCCAATGTGTATCCAAGTAACCAAAACTGCAATTTCTCTAATGGCAAATTGAGACTGGAGCCAAAAGACAGTCAATCCCCATAGACTTCCATATTAAGATGTCCATCTTAATAAAAAAAAATAAACATTTTTACAGCCTAAAGTTCGTACTTTAGTTTTGTTAAGTGAAATTGTAGTATTTTATTAGTCTGTCAGTGAGCACTCATATGTATGTGTGTTACAGATGGAGGCAGCTTTGTAGCAAACCTTACTTGCCTCGTTGACAACTGGTCAGTTCCAGCTCCAAAAAAACCAACATGGCAGTGAGAAGATGGTAATGTCAAAGCTTCAAAGTGCAACCAGAAATAAGTGAGTGATGTCATGGTGGCTGGATCCAACTTTTATATGGAGTCTCTGATTTGCATTCATCCAGTGCAGTCTGGGATCAGACATCGGCCCCACTGTGACACTATAAAGAAGAATAAAGCGTAAAGAAAACAGATGCATGTATTTTCTAGAATATTCAGGACTTAAGATAAAATAATAACCTCTGTGAGTCGCACAAGTCAAAAGTCTGTCATAAATTCCTAAAATGTGAACGGATCTTTGGCATCATGTACTGTCTTTGTGACATTCAAACATGTCTGGACTTGTTTTTCCACCAGCACAGCAGCGCAAGCATTTTCTTTTTTTTTTTTTTTAACTTAGTCTCAAACTGATATGCATGCTGGAGTGTGCAGCTGGCACAAACAAAGCCAGCTGGAAGCAGCGAAACTCAATCACCACATGTTTTCCTGTAGCTTGGAGCACATGGCCCAGTGTGCGTCCTATGTATCAGGTGTCATGGAAATCAGAGGAGCCTGTGGCCTGTGCTCATGTAAGTCAGTTGTGAGGTGGTTATATTTAGACTGGGGGGTCAGAACCGCCCTAATCCCCACAGCTGCACACACAGTCCCTGCTCCCCACTCAGGTTACGAGACCGCTCAGTTTAGCGCAAACAATGTCAGGGAAGTGACTGGTGAATGGTCGGGATTTATTAGGTGGGATAACCAGAATCAGGTGTCTCTCAAGGACATCTCCCTGCTCTACATGACACTATGATGACCCCCAAAAAAGTCAGGAAGTGCTGAGGCAGGAAACCCAATCAGGAGCACAGGAACGATGCCAGCACGTTGACTAAGCAGAGATGGTGACATCCTATTCCTTCTTTACTCAGATGAAAGATGCTTACAGCTAAACGGGGTCCTTTTAAGAAGTGTTAGCTGCAGTGTTTCAAACAGCAGAGGTAAAGGGCACTTGTCATAGTTAACCATTTTTGTATATTTATCTTATATATGTATTTTCATTTCAGCCATTTTTATGGTAATCTCCTTAACCTTTAAATTAATTCTTCTATATTTGCTGCTGTTTAATGAATTAATTTTAAGCACTCCCCTGGTGGTCCTTGTCTCTAACAATGTGTCTGTTATTTTTTTAATTACTTCATACAAAATAAAATTATAAAGGTGATTTCCAGTTTGAGATGGTGTTGGTATATTGCCTTATTATTGCCTAAATACAGGGCAGCTTCATCGTTGGCTACAGGAACGGATTGCTATCAACCGTAGTTTGCTAGTGGGAGTGGCCATTGGCACTAGCAAGTGGCTGTTCACGGTACTACACTACCCCCCCCCCCAATTGTTGTGCTAGTTCAAGCTTGCTAGTCTGGTGAAAAGTGTAACATTTAAAGATTTTTCAGGTAAAGAATGAACCTTATCTCTTCTCTTTCTTCTTATTGACCATTAAAACAAGGGGCTATCCTAGGCTAGCCATGTATTTGAAATGGGACAATAGCAGGATCTTTATTCTTTCTTCCACTAAAGTACACTGCTCACAATTAATGGAACACTTTTTAATCAGAGTTTAGGATCAAGTCAGTTAAACTTCTGGGATACTGATGTGGTCAGTTAAGTAGCAGAGGGGGTTGTTAATCAGTTTCAGCTTATTAGGTGTTAATGAAATTAACAACAGGTGCATCAGCATCGATGAGATAACCCCCGAAACAGGAATGTTTTACAGGTGGAGGCTGCTGATTTATTTTTTTCCTCCCTCATCTTTTCTGACTCTTTTTTCACTAGTCCAGCTCCTCCAGGATGGCACATCAATACGTGCCATTGCCAAAAGGTTTGCTGTGTCTCCCAGCACAGTCTCAAGAACGTGGAGGAGATTCCAGGAGACAGGCGGTTACTCCAGGAGAGCTGGATGGGGCCAAAGAAGGTCCTTAACCCATCAGCAGGACCAGTATCCATTCCCTTGTTCAAGGAGGAACAGGATGAGCACTGCCAGAGCCCTACAGAATGACCTCCAGCAGCCACTGCTGTGAACGTCTTTGACCAAACAGTTAAAAACAGACTCCATGAGGGTGGCCTGAGGGCCCAGTGTCCTCCTGTACTAACAGCCTGGTATGGTGGAGCCCAAATGTATGTTTCACGGATGAGAGAAGCTTCCCCCTGAGCACATGTGACAGACGTGAAAGGGTCTGGAGAAACTGTGGAGAACGTTATGCTGCCTGTAACATCATTCAGTGCGACCAGTTTGGTGGTGGGTCAGGGACGGTCTGGGGAGGAATATCCATGGAGGGATGCACAGACCTATACAGGCTGGAATGAAATCCTTGGACCATTTGTCAGACCCTAACCTGGGTTCTTTCTGGTGCACGGCAATGCCCATGCACAGAGGGTGTGGCTGATCATAGGTGACTCTTTGATTGATTGATTGCAGCCCTTCCACTGTTGCCTACCTCTTCAGTTATTACTTCAACAAACCCTTCCTTCAGAGCTGCTGACTCAGGTGAGTAGATGAAACCCCAGCTGCACTGAGTCTGCACATTTCCACCTCCGAACATCAGGTCATCAGCCAAGCCTGAAGTCTGCAGCTTGCCACTCTCTCTACCATTACTGATCCCCAGAACATAAGTCATAGGTGTTTGATTACAGTGGCATTTTCAGCTGCTGTTAATCTGTAAAATTAGAATTGCCTGGCATTGTCTGACGTTATCCCAAAGTGCTGACAAGGCCTGTATCTGTGGCTGGAGCTGCCATTATTTTAAAAGAGCAATGATAGAGCATGAAGAGCAGTATTCAAAACCTTAACCTTTGGCAATCAGAAGCCAATGATGGGGTGATATGAGGCACCGGCCGATGAAGCTGTTTTTTTGTCAACAAAAAGTGTGTACAAAAGGAGAAAAAAACGGAAGTTTGAAGTCCGAGGTTTGTTCCTTCTAGGAATGACATGAGTATCTTATCTCGAAGTTTTTGATTTGTGCAAACTGCTGGCATTTCTGTGACTTCATAAAGAGGATGAAAAAGTGCCAAATGGTTTGAAAGCCTGAGATTTTAGCTCAGAGAGATTATTTGTGCATACACTGACTGCATTATCTGAAACATCTGAAACATCTGAAATATAAACATCCACTAGTCTAAAAAAAAAGGTGACAGAAAAATAAGTAAAAAAAACCTTGAAAGGTCCACTTGAAAATGATCCTTATACTGGTTTGGCTGCAGTTTCTAATGTTGCAGTTTCTAATGCTGCAGTTTCTAATGTTGCAGTTTCTAATGTTGCAGTTTCTCATGTTGCAGTTTCTAATGTTGCAGTTTCTAATGTCTGGAACAACCTGTTTTAGTTCTCTTACCCCCTCTATTCAGCTTTCTCACCCCTCACAAAAACTAGAGTAGCCCGGGAATCGGTCCACCAACCTTCCAACCTGCTCTACCTGTATATGCTCTTGGAGCCATTTGGAGCACTTTTATTGGATCATCTGACTAAAACTACAACTTCCTGTGTGGTACAGACCAGCCAAGAAGTTTGTGCTTCAGTTTTGTTGAGTGTAGTGTTTTATTAGAGCATTACTTAGAACTAAATGGCTGATATGTGTGTGTGTGTGTGTGTGTGTGTGTGTGTGTGTGTGTGTGTGTGTGTGTGTGTGTGTGTGTTGTTTATAGTGGATACAGCTTGCTCGTAAAGCTAGCTAGAGTTAGCTGAGAAATTAGCCTGTAGGCCAACCATATAAGGTAACTTCTGACTGCAGAACACCAAGGTCATGGCCAAAATGCTAACACTGAACCTTCAAAATTCAAAGTTTCTTTTAAAATTTCTCAACTTTTCATTGCTGCACACTTGCCAGTGCATTGAATTCATCTGAATTTCATTTGTATATTACTATATCACAACAACAGTCAACTGAAGAAGCTTTTCAGGGTAGAATCTTGTTTGTAAGGGGCCGTGTGCACCAGCTCGATCCCTGACAGGTCAAGTGCGCGATCAGCTGGTAAAAGCCTGGATAACAGAAGACGTTGCTGGGATGCTTTTGCAGGGCGAGTAGGTGCTGAGTTGAGGGCTACAGTGGATGTAAACCTCAAAATAGCCACTGATTCCCAACTCAGACCCCCAGCAACAGCCCAGTGTTTATATGCAAACAGCCAATAAAGTGCCTGGTGATGACCTACACTTTACCTTTTGAAACATACACTCATGTGTGCCTGCAGAAAACACTTGATAAAACCTGTCAGTCCGCACGTTAACATAAACATTCATGTTTACATGAGTTCCTCCAGACTGGAACATGATCTGGCAACCCACGTCGTCTGCCTCTGCTTGTGAGGACCCTTGTTGACATAATGTTTTACAAACCCAAACCTGACTCTTGCCTGAATCCTAAAATCAAAGGTCTGTTAAAATATCTGTGCAATGCACCGTTGGCCTTCCTACAATGTTCCTTACAAAGACAGCGAATGCACAAAAACATGTCATTAGGACGCCTCACACGTGGTTTTGTTTCACTCTGTCAGCTTGTTCAGCCGCAGTGGAAAGCATCTGCAGACAAAACCAGACAGCCATCCTCCTCAGCTAAAGCAGAAGTGTGACCGTCAGCCTGCAGGCATCTTAACAGCTGCCTAAGTGTTGAGCCATAAATAAATATGGTGACAAAATGAGGATGCACACACACACACATGCACACACACATGCACACACTTCTGCGTCTTCTGTACGCCACATGAAATGAAGCAATCAAGATGCAGTTAACATGCAGACTATAACATATTTTGGGATTAACTGCCCATTTTGCCCATTGCTTTGCCTTTACTGGAGCCACTTTCAGCTGCTGCTGTCCTGTAGTTTCAGTTTATTTTCAGTACGTATAAAGCATGCTCAGATAGGAAGAAGTCAGGTGAATTATGAGAATTTAGTTTTGTGGCCTGAAGAAATGTTGGGGTTGTTTTCACTGTGTTTTGGGCCTTTATCCATCTTTACGGTGGAGCTACTTTTTCCCTTTTCGTCCTTTCTTTGCTTGCACGTGTCTGTCCATGGGGATCTCAATCACACATCTTTTTTTCTTAATCTCTTCTTTGAATCACAAACATCCAGTTCTGCCAAATTTGTGTGTTTTTGGTTAGACAGATAAAAGACTGAGTTTGCCAGCAGCTCTGCCTCTTTCTGAACGACTCTTTAATCTCCTCCTTTATTTTTGCATCCCCATCTTCATATGCCTCAGTCTACACCGCACTCCTCTGAGAGACACTTAAAACTGAAGCTGCGCCACATTCAGCTGATCATGATTGGAGGAGATGGTAACAGTCTTATATTTGATGGCCTGGTTGGTCAGGACACAGCGTTGAAGTGCCTGGTAGCTTCTTGCACAGCATGACAAAAATTTTGAAAAAACAGAATTACAGAACTAACAGAGAGAGAGAGAAAAAATCACAGACACAAGCTGCCTGACACAATGACGCCAAAGAAATAAAATAACAATGACAATGAAAAAGTGGAGCAAACATCAGCCACCTCCTGTACATGGATGACATCAAGGAGTGAACGAGATTCACTGATCCACACCACCAGGATCTACAGCGATGATATCGGAATGTCATTCGGACTGGAGAAGTGTAGTCGCATGGTAACTAGGAGAGGAAAAGTAGTCAGAACTGAAGGGATTACACTACCAGAAGGCAACATTGCAGACATTGAAGACAGCTACAAGTACCTTGGAATCCCACAGGCAAATGGGAATGACGAAGAGGCCGCTAGGAGAGCTGCAACCTCCAAGTACCTGCAAAGAGTAAGGCAAGTCCTGAAGAGTCAGCTGGATTGGAAGAACAAGATCCGGGCTATCAACACCTACATCCTGGCAGGGCCAAAGGAGGAAATAGAAGCCACTGATGTCAAGACCAGAAAGCTCCTTACTATGCATGGAGGGTTTCACCCCAAATCCAGCACCCTGAGACTGTACGCTAAGTGGAAGGAAGGAGGACGAGGACTAGTGAGTGTCAGAACCACTGTCCTATGCTTTTGTGGAAGGCCTCTGCATTTACATTCACGCAGATGTCGCTCGATTGCACACTTTGATACACCTTCCTTCTCCAGAGTGTTCTTGATTTGGTTAAATATTGTCAGCGATCATCAAACGTAATTTGTCTTCCCTGGTCTTCCAGGCATTTCGGTGTAAAGTTCTTCCTATATCTCTGATAGGATCCTTTTAGGGGTTTCAGCCTAATTAGGACCGCCTTCACTTGCATCAACATCTCTTTGGACCTCATCTTGAGAGTTTGAGTGAGTAGCTACCAAATGCAAGTTCAATACTTGGAATCAACTCCAGATCTTTTTCTTCTTAATTTGTCATGGAGTAACAAGAGAATGGGCCGCACCTGACAATAAAACTGCTTGTCAGTGAAATGTTGAAGTACTCCCGAGCCTGTGAAAATGGGGAACTTCGTAATAAAATCTCCATAATTCCGAAACAGTTAATGCAATAATTTAGTTAGACCTTTAATTAAAGCCAGAAGTCTGCACTTCAGTCACATATTGATTATTTGATTTTAAATAAATCAAATAATCAGTTGTACAGAGGCACAAATACGACTGTGCCATTGCCCAAAAACCTATGAACCCAATTGTATTTCTACATTTGGAGTGCCTTTCTATTTGTGCTTTCACACAAGTATGTGTTATGTCCTCTGAGGCCACCACAGACAGGGTTAGCTGACACCATCGGCAGCAAAGCGGAGACGAGATGCCTCCCCAGCGTGTAAAGATGTAAAATAATGTTTGATAACAAGACTTCGCTCTCCTCCTTTGCCTCACCTTTCTCAAAGTGAAATGAAGCATCAGTTCATTCGAGTCACTTTATCTTACCCCCCTCCTCACTCACTCCATCCTCCCCTCCCCCTGTCTCACTCTCCAAACTTTATGGCCTACTTTTCAGCCCTTTGAAAAATTGTCTTTGGCAAGGGTTGGATGAAAGCTGTCAGGGATGGGGGGAGGCAATGGAGTGCTGGGCAGAGGAAGCGAGTGAAAGCTTGCCCCCTTTATCTTTCTGGCCAGACCTCCATCATGTCTAACGCTCCCTCCCCGTTTCTGTCTTTTCCTCCCTCGTGTTGAGAGATTACTCATCGGTGTAAATTTTTTGCATCTAGAATGGAAAAAAACTAGCTGGGCTGAAAATGTGATTTGAAAATATATTAACAGTCTGAAAACAAACCATCTCTTTGATACTGTGTCGGAGCCTGTGATGCATTGTAATGTATCAAAATGTAAAAAAAATAATTCAATAAAATTGTATTTTACAAATGAATTCATATAAAGTACTGTGCTAAAGTCTTTATGCACCCTTCATTTCTTTATATTTTGCTAGGAATATGGGGAACGGGTGCAGCAGTTTATTGAAGCATGTGCAAACAAACATAGGGAGTGCAGTATGAAAGGCAAAAACAGAGTTTGCACAATTCTAATGAGCTTGAAAGTCAACATGTATTCTCCAACAAGGCTTGAACTCTCTAACGCACCCTTTGAAAAAAGTGTTTTTTCAAATTTGGATCCATTTTATATGGTGAGGAAAATACATATACACATATACACTGAAAACACTCTGAAAACATCAGATTTTAATGGGAAAAAATCAGGCTGGGTATCTATACTGACACTGTTATGGACTGGGTGGTAGTAATGAAAGGATGCCGCCTCATTTGATGGAAATGAAAGTTATCAACCTGCAGACGGCAGAATTCAAAGAGAATTCAAAAACTCAGAGTGAAAAAACGATGTGGCAGGATAGGCAATGTTGTTGAAATTTCATTGCTGTCACTCAAAATGGTGCTCAGTAGGTTGTACAGTATGCCCCCCCCCCCCCTTGCCTGTAGGCATGCCTGACAGCATCGGGGCGTCCAATGAGACGATGGATGGCGTCCTGGGACATTTCCTCCCAGATCTGAACCAGGGTATCACTGAGCTCCTGAAAAGTGCAACCTGGTGCTGTCAGATGGACTCCAACATAATGTCCCAGAGGTGTTCTATTGGATATAGGTCAGGTGAGCAAAGGGGCCAGGCAATGGTATCAGTTCCAAAATGACCTCCAGTGGCCTGCAGTGATTACCCTGTTCCTCCTTGTACAAAGGAGAATATACTGGTCCTGCTGATGGGTTAAGAACCTTCTACGGCCGTGTCCAGCTCTCCTGTCTCCTGAAATCTCCTCCATGCTCTTGAGACTGTGCTGGGAGACACAGCAAACCTTCTGGCAATGGTACGTATTGATGTGCCATC
>JAVDPK010000582.1:27051-37313 GCA_034780415.1 Cichlasoma orientale
TGTGTGTGTGTGTGTGTGTGTGTGTGTGTGTGTGTGTGTGTGTGTGTGTGTGTGTGTGTGTGTGTGTGTTTATTTTTTAAAATCCAGATGTGGTGCTCTCAGGGTCACTTGTAGGGATCAGACAGGAGGGAAGAGGCAGGCGGTTCACTGGTGTCTGCGTGCTTCTTTGATTGAAATGATGCAAAAGCTGCAAACGTAACTGAAGAAATAACAATGTGCGTGTTTAATGGCAAGTCTGAGAAAACAAAAAACATGAAATGACAATGCCCAGCATGCTCAGTAATATGCTGTTGTGAAGTAACACCGGTAAATCGTTTGAAAGGCAACAGCTGTAATTATTCTTTTTACTGATTGATCAACAGCTCCGTCAGCCTCTGCAGACATGTGGCACAGCATGGAGGATGATAAAAACAGGTGTTAATGAATGAAGGTGAAGGTGAACAGCTGCATGGTGAGTTTGTGCAATGTGTTTGTATTTTGACAATATTGGCCACCTCGACTAAGATGAGAAAAACCTCTGACTCTTCATTATCATGTCAATTAAATAGCAAAAACTGAATAATGCAAAAGGCAGGCTGTAAACGGGCCATCACAAAACTGGGCCCACATTTGTTTCACAGGAAAGTTACGAGACCAAAGAGACAAAGCAACTGTGAAAAGACAAAAATACTGCAAAGACAAAACTACACACCCAACAGTACCTGAGACGGTGCCTGCACCTCTCACCTCACTGGATCCTTTAGTTTGTGATATCGTTTGTTGGTTTTTTGTTGCATACATTGCATTAAACCAGTGGAAAAAACAGAACTGTTGTCTCAGTCTTGAGACAGTGGTTAGAGAGTTTTGTTTTGGTGTTTTTTATCACTGAGTGACTTTGCGTGCTTTGACACACATGAAACAGGTTTTGATTGTTTTAGTGTGTTTTGCACAGGTGAGTCTCTGCCACAAGATTTTGGAGCGTGTCTGTGGGAATTCATTTGTGATGCTGGACAAGAGGCTCGTGTTCTCCATTGTGGTTCATTCCTGTTTGATGAACTTGATTCGAGCTGTAACCTGCATCTGTGGATGGCGCGGTGAGCTGTGTTAACAGACACTGGTTTCTGGAAGTGTTCCTGAGCCCGTGCAGTGAGGACCTGAAGATCACAGGCATCCAGTATTGATTTCCACAATTTAAGCATGCAGATTTTTTTGCAGACTGGTGAACTTCTAACCATCTTTAGTTTTGAAACTCTCTTTGTAAACCCCGTCACTAATTAGCTGCTAAATGTCCTTCAGCTGTTTCTTTAGTACCTGTCATGGAGACCAGGGGTTCCATTAGCTTTACCTGCTTATATTTTATGAAGGATTTATATTTTTAAAAAAGCTATAAAGGAAACTGATTTTGTTGAGACCTGTTGCTGGCATCAAATTCAAAATGAGTAAAATGTTTTTCATGAAATAGTAAAATGTTGGATTTTATGCATTTAATATGTTTTCATTACTATGTTTTAATGTGTTCTATTGTGAATAAAATCTGGGTTTATAACATTTGCAAAACAATGCATTCTGTTTTTATTTACACAGCAACCCAATTTTTTTGTTGGAATTGGAGTTGTAACCACTTTGGAAAAAGTGCTTCCTTTGTTTACTCATTAATGGCAAAAGCTGAAGATTGGCAGCTAGAGTGGAGCAGCAGGATACGTGCGGTATGAAGTTTGTGTCATCCTCTGCCTGCCCTGATTTTGATCAACAAGCCTGTAATTCTGTGACACACCGTTGCTATAGCAGGAAGTGGCTCCTGAGCACTCAGGGCCAAACAATTAAAGTTTAAGTGGCACAGGATTTACGCATGATGGGTTGGTGCTACAAGAGCACTCAGCTGCTGGCAGGTTTGCGACCCCAGCTGCTGCAGCCTTCTGCTGGAAGTCCGGGAACACTAGGAGCAGGTCCCATCACGATGAGATGGATGCTTTGGGAGTTTGAACAGCTGGAGTTCACCTTGAGTCCCGGAGTCAGTGGTGTTGATGAAAAGGCCTGCACTCAGAAACAGTGTCTGTGAGGGCACAGGGACATGAGGGGGCTTTAGACTCCCAATATGTGTGTGTGTGTGTGTGTGTGTGTGTGTGTGTCTGTGTGTGTGTGTGTGTGTGTCTGTGTGTGTTACAGCCCAAAATCAAACTTTACTAAGAACAGTGAATCAATAATGGTAACAATTACACACATAATGTTTTTTATTCTATTTTTTATTCTATTTTTATTCTATTTTTTATACATAAAATAAATATTTAAGATTAATTTTTTTCACTCTTGTTGTCAAAGAAGAAGATTCTGAACAGAAAAATGGAATTTTAAGTAAACATTTATAAAGAGTTTTTTTGATTTATTGGCCTTTAACCTTTTTTCATTCCTAATAGTCAAACAACTGGCAAATAGGCACATTAAGTTATATAATCATCATCATATTGTTTATTCTGGTAATATTAAAATTTAGCCATAACATGTTGGTCACTACTGTCCGTTCTGGACATGCACATACGCTCCATCATGGATACAAGATGATGACTAGAGGATAGAAAACGTGGATGCAAACAAAGCAGGATTTACAGTGGGTTTGTTTGTTTGTTTGTTTTAAAACAGGAAAAACATCAATTCAGCTTCGACCACTGTCCCCGCAAAGCCTTATGGGAGCTCTCCAGCCAAAAAGAGCAAAGCGAGCATTTGGCCCAGCTCCATGCTGCTTGGTGGAGAGCTGTTCTCCCTCAGCAGGGTCTCAGAAAGAAGACACAGCTGCCATCTTGTTTTTGTTTTGCAGAGAGGAACTGAATAGCATCAAGCCTACGGACCAGGTCAGAGGTCAGCAGTCAAGATAACAGCGATTTCTTTTTCTGAACCAAAAACACAAACACGAGACAGATGGAGATTCATTTTTCATCTCTCTGAAGTCACAATGCTTTCCAACCACACGCCATCAGCAAGGCTGTAAATGTAGCTGTTATTCCATTTATTATTCTGTTACTGGAAAATCCGCATGCAGAGGAAAATCTTTTTTTTTAACAAGTTAATGCGTCAAATAAAGACTGAAATCTGTCTTACAAGACACTCAGGGAGTGAATTCATTTTCTGCTAAAGATGCCACAACTCCACAATATCTGTCAAGCTGCGCAGTACTGTAGCTAAACACAGGGGCAGAGCACAGTGGTAAGGTTAAAAATGAAGTTTTATTGAACAGGCTGCCAACAGTCAACAACCATTACCTTCAGCTTTCAGGCCCCTCTTCTGTGCAACCAGCGCCCAGTTTGGATTCAGGAGACAGACCCCCCCTCTATTTTTAAGATTAGACTTTCCTTTTTGATCAAGCTTATAGTTAGGGCTGGATCAGGTGACCCTGAACCCTCCCTTAGTTATGCTGCTATAGGCCTAGGCTGCTGAGGGGTTCCCATGATGGTTCCCATTAGTTATTATTAATCTCTGTCTCTCTTCCACAGTGTGTCTTTTGTCCTCTCTCCCCTCAGCCCCAACCGGTCTCAGCAGATGGCTGCCCCTCCCTGAGCCTGGTTCTGCTGGAGGTTTCTTCCTGTTAAAAGGAAGTTTTTCCTTCCCACTGTCACCAAGTGCTGCTCATTGTGGGTCGTTTTGACTGTTGGGTTTCCTCTGTAATTATTGTAGGGTCTTTACCTACAATATAATGCACCTTGAGGCAACTGTTTGTTGTGATTTGATGTATTTGGATGTAAAAAAAAAATTAATTGAATTGAACTGAAGTTCTAGCACCATCTCTTTGGTTCCTCAGGCCTTTCCTCGGGCATGTGGAGTCAGGACCCTCTACAGGCATTATTTATCTCCTTTATCACATAGATTTTTATGGCATCAATGCATGAGCTGCTTCACCTCTCAGTGTTATTAATGTTTTATGTGGCATCATGTAATGACACAGCATCTTTAATGGCTTTAAGAAACAAGAATTGGGTGCACATTTTTGAATTTATTTTGGATTTTCTCCGATCTACACAAGGTCAGAATGATGCAAACAGGCTCAAATATCTACATACACTAACTTAAATATTTTTAAGTTTTGCCGAAGGTTCTACAGTGTCTTTAACCTGACAAGGCTAGGACCTATTTATTCCCCAATAGTGATCATGATTGACTACAATTGGTAGTTTCTCTTTGCAACATAAAATGGATTTGACAGCACTTTTTGGACTGTTCAAGGAACTCAGTGAAGATCTAAGAAGGAAAACTGAAGATTTACACAAGTTGAGAAGGTCTCTTGGAGCCATTTCTAAACAACTGCAGATTCCAATATCATCAGTTTAAATAACTACATAAATACATGTGTCACCACTTTGCCAAAGTCTGGAAGAAGGCCCAAACTGTCACCCTCAGATGAGAGGAAATTGGTTAGAGACCACCTAGGAACCACTGGGGCTCAAGCCTGCCATGAACTGGAAACTGCTGATACACTGTCCACAGTGAAGCCAGTTTCACATGTCCATGAACTGAGAAGGTGTAGACCAACAAAAAGGTCCTTGCTCCAAAATCAAAAACCTTCAAGCTCAACTGAAAGTTGCAGCTGCCCACATGGAGCCAAATACCTTCTGCAGAAAACTTTGATGATTGGACAAGACAGAGACTGAGCTACAATGACAGGAGATACGTTTGGAGGAGTAAAGGTGTGGCTTTCAAACCGAAGAACGCTGCACCAACTGTCAAGCATGGTGGTGATAACATCATGCTCTGGGGCTGTTCTGCTGGCACATTGGACAAAAGGTGCAATAATGAAGGACTGCCTCCAAATTCTTCAACTTCACCTCAGATCAACAGCTAGGAGGCTGAAACTTAGTCGGGTGTTCCATCACAGCAATGGTCCCAAACACACATCCAGACTGTTTATTGAACGGATAAAGCAGGCTAACATTAAGTTTTGGAATGGGGAAAAATGTAATTTTGGTTTGTGTAGCTGCTGCCTCCTGTTTCTATTCTGAAGTACTTTTTATTCATTTGGATTTGTTATGTTTAACCGCAAATCAGATCCGAGGAGCAGACACAACTGCTAATGGGTTTAAAAGGTTTACGGAGCAGGGAGTGCATCTCTGCAGAGGACCGGTGAGTGACCGGGGGCAGCGCAGTCTCTGTGGAAGAGAAACCGGGGTCTCTGCCAGGTAAGACAGGAAAGGTCAATAATAGCCAGTGCAGGTAAGTCTGTGTTGGTTATGAGAGGAGAGTGCTATATGGTGCTTTTCTACTCTTGTTGAGCACGTTATACAACACATTTGCATTCATCCGTTCACACAAGCACTGTTTTTTCTATATCAAAGTGTTTTCTATCTAACATTCACACTCCAACATCGGAGAGCAACTCGGGCTTCAATATCTTGCCCAAGGATACGTTGGCATGCAGACTGGAGCAGCCAGGAATCAAACCATCACCTTCCGATTAGTAGGTGCTCTCCTTCTGAACAGATGCTGCTCTACCCCCTGAGCCACAGCCACCCCTGGAAACCTTAGGAGTGGTGAGTGGGTCTGTGGAGATCAGCTGATGCAGCTTAGTCCTTTCTACAACAGGTAATTCCAACTGTAAGGTTGTTTCACAGGCTGTGTCCTTAGAATTCCTCAAAGCAACGTGAGTCAGGGATCAGGAACGGCGCTCTCAGGCTTCAAGCACGTTTCTGGGAACAGCCGGAGGAAAAGAGTTACGGGTCGGAAAGTACTAATGTTCATTACTAACACGGTAGGCCAAGATACCGCTATAGTGGCAGAGACGATCTGGTGTAGAAATGGGATAAAGCAATCCATAAATACCAAGAGTTGATTTAGTGATGAGCAACAGGTGTGTGAACAAAACCTTTTTTTTTTTACCAGTGGGCCCAGAGAGAGTGCCAGCCCACATGCCACCTGAGACTTACAGGGACGCAGGCAGGCAAAGCAGAGAGAGCGAAAGAAAAACTTACTCCTGTCCAACCACAACAGGATTCTGATGTCTTTACAGCTCTGTACAGTGTCAGCCTCAGCAGAGGTCTAATCACAAAAAATAACGGAAAAACGGCATCTAATAAAGCTGCTCGCCAACTGTCAGCCAAGTACTGGGTCAATACAGAATCAGCCTGCCCTCTCAGGACCAGAAGAAAAACCCGTTTAGAGCAGGGTTGCCATAGGGACATTGATTTCACTGTGAGGTGGCTGTTCTTTCTCTTGACAAGATGCTCAGTGGATGGAAACACACAGAAGACATCAATGCTGTCTCTATTTCTAATCTTTACAGTCTTGTGATAAAGTTAACTCATATTTATAAATGATTCTGTGCAGCCAGCTGTAAATGTGAGTCACCTGGTGAAAAAGTGTTTTGTCAAATATCTCTACAGTATACAAAATACTTCATGATCTTTCATCAGTTTCAAAGGCTTTTATTAACAATTACATTATGTTTATGTAAGAATCAGTATTTGCAGTGTTGGCCCTTTCTATTCAAGACCTCTGCAAGTCACCCTGGCATGCTGTCAATCAACTTCGTTCAAATCCTGACTGACAGCAGCCCGTGCTTGCATAATCCACAAGGACTGAGGATTGACCACAAGTTCTTGATGGGATCAAGGTTTGGGAAGTTTTTTGGACCCAAATTTTCAATGCTTTGCTCCTCGAGTCACCTAATTATCACTTTTTACCTTATGGCACAATGTTCCATCATGCTGGAAAAGGCATCGTTCTCCACCAAACTATTCTTGGATGGTTGGGAGAAGTTGCTCTCATAGGACGTGTTGGTGCCATTCTTTATTGATGGTTGTGTTCTTAGGCAAAATTGTGAGTAAGCACTCTGTTCCTACTGGAATATATTGCAGTACAAAATTCAGTAATCAATTCAATTCAATTTTATTTATATATCTCCAAATTACAACAGCAGTCACTTCAAGCTGCATTATAGTGTGTGGTAAAGACCAGGCAATAATTACAGGGAAAAAAACAACAGTCAAAACGGCCCCCTATGAGCAGCACTTGGTGACAGTGGGAAGGAAAAACTCCCTTTTAACAGGAAGAAACCTCCATCAGAACCAGGCTCAGGGAGGGGCAGCCATCTGCGGGGACCGACTGGGGCTGAGAGGAGAGAGAGGACAAAAGACACCCTGTGGAAGAGACACAGAGATTAATAATAACTAATGATTAAATGCAGAGTGGAGTATAAACAGAGCGAAAAGAGGTCAATGATGTGCATCATGGGAACCCTCCCAGCAGCATAACTAAGGGAGGGTTCAGGGTCACCTGATCCCGCCCTAACTATAAGCTGGATCATAAAGTGAAGTTTTAAGGCTAATCTTAAAACTAGAGAGGGTGTCTGTCTCCTGAATCCAAGCTGGGAGCTGGTTCAGTTTGTTGGATTCATCACTAGTTTCAGGTCACACTGAATACAACCTTGTGTTGATTTGTCAGTGATGGGCCTCATTAGAATCAGAAGCTGTTCTTGGTTTCAGTCTGTTTGTGCTATTTCTTGATTTCTATGTCTGGCTCGGTTCTCGTCTCTGTGTTTGTGTTTTGGTCGAGTTGATCTTGTCTGCCTGTTTACTGGCGACTCTCTTCCTGTTTTATTTTGGCGGCTGCTCTTCTCTGTGTCTTGTGTCTAGTTCAACTTCCTTCCAGGTCGTTACGATGGTTATCCCCTGCTGTCTTCCCACCCGTTTCCCATCCTCTTGTTATCCTGTGTTTGTATTTGTTTGTCTCTGTCTCCTTTTGTCCTTTGTCGCATGCTCCCTTGTGGTTGTGTGTTCCACAGTTCCATGTTTCCCTGGACTGTCCTTATTTCGTAATTATTTACTCCTCTTCAGTAACTCTGTGTAGATTTATATGTTGTGAAAGAGCTCAGCATTAAAGCTGCTTGAAGAATATGTCCTGCATGTGGGTCCACATCCTGCCTGCCACACAGCCTGACAGATTTCATTGAAAACATTAATGCGATGCTGGACAGAACTAAGTGAGAGCTCTGCAGTTGTGACTAAAATTCAAACAGTTTTGATGAGTTGTCAGAGTCGGATGAGAAATGCAACAACACAATGACAACATGTCTTTAGCAGTGAAGTATGTGTGAAACAACAGCACTGTGGACAAACACAGTGAGAAAGGCTGTTACAGTTCACCCACAAATATATTCCTGGTTGAACTGCATTAGGAGTCAGGAAAATGAAGTTCTTTATGTGAAAACTGCTAAAAACGATTGAGAAAAAGTTAAATATTTAAAAAAAGCTAAGGTTAGGTTGGAGTTTCTAAACTTCCAGAGTGGCCTAATGTCCGATCCCCAGCTCGTTCTCTCAGTCGTCCTCTGAGGCTCGCGCTGCACGATTATGGCCAAAATGATAATCACTATTATTCTGTTCAATATTGAGGTCACAATCATTTGTCATAATTATTCAGTAACTTAAGTGGCATAAAGTGTTCACCATCAAGTAGAGAGAACACTGCTTTTTTGCCCTCCTTATTTACCTATATTTAGTGCATCTCCTAGAAGAAAATAAAATAATAATAAAAACTGGACCAAAACCTAACACAGACTTAAATCAGCAGGGCACAAGTTAAGGTGTTTTTAGTACTATTGCTACAGGTGTTTGAAATCAAGCACCTAACCATGCAGTCTGCCTTTAGAAACATTTGTTAAAGAACGAGTTGTTCTAAAGAGCTCACTGAATTAAAACATGGCAACCATTGCAACTATCAGTCTGTGAAACCTCCTCCTCCCACATACTGCACCATCAAATCTAAGTGGTATTATTGCAAAGTGAAAGTGTTTAGGAACCACAGCAACTCAGCCATTAAGTGGCAAACGATGTAAAGTCACAGAGCAGGGTTGCCAAGTGCTGAAGTTTACAGCACTTAAAAGTCGCCGACACTCTGCTCACTCAAACGTCCTCTGGCATCAGCACAAGCTCAAAAACTGCACCAAGACGTTCATGACATGGGTTTCCATGGCCAAGCAGCCCTTCTAGATTTGGTGATCCAGTAGTTTTGTCCATATTGTGTATATTAGGAAACATACAGCACAGATTCAGTAACAGGACTGACAAAATGCTGTCAGGTTAAAATGGTATTTAAAGAGCATCTTTCTACCCGTTTGAGCACTCAAAATGCTTTCTTACTACAAGTCTTCACTCATTTCACTCAATCACACGTGCCTAAGCACTTTCTAACATTTTCACACACACTCACGACTCGCCCCTTTCGAGGTTCAGCATCTTTGGCATGCAGACCGGAGGAGTCAGGGATTGAGCCACCAAGCAGACGACCCACTCCACTACCTGAGCCACAGCTGCCACAGAGTTAATGAATAGTAGGCAGAGGACTAAACCACATTAAAACTTATGAGGGAGAGTCCATTTTTAACAATTTACTCTTTTGCATATAATCAGCACAAGAGCTTCCACTGCATATATTTATATTATTTAACATTATACAGATATATCCCTGTGATAGAGAGTCAATGGTTGTCATATATTCATGTATCCGTATCATGTCCTGATCAGATGTTACTACATGTCCATGGCCAATAGTGAGTACTTCTTACTGAGGATGATGTGTCTTTTTTAAGCTGAGATATGGACAAAAATATGCATTAAGTTGAGTTTCCCCATGTTCATCAAGTAGCCTGCAAATCCAGAATCTGGATCAGATCCAGATGATGTTCGGTTTGGCACTAGTTCTTGCCCCCCCACAACTGTGTACCAAATACCAGCTGAATCCAATTGAGAGGTTTAGAGGGAGATTTTTTTCCCTATATGGAGTGTAGGGTATGTTTTTGACTTCTTTTGATTTGACCTTTATATTTCAACTTAAACTGTTTTACCTTGTCTTGTTTGGTATCATTTTTTTTTCAGCATTGTAAATGTACAGTTATTTTTTTCATTTTGACATACTGTCTTAACTATGGAACCTTGTTTCCAATGTGTTTAACACACTGGACCTAAAATTAAACCAAAAACATAAAATCAAAGTAGAAAAGAGTTCAATTTTTTACCGTGAAAATCACAAACATATTTAATAAACTATTTCTGTAAGGTAAATACAAAAACCTTGTACAAATTTAGCAAACAAAGTTAATACATTGAAATGCAGGCAACACCTCAGGCGTTTTTGTACAACTATTTACAGTACAGAACAATCAGGTGTTACAATAAACACAAATTAGTTGGCTCATTTTTCTATCTGTTTCTCTCCTTATGACTCTCTCTTTTTCTCTAGCTCTGTGTGTGTGTGTGTGTGTGTGTGTGTGTGTGTGTGTGTGTGTGTGTGTGTGTGTGTGTGTGTGT
>JAVDPK010000583.1:27603-41226 GCA_034780415.1 Cichlasoma orientale
TATTTAAGTATTAACTGGTTATTCATTCGTCTTTAGCTGAGTTCCAGTGTCATGTTCACTCTGGGCTTTATATTCTATTTCACATGAAGACATCTTTATCTACAGTGAAGTTTAAACAAACCTCTGAGGTTTCACTTTAAATATGTACATTTCTTAAATTAGTTCATATGTGAAGTGGAAACATTCTGCGCTCTCTGTCAACAGAAAGCAGACAGATGATGCCTAGATGATGCTGTGGTCACAGCACGCTGTGATCATTATACCATATATATAACTGTGCTGATGGTGAGGTGACAGGAAATGCTTTTTATGCTGTTACATTGTGTCGTTTCTAAGTTTGACACGCCAAGCAGACAGATGTCTGTTGTTGCTTCTGGTCACTTCCAGTGGTTCACCCCCACCCCTCAAAAGTCTTTCAAACAGTAGAATTCAAATTCAGGTTAACAATCATCCTACCAACATATTTAATGAACATGTATTCCAGACTGAGGTCACTGAGGATCCCAAAAATTATTTTCTCCATACATTTACTAGGTCGCAACTAGGAGTAATTGAATTTAAATAGTAAACACAAATTACTGAAGAGATGAACCAGCTGTTGTTTATTACCTCTCCATTCAACAATGCAAAGGAAAATGTACAGTGCTTGTGAAATAAAATAAATAAGACCCCAAAATAAATAGAGCTCTGTTTTCCTCAATGTATTAGATTTTCTGTAATGTTCAAAGTTCTGGTGGCAATCGCTACTAGCCAGGTAGTGTATTTGGGTGCATCTTATCTGTAATCCAATAGACAATGTTAAGTTCTGACTTCTCCTAAGAATCTATGCTTCTTGCTGGACACACTATTGATTCTGTACATCAGCCAGTAAATTGACAGCTTTGCTTTGATGCTCAGCTCCCCTTTACCACAACAAACCGGTGCAGTGTCCGCATCACTGGGCAAACTCCCATGGACACCCAAATAGCCTCGAGAGGATAAAGAGCTGGTCCAGCGTTCCGCAACCAGGACGAAAACTGCATTGCTCCTCTTGAATCCGAGGTTTGACTAATGGATGGACCCTCCTTGGGATCTTGGAGGGGCACTTATCAGCCTTGACCAGTTGAGGCTGAGGGGAGAGAGACAGGACAAAAGACATGCTGTGGAAGAGAGCCAGAGATTAATATTAACTAATGATTAAATGCATAGTGGGGTATAAATGGAGCAAAAAGTGGTGAATGAAAAAAAAAAACACTCTATCCTATAGGTCTATTGCAGGAAAACTAAGGGAGAGTTCAAGGTCACCTGATCCAGCCTTAACTATAAGCTTGATCATAAAGGAGCCTAATCTTGAAAATGCCTCCCATTCTTCTCTTAAGTATCCTAGGAACCACAATTAAGCCACCAGTCTGAAAGCGAAGTTTTCTATTGGGGTGATACGGTACTATGAGGTATGTCTGCACCACTGAGACACTGTACCTGGACCGCCCACCAGACTTCAGCAGGGTCCTGTTGAAAGTTGTCCAAGAGCCTAAACATGATGGTTCGGAGTGCACAGCGCTGCTGCCAATTGCTGCACAGAGACTTGGCCTATAATGAACCCCTGAAACCCTAGACCTGCAAACCATTAGACAAAGCATTCAAACAGTAAATGGTGCATCAGTTTCATTTCACATCTCTCCTGCATCCAGAAAGCACAGCCACTTTGCCATTAACGGAGCATTCACTGCTTATTGCCTGGGACTCACTGAGCACTCTTATCCTGTTGACAACCTTGGCAACTCGACAATGACACCCTTGGCTATAAGCATCGACCCTTGCATTATGGGACACTGACCCTGCGGAATATTTATAAGGCCCTTTCTTTGCAATATGATCTCCTGGGTTACATTTTACCTTACACTACCCGTACCAAATTGTTACTCTGCTGTTTCTGGGAGAAACATCGAGACTGGGATGACCCCCTTCTTCCCAGGGACTTTGTGGGAGGAGTGGGAGAGTGAGCTACCTACACTGGTTTCAAATTGTGCTGCTCAGATCCTGCAATCCCGTTGACCACAACCAACTAGCTGTCAACAGGCAGTTCTTTGATGCCTCAGAGCAGCCCTACAGATCAGTTGCCTACCTCAGAACTGTGAATAGCCAAGGTACAGTCCACCTCACATTCCTCCTGGCTTGCTCCTGGTTGGCACCTAAACGTCAGATGTCCATGCCTCGCCTAGAGCTTTGTGCTGCTGTGACGGGGGCTAAGTTAGCAAATCTCCTGCAAACGGAGCTTACATTGAAGATTGACAGCCTGATTTTGTAGACAAACTCCACTACTGTTCTGATGTGGTTGCAATCAGAATCATGCTGCTTAACATTTTTTCTGGGTACCTGTATAGCAGAAATTCAGGGCCTAACAGACCGACATTCATGGAGGTATGTTGAGTCCATGAGAAACCCAGCTGAAGACATCACCACGGGCCGAACCTTGAAGGAGCTGGCTAAGCCAAACAGATGGAGCCAAGGACCCCCTTTCCTTCTCCATGACCGAGACAGCTGGCCCATCAAGCATCTCCCTAAGCTGGAGGAAGAAGATAAGTCAGAACTACAGAGGTCTGCCTTCTCAGGCACTGTTTCTGGACCAGCAATGCATACTCCTGTAACTGAGGCCTACAGTAGCTGGAAGGAATTGATTCAAGCAACTGTGAAGAAGTTACACGGGGTGGCTGGCCAAGGAGGAAACCTGACTGCGGAGACCTATGTTATCACCAGAATACAGCAGGAAAGCTTCCCTGATGGAATACAGCTTCTCAGAGCAGGGAAATCTGTCACCTCTCGTAGTTGGCTATGAACCCTGTCCCCAGAGTTGGATGAATCAGAAGAACTGATTCTGGTGGGAGGAAGACTGTGGTATGCTGCAGACCTGGAACTGACTTCAAGACACCCTATTGTATTGGACCCAAACCACTCCTTCACCAAACTTCTGATACAAGATTACGATTGACACTTATGGCATCTGGGACCCAAGAGACTTTTTGCAGAAATGCGGCAAGCCTTCTGGATATTATGGGGTAGAGAGGTCATCCGCCATTATCAAGCCGCCTGACTGGCTTGTCAGCAATGGAAAGCCAAGACAGTGGGTCCCCAGATGGTGGACCTGCTAATGGACCGTCTGTGTCTTTTCAAGCCAGCCTTCTACTCCATGGGGATAGACTGCTTTGGGTCATTCCATGATAAAATTGGATGATGCACAGAAAAAAGATGGGGCATCATTTTTAAGTGCTTGACAACTAGAGCAGGACATCTCGACATTCTGGTACATATTGATGTTGACTCAAACCTCGTGACTTTGAGGAGATTCATCCCTCACCAAGGAACACCCACAGAGACTATCTCAGATCAGGGCACAAACTTCCGGGGAGCGGAAAGGGAGCTATCTAAACACTACCTGGCTAGTAGCTGGAATTATCTCCTGAGCTGCAACAGATCCTTGCCTAGCAAAAGATTGATTTCAAATTTAATCCACCTGGTGCTTCCCACTTTGGTGGTGTATGGGAATAGGAAATTTGCTCTGTGAAGACAGCCCTCTATGCAACAGCGGGGGCCCAGGACTGTTCTTATAGATGTGGAAGGCATCCTCAATTCCAAGCCACTGGGCTATGTGTCTTCCAGTGTTGCTGACCTTGATCCTGTGACCCCAAGTCACTTGCTGATGTGGTAGCCAGATGGATCACTGCCACAGGTTGTCTATCCAGAGACTGAACTACTTAATCGTGTTAGCAGACCATTTCTAGATGAGGTTCATCCGAGAGGACCTCCCTAGTCTAACGGTCAGACCGAAATGGCAAGTCAATCAGAGTGACCATGTGGAAGGTGCTATAGTTATGCTGATGGATCCAAAGCTCCCAAGTGTACTTTGGCCAATTGGTCGAGTAATCAAAGTGCGCCAGAGTGGAGATGTCTGTATCCGATCAGCTGAAGTGCAAATCTGATGTGTGGTTCCTGTAATGTAGGTCAGAGGGCAGACTCTGTGAGTTTTAGTGGAGGCGTCGGCTGTGAGGAACATGCAGTGAAGACTTTGAGAGTGAACTGGAGCATCTGCCTCTGCTGTGAGTCTCCTTCATGTTACTTCACATCTGCCTGATCACTTTCTCTGAAACCTCTCATTTCTACACATTTGAATGATCTGTGGGAACAGGAACCAATCAATGCAGTCTGAATGTTTCTCTTTAATCATGTGACCATTTGACCTCTGATCAGTTTGTTCTTCAGTTTCAGGCCTGTTTCTGCTGACTGCTGCAGGTGAGCTGATGTTTCTACACCTGTCTGACCTCATGACGACCTCTAACCTTAGAATAGAATAGCTTTATATGTAACATATAATGAAATTACAGGTACTTCTCTTGTTGTGCAGCAAATATAAATAGGAAAGTATATAGAAAATTGATTAGAATAAGAATAAAACAACAATAAAACATTTTGTATAACAACTGTTTAAATTGCATTTACACAGTTAAAGATAAATATCACAGTAAACAAATACACTTCTGAAGGAATACAAGCATGAATATATGTGTATGATATGGGTACTTTGATACGCACAGAGTCAGGGGCATAGAATCAGGTAAGGACACGTTATTACCGATATTTCTGATTGAACTCTGTGCTCCACACTCCACACACAGCTCTGGACCCAGATTCAGCCTACGCCCCTACCAATAAAGGACACGTATCATGCAAAATCCACTTTTTTAGCCCTAAGTACATTTTGTTGTGTACTTTCAGTGTGTAACAGTGCAGGAAATGTAAATGCATTCTGTTTAGGTGCTGCGTAGATATCTTTATATTCTTTTTGGGTCAAAATTTTCAGTCTGTTCAGTTTTCTCTGTTCAGCGTTACGTTTTCTAATGTGTGACGTCACAGTATTTGCTGTGGAACTGCTAAATAAGGTCATGGACATCCAGCTAACCAATCTCGTGAATCCATCATTTTTGATTCTGGCAGCAATTTTGTAGTCCAGTTTAGTTATGCCGAAGTTGCACGTAGGTAAGTCAAAATATTCGGTTGTTGGGTGTGGTAACCTGCATGATTCCTTAAATCGTGTAAGCTCCAAATAATTCTAAAATGACAACAAACTTTTTTTTAGACATAAATTTTGTGTATTGATATGACGTCCTGGCATAGTAGCATTGTGCCTTCTGCTTGTTAGTGCTGTGTGCTAGCATTTAGCTCCTTGAGGATATAACTGTGCATGTTTTGAATAACAGTATTTGGCTTTGTGTTTTTGTTTTGGGATTCAGTGACGTTCAGTGACGTTCTTGACACTAGCTAGCTAACTCCTCTGTCAAGGCTTTGTTTATTTCATTCATATTGTCAATAAAAAGTTTCTCTACCGGTAGCTAATCGTATCGCTGCTATCAAACTACAATATTAGCCGAACGGGGTGGAGTTGAATGCTCCGCGACCTGGAGGGGGGTGGGGCACGAAATGTCTCATTCACATTTAAAGAAACTAAAGCGGGTTGATCTGAGACGGGTGTCAGAAAAGCGGTCAATGTGGGGTCTGTGGAGCTACAATAAGGAGGAATTCAGACCAAAGCATTGCAGTTTTACTTTATATAGACCACAAGTGAATGATTTATATATGAAAAGGAAGGATTTAAAAGCATGATACGACTCCTTTAATACCAAACCTGCAGCCTTACACAGGGTTATAAACATGAGTATTGCACAGAGTTGTAACCATGGAGGTGGTATTGCTCATGATGGAGACACTGACAGAGTAAATGTCCAGGTCGGTTCATTTAGTGTTCTAATGGCTCAAGGGTAGAAACAGTTTCTTAGCCTGGATGTGCAAACAGGTGACGCGCTTGGTGGGAGGGATCATTGAGAGAGAGAGAGACCTTCAGTGACCTCTGACCTTCAGTGACCTCTGTCCTCCTGTTGCAGGTGTGTGTGTGCTGCTGCTGTCTGCTCTGACAGGTGAGTTGATGGAAGGTGGAAACCCAAATAGATAGAAAGTTACAGTAAATGTAAACACTACATATACACATAAAATAAAATAAAAACCACAATCCTCCCAATTGTCCTCTGATATACAACCTACAACCTCCTCGCAAACAGTTACCCCCCACCCCCACAAATAAAGACCACCACAAAGCAAATATCACAGAATATCAATAAACAATGCTCTGAGCCACTGTGCAACTGCCGTGAAAGCACCATCAAAACATACATATTTACATCTAAACGGCATATAATACGAAGACGAGCTGAGAATAAAAACTTAAATTTACTATGAATCGCCTTCCAAGTAACAGCTGTTCGTTTGTGGGATTCTTGCAGCGATCAAACCGGTCAAATCAGCGGTGAAGTCCTCTAATAAATAATAATCCACTCTTGTGAGTCACTTTGTTGAAGAAATTTTGCTTGTTTTGAGATATTTATACAATCCATTAGTGAGAAAAAGGACTGAAAACACTGTCGAGTCACGACGGCGCACAGACGGTTACTTCTGGGTTGGCTTTGCGCACGTAATACGCACTCAGTGAGCAGCAACTTTGTGGATTCATGTGAAAACACACCCCAGAATGCCACATATCCACATGTCAGGAATTTTATAGGCTGTACATCTGTGGCTTTAGATTTTGGTTCAGAGTTGACCAATCAAAACGATTGGAGAGCATTTGGGGCATGTCCAGAGAAGTCACATGGCTCTGGAAAATCCATTTCATAACATGATTGGCCAAATAAGGTGTCAATCCAATTTGGGGTCTAACCTGCCATATAAAAGGATCGTAAGGGCGGACTGCAGACGCTATGTGACGCTATAAGGCTTCAAATTTGGAAACACTACAAATGTCCTGCGGGCGGGCCCCTGCCAGCTAACAGGTTAACAGAACCAGATCAAATGCTGTAGATTACACTTATCAAACAGTTATATTTAACATAAAGGAAAACTGAATTCATGCTGAAGTCAGTACGGGGGGGTCCCCTTGATGATAGCAAAGCATGGTCCGAAGAGGCGGCGTCACAAAAGATGTGCATGGTGGAGAATTTCCCAAGTCGCTAAGCTAACATACCTGCTAACATGTGCTAACTTCCTTGTTCCACTGTGAGAATTAATCTGATGTTCCACGTGACTTTTCTCACAGGTCATTCGTGCCCCACCTGTCTTGACCCGCCCCCCGCCAGTTGTTCACGATTACTGACACAATTCTCACTAATTCATATTATTGTATCAAAGTTACTTCACTGATGAGCTGGTTTCTCCCCTCAGTTTCCCAGCATGCCTCAGTGGTGGAGGTGTATGAAGGGGAGGAGTCTGTCCTGCTGCTCTGTCAGGTTCCAGTTTTCTCTGATTCATCAGTGGTGTGGGACCACAGTGACTCGAAGCCCCCAACAGTCCACGTGCGTCTGCAGAGCGGCGATGATCTTAGAAACCAAAACCAGCGTTACACCAGCCGAACATCAATGAGAGCTGACGCTCTGCAGACTGGAGACCTCAGCCTCACTCTGAGGAACCCTACACTCTCTGATAGTGGAACCTACACCTGCACCGTCCACAGCGACGGACAGGATGCGAGACGCAAAGATATCCTGCTGAAGGTCAAAGGTCAGTGCTGCAGATTCATCCCTCATCCTACCTTAGTACTGACTCAACACAGTATGTCAGAAACACCAGGATGTTCAGCTGCATTCAGTCAGAACAGCTGCAGAACACACTGAAAGAGATTAGGAACACAGAGTTCTCCTCCTGACTCCTCCTCCTCTGTATTTGCTCGTCCCTCAGGTGCTCTTCCTCCTCCTCCCCGTTTGTCTGTGCTTAGGCTCTTCTGCCATCTAGTGGTCTTCTGTCCGTACTGCATCTCTACTGGTCTGCTGCTGTCCATCTGCTGCAGCAGGAAGACACCAAACAGATCAGTCATCTCCATGGAGATGGCCCAGCACAGTAGAGGAGGTCAGGGATTGGCTGAAGACTATGACATCATTGCAGATGTCACCACTGAGCATGCCTTCTGAGTACCTGTTTAGGTTTAGCCTAATTATAGAAATTTAGAATTCTTTCTTTTTAATGAAGAAAGGAAAATCACCAGGTATTGACTGCTTAGCTGTACAGTTCTACCTTCATTTCTGGGAACTTATCCAAAACCCACTATTCTGTATGTATAAAGATTGCATTAATCATGGTGAGGTGTCTTCTTCTTCTCTTATCCCCAAAATTATTAAGGAACCATTAATAATTGAGAATTGGCACCCCATAACTCTGTTAAACATGAAATAAAAATAAAAATTGAAGGAATCTCAATTTATGGTAGAGAATTTGAAATCTCCCACCTTGCTGATGACACAACTTTTTTTTTAAAAGTTAAACATCAGTTGCCTAATTCTATTATCCTGTTTAACCTATTTTGCAAAACCTTCAGGTTTAAAAAACTAAATTTATCCAAATGTGAAATTCTGTCTCTACATAACTGCAATGATGATGTGATCTGTAATATTCCTGTCAAGGAGACAGTTAAATATTTGAGTATAAGCGTAACAAAAAAAAATCTCATTGCCAGGCAGCATTTAAATTTCTCCAACAGAATAACTAAAACCAAATCCATTTTTAACTCCTGGCTTCAAAGTCTGTTCTTGGCAGAGTTCTTCTTTCTAAAGCAGAAGGCCTGTCTCGCTTTGTGGATCCATCCTTATGTCTTATCTCAACTACAGAAGTTAGCAAAATGTTTCTAAGCTTCATTTGGAAAAATAAATCACACAAACTTAAGAAAGGTGTACTTTCAAACAGTGAAGCAGAAGGAGGTCTGGAAATCCTAGTTTACTCTGACACTGTCAACACCTTTTACTTTTGAACATATGCTTAATTTTATTATCATATATCCAACATTTTTCATTCACAAGCAAAGGTTTGCAAATTTGATACCTAACATTACTCATTTTCTCTCAGAACTTCAGTCTCTGATTGAATCCCTTAAATTGATTAATAATAAAAAGAGCAATATTTTTCTTTCTAAGACATATTTTCCCGATACCTCTGACTGAAAAAGGATTTTGTATTATTGTATTGCCTTTCCTTAAAATATGTATGTCTACTTGCTTAAACTTATTTTGTCATAGCTCACAATTGACACTTTAGACATTATGTATTGTTATTGTTTTTCATGTGCTGTTCTTTAATGCAAAACCTGTTTGCTTTGTATATTTTTTCTCAATAAAGTTTAAAAAGAAAACTGGTTAGGTTTAGGCAGACTTACTGAGTAAGTAAGAGTTTCATGAGCAGGACCTTCACATGGTTCATGCAGACTTCAGATAGTTCCTGAACTGGCAGCTGGAATGTGTGAATACAGAGACACAGCTCTGATTTTTGAATAATTACTGACCAATAAATGCTTTGATCTCCAACAGTGTTGATACCACAGTCTTTGTATGTAGTTTGTATCTTTGTATATTCAGTAAAATACTGAAGGATCAGTGTTAGCTGCAGCCTCACTGCCTTTCTTGATATATTTGAAGCTCGTCATCATCAGCATGCTTCTGATTTTCATGTTTTATTCTTTTAAGATTGTCTGTCAATCAAAATCAGTCAACTTAAAATGAATTGTTGTATTTTGATGGAACAGAATAAATGAATTATTTTATACCTGCTAGTTTGTCTTGGCTTCATTTAGAAACAACAGCCTGAGTTATGGATTAAAACAACAACAAATGCATAAATGAATCATATTAATATATTTAAATAGTAAAAATTAGAAGCTTGAAGCTCTCAGGGAGATCAGTGTTAGGGAACTGTCTCACTGCAGAGTCTTCAGGCTGAATCCTCCTGACAGAGTCAGACACACCTGTGCAGGCTTGGACAGGTACACGCATCAGGAGATGAGGTGTGGTTTTATTACCCAAAACAGGGGCAGTGGCTACAAACAGACATGTGGTAACATGTGGTTGCTGGTTTAGGATTTATTTTAGGGGACAGTGTAGTGTCTAAAGTGCCCTGTTTATCTTGACCAAATAAGGAAAGTTGTAAAACTCAGGATTCTCTGAGTCCCTCTAAACTGGCAGAAACCAGTTTAGGTGTGACAACTTGGGTACCAGATGTCAAAGTCTATATAAAGCTGTAAGTCTCTTTGTTCAGTGTGCAGAAGATCACTGGCCTTTCTTCTACCCAGGTGTCTCAAGCGTCTGTATTTTGACATTGTCTTTTTATAATAAACCTTGTGTTATTCTATAAAGACTGTGTTGACCAAGAATTTCTTCAAACACAACATCATGGCATCAAGACCAGGAAACCACAACAGTCTTTTGATTTTTGGTCCAAGGTACTCAGTCAGGCAGTATATAAAGGTTTGTCTGGTTAACTTTCTCATATGTCAGACAAAGATGAGCATTTGGCTCACTAGGAGGAATAAAACAAAGGGGGCAGGAGCTGTAGATTCTGAAATAATGTTCAGAGCAGGGTTATTATCATTAACAACACCAAACAAAATGACAAAAATTTAATTTTTAAATTATTATTGTGATTATAATTATAATTTACTAATTAATTATTTACTGATTAATTATATATATATATATATATATATATATATATTATATTATATATAAGGCTCGTTTATGATGTTTATGTGCAGAAATCAAACTGATTCCACTTTCATTCAAACTTTTTATTAAAAAGCAGCTCATGAATGCAAAGCTCATCTTCTCTGGAAGCTCTGATGGTTCCTGTAAGCAGCTTTAGTCTTCTTGTCTTCCTGCTGCTCTGACCTTTGACCCACATGAAGTTTCCAGAATATTCCTTTTTGATGGATGCTTTCAGCCACAGAAGCTCTGACTGTACACTAACGTGACAGAGTCAGGATGCTCCACAGAGATCTATCAGGGACACCAGGAAACACTACAACTACACTGAGGAATAGCACACTCTGGATTCTAAACATTCTGAGGTTCTAATGTGAGAAAAACAGCTGGAGAACATCTGGCTGAGGTTAGCTGTTAGCCATTAGCAGAGGAAAGCCAAAGCAAAGCTGCATCTTCATGTTTCTCAGTGAGGACATGGGTTCAGAGTAAATATGGCAGAGCCTCACTGAGGAGCTTCAACAACCTGAATACACCAAACACTTTATACTGGATATAATACAACAAGCTGACAGAGAGGCTCCTCTTCATCATCAGCTCCTCCTCCTCCACTTTGACGAACAGACCCGTGAATCTTGAATCATGAACACTTCGCAAGAGGAAAACTTTCTTCGTTCCCATTCCTGAAGAGACAAACAGAGACAGTCACATGGATTCATGGGTTCGATGCTGGAGTCTGTCCAAGCTGTCACAGGGTGATCAATATCCTCCAAACTGACCGATCAGTTACATGATTCAATCAATCAATCAATCCTTTATTAGTCATTGTACACAATGTACACAATGAGATTTCATTCCAGAACACCCATCCAAGAAAAAAAGAAAAAAAAACCCAAACAGGGGAGATACAGTGGGTAAGGAAAGTATTCAGACCCCTTTTTTAAATTTGTCACTTTTTTTTTCATTACCTATGAAAAGATTTAGGACTAAAAATCGTTACAGCCCATGGTTCTCCCATGACCTGGCAGAGCTCATCCATAAAAAGAACACCCTTTGGCGAAAAGCCCGTTCCTCTCAATCTCCTGCTAACTGGCTTGCCTTCAGGCAATGCCAGAATAAAGCCACACAGGCGATCAGGAATGCCAAAATCTCCTGCTTTAAAGAGAAATTCACCACCTGTGGCTCTGATGCAAGGAAATTCTGGAAAACGGTCTAGTCCATGGAAAACAAACTTACTTCTCCACACCTGCCAATCTCTATGGTATTCAACAACATTGTTATCACAGATAAGCCCCATATAGCTTCACTCCTCAACCATTACTTTGGTAATTCAATGAAAGCTTTTACTATTCCAGACCCAGTCACTGCCTTGCCTGATCCTGACCCTTTCCTTTACAGCAATAGTGGTTTCTCATTTAAATTGCTCTATTTCAGAAGTGCTGGATGAGCTCACTAAAATAGACCCAAATAATTCTGCTGGCTTTGACAGACTCGATCCCATGTTCTTAAAAACATCCACTGGCATCATTGCTGCTCCGAACACAAGAATATTTAAGCTGTCTCTACAGCTTTCTGCCTTTCCTTCTGACTGGAAATCAGCGATGATCTTCCCCCTCTTCAAAGGTGGCTCTGGCTCAGACCCCAACTGCTATCAACCCATTTCCATTTTACCATGCCTATCCAAAGTCCTGGAGAGGCTGGTTCATAAACAGCTAAGCCACTACCTTGTTTCAAACAATATTCTGTCTGAGCTTCAATCTGACTTTCATTCTGGACATGGATGTATGGCCGCTATCACGAAGGTCCTTGCTGACATTATTACAGCATTAGACAGCAAGAAGATCTGCATCGCTGCCTTCATTGATCTTGCCAAAGCCTCTGATTCAATCGATCATAGGATTCTCTTAGATTGGCTTTTTAGCATTGGTCTGTCCACCACCTGCTGTGACTGGTTTTCCAGCTATCTAGCTGACCATATCCAACAGCCAAAAACAGAAAACATCTTATCAGAACCATTAACCTTCTCCAAAGGTGTGCTTCAGGGCTCCATCTTGGGACCAACCTTGTTCTTATCTACATTAATGATGTAGCCAAAGCTGCTGGCAGTTCCAAAATCCATCTTTATGCTGATGACACCATCCTATACTCAAATGGACCTTCACTACATTCTGCACCATCTACACTTCAACTCAGCCTCATCCCTGTAGAGCAGTCCTTTCACAACTTCATCTCCGTCTTAACACCAGTAAGACCAAGTGCATCATCTTTGGTTGAAAAAATGAGGCCTCCAATCCCCCCCAAGATTAGCTGTACCAATGCACAGCTTTGGAATACATTAAATCTTACAAATACCTAGGCATCTGGCTGGGTTCATCTCTGTCCTTCACCACACACATCAACAATCTTCAGACAAAAGTCAAAGCCAGACTAGGTTTCCTCTTCCGCAATAAAGCCTCCTTCACTCATGCTGCCAAGCACGCTTTTGTCAAGATGACAATACTCCCAATTCTGGACTGTGGTGACATCATCTACAAAATGGCATCAAGCACTGCTCTCAGAAAACTGGACATTTTCATCACTCAGCCATCCGCTTTGCCACTAATGCACCTTTCCACACTCATCACTGTGACCTCTATAAAATGGTGGGCTGGCCCTCCCTCCATCCCTGGCAGCTCCATCACTGGTTTCACTTCATCTATAAGACAGTCCTGGGGAGGACACCACCTTATCGGTCATCTCTTCTTCGTGTAGCCCATAATAATAAATATCATACAAGGTCAAGTGAATACATCAAGCTCACCATTCCCAATACCTATGTCATGGTTGTGGGCCAGTGGCCCAGTGTTTTGAGTTCTTTTTTGTGTAGTTCAGTTTTGCTGTACTTTTCGACTTGTGTTTCTTAACTGTTTGTTAATGTTAGGTGTTTTGTTTTTATTATTTGTATGATATTCAGGTTTCCCTTCATTTAGATTCCCTCTGTCAGGTTTTGTTGTGTTTAGTCTGTGTGTGTCTGTGTGTGTGTGTGTGTGTGTGTGTGCATTTGCTACATAGAGGGGACCACCACCAGATAGCACACTCACAGTGTGGG
>JAVDPK010000583.1:42325-53239 GCA_034780415.1 Cichlasoma orientale
CCTCTGCATGAGACTGTGGGTGAGCTGAGCAGCTCCTTCAGTCAGAGACTGAAACATCCTCGCTGCAGGAAGGAGCGTTTCCGCAGGTCATTCATCCCAACAGCAGTTAGACTGTATAACGCATCATGATGTCATGAGTCACTTGGACACCTTACCTCCACTGCCATCACTTAGCCATACAGTACATACATCTTTATTTATTACACTGACTCATAATGCATACTGTGTACTTGACCTGCTACATGTAGTGGCTCTGATATCCGTATATAGTGTTTTTGATGTACATATATGTATATGTATATGTGTATTGTTGCTATATATTTTATGTATATAGTGTTTTCTATTCTTTTATTTAATTTGTTTTATTGTATTCATCTTTTCATTCTTCTCTTTACTGAGCTGCTGTAATGCACAAATTTCCCCACTGTGGGATCATTAAAGTTTATCTTCTCTTATCTTATAAATTCTAAGTAAATAAATTAGGATGAGTTAAAATAAAATAAGAATACACAAAACTAAACTGGGTACAGCATCATTCTATTGCAGCAGCAACAACTTTAAATAGTTTAAAGGTGCAGTGGTGATAACAGAAAAGCAGCATGGAATTTTTAAGTGACAGCGGACTTTTGTGTTTGCAAGTGTTCAGTGTAGACATAATGGTGGTGTGGAGCATTTCTTCTCTTAATATACAAGGTCTTGAATAATCAGTCCCCATCTTATCTTAAAGAGCTGATAGTACTGTATCACTGCAATAGAGCACTTTGCTCTCAGACTTGAATCTTTTAAGCCTAATTTTAAAAATAGAGACAGACACCCTCTCTATTTTTAAAATTAATCTTAAAAGATTCAAGATTCGAAATTTTTTATTATAAATTTTCTCATGTAAACATGACAGGAATAAAAATCAGATTCTGAGGTCCCTCCAGTGCAAGTTGCGACAAAGAAATTATGTACACTTGCAAATAAATAGAATAATTTAAGAAAATATAATATAATAAATAATTAGCTAAGAAAAAATGGTAAGAAAGAAAGTGGTCTGGTACCTGAGCTAAACTTTCCTTTATGATAAAGCTTATAGTTAGGGCTGGATCCGGTCACCCTGAACCCTCCCTTAGTAATGCTGCTATAGGCCTGCACTTTTCTTTTTATTAACCTCTTTCTACTCTGTTTATACTCCACTCTGCATTTATTCATTAGTTATTATTAATCTCTGGCTCTCTTCCACAGCATGTCTTTTGTCCTCTCTCCTCTCAGCCTGAACCAGTCACAGCAGATGACTGCCCCTCCCTGAGCCTGGTTCTGCTGGAGGTTTCTTACTGTTAAAAGGGAGTTTTTCCTTCCCACTGTCGCCAAGTGCTTGCTCATAGGGGGTCATTTTGACTGTTGGGTTTTCTCTGTAATTATTGTAGGGTCTTTACCTACCTACAATACAAAGCGCCTTGACGTGACTGTTTGTTGTGATTTTGCACTATATAAATAAAATTCAATTCAATTCAACTGAATAGTCAGTATATGGGAGTGGAACAGATCAGCATTCTGAACACATCCAGGTAGAAGCTGTTTTTCAGTCTAGATGTTTTTGCCCAGAAGCAGTGCAGCCTCCTTCCAGATGGGAGAGGAGTGAAAAGTCTGTGTAGGGTGTGGGTGGGGTTACGGAAGCTATAGCTAGTAGTGTTGTGTGCGATTACTCGACTAGGTGACTACTCCTCGCTATTGTTACTAGTCGGTACCTGACGTACTAGTCGGTTAGTCTAATTATTAAGGTTTCAGTAAACCCAGTGCTGGTAAATGTTTGTCCTAAATGTTATGCAGCCATCTGCCACCAGATGGAGCTGCAGCCCTTACATCATTATAGAAAAATGCCATAACGTAAGCGCACCTCCAAAGAAACACCCGTCTTTACCTGCATTTCCAGTTTGTACAAAGAAGCGAGAAAACTAGCGGGACAAATTAGTTTGTGCCTTAAAAACACTGAGAGTAGGACCCAGGAGGGAAAAAAGTGCCAGCATTTTATGTTTCTATCGGCCAACACCGCATGTAAAACACCGGGACCGAAAGGTAATTAACACACGCAATGCACCTGCACAGGTATAAACGCAGCTACATCGGCCACTTACATCATAGCAGCTGAAGTCTGAAGGTCTCGACACACGGAGAGTGACGTCGCTTGCTCTCCATTCATTTCCTATGGAACTTGTGCGAAGCGATTGTCGCCTCATCGCACATGTTCCATAGGAAATGAATGGAGAGCGAGCGACGTCACTCTCCGTGTGTCGAGGACCTGAATCAGGGGTAAGCTGGAGGAGGAGGCCGGGCGAGAGGGAGGTCTGGGCTCCACGCCCCGGATAGGAGGAGGAAAATGGATGGATGGATTTTTGTATTGTTTTTATGTGTGTCATGAATTGTGGAGCAACAAGCATCATTGATAATGTGCGGCACAATGCGCCACACTTTTAACTCACAATTTATTTGTTTTGTGTATTATTATTTATTCATATTCAGTGATGCGTGAACATCATTTTCATATTCTTCGTTGTGTGGAGTATAACGTGCAGTGTTCATAATGCACGATGCACAATGACGCACAGTTAAGCAGCATTTAAAGTGTGATTCATCATAGAAGAACGTGATTAATGGTTTCAAATGCCTTTGTTTAGACAGCTTTTGACACTGTCCATTAAACAGGCAAAATAATGAATTTTATATCTGAGTGTTTCTTAGTTTTAGACTAGTCAATTAGTCAAATTTTTCCCCCCTTGTATAGTCGACTATTAAATTAGTCGTCAGGAACATCCCTAATAGATAGCTCTCTCCCTGCAACCAGTCTACATGTGCTTTGTGGATTTGGAGAAGGCATTCGACCGTGTCCCTTGGGGTATCCTGTGGGAGGTCCTGTGGGAGTATGGGGTGTCTGGGCCATTCAGTCCCTGCACAACCAGTGAGAGCTCCATATAGCCGGCAATAAGTCGGACTCGTTTCCTGTGGGTGTTGGACTCCGTCAGGGCTGCCCTTTGTAACAGATTCTGTTCATAATTTTTATGGGCAGAATTTCTAGGCGCAGCCAGGTGGCGGAAGGCTTCTTCCTTGGTGGCCTCAGAATCTCGTCTCTGCTCTTTTCAAATGATGCAGTCCTGTTGGCTTCATTAGGTGGTGGCCTCCAGCTCGCAGTGGAATGGTTCACAGCCAAGTGTGAAGTGGCTGGCATGAGAATCAGCACCTCTAAGTCTGAGGCCATGGTCCTCAGCTGGAAAAGGGTGGGGTGCCCACTACGGCTCAGAAACGAGTTCCTGCCCCAAGTGGAGGAGTTCAATTATCTCGGGGTCTTGTTCACAAGTGACGGGAAAAGGGAGCGGGAGATCGACAGATGGATCGGGGCTGTGTCTGCAGTGATGCGGATACTGCACCGACTGGTCGTGGTGAAGAGGGAGCTGAGTATAAAAGCAAAGCTGTCAATTTACTGGTTGATCTACATTCCTACAGTCACCTATGGTCACGAGCTACTGACCGAAAGAATAAGATCACGACTTTTGCTGAACTCTTTGTTCAATAAACCATCTGGGTCCATCTTGTCCATTTGCAGCTGGTTTATTTGTGCTGCAAGGGACTCATAGGGTGCGGTTACCTTCGTTAGTCAGCCGGTTTGCGTCATGTCAGGGCCAGCTCTTCATGCATGAGACTCTTTCCTGGATATCGGCCACTGTGATAGTTACTGGAATTTGTTCCGGGTGGTTCTGTAGTCCAGTCTTAGATCAATTAGCCACTGAGCATTGGTGTTATATTCTTTTCCCATATGCCTCTCCATTATTGCTCTGTTTCAAGCTTCTGTGGGGGTGCTGTTCTCATATGGTTCCCCTGCCATTAAGAGTACACCATGAATGATTCAGTGGAACACATCGGGTTTGTTTTCATGGGTTCTATCTCTCTGGTGTACTTCTTTAAGCTATTAGCAAAGGCTGTGAGTCTTTGCTTGGCAGTTTCTAAGGCCTCAGGTATGGACAGCTTGCTGTACTTTCTTCCCACTTCCCATTAACTTCCCAATGTGCTGCTTTGATCTTAAATGGTAAATGGACTGGTTCTTATATAGTCGTTTTCTATTCTATACAACATGCCCCATTCACCATTCACACACATTCTCACAAGCACTACTTTCAAAGGCTAAGTGCTTTCTATTTAACATTAACACACATTCATACTCCCACTTATCAGTATGCCCTGGTTCCTCAACACCTGATGCAGCCCTTGTTAATCCGGTCCGAGCTGACGAGCTATGACCAAGCTAAGATCCTCTAGGACTTCCAGAGACAGACAGACAAACTTGTGATGCCTAACAAGCCAGATGCAGCAGTGGTGGACAAGCAGTGGAAGAAAGCTGTAGTGACTTTACAATACCAAGCGACAGCAACATCAAGAAGAACGATAGTACAATAATAAGTCACTTTACTAATATTTATAAATGTGGATTTTTTTTTTAACTAATGTACATAGCGCCGGTCTCTGGCTGCATGTTTGCTGACCTTTAACTCGGAGTGTCACTGATTTTTGGACCAGAACGTATCCATCATTGTAGCACATGGTGCAGGTGTAGACTCCACTGTCATTAAGACGGAGGTCTTTCAGTGTCAGACTGAGGTCTCCAGTTCTCAGTCGCTCTTCATACATCTCTGTACGATTTTTGTAATACGGGTGCTGTTTCTCTGGCTGATCTTTTCCTCTCTCATACACGTGGACCATCATGTTTTTGGGTTCAGTGAGTCTCCACATCACTGTGACATCCTGAGGAAGCTCAGCTTTGGTTTTAAATGGCAGCAGAACAGACTCATCCCCCTGTGTCACCTCCATTATCTGTGGGTGGAGACCTGAGACAAAGACATGAGGAGTACAGACAGACAGATGTCAGTGAGTGTGATCCTCCATCATCTCCTCTGCTGTGGAACCAGCAGCTCCTGTTTCAGTGTTTCCTCTGACTTGGAGCTGAACTGATTGTGTGTTGATGTGAGAGGCTGCACAAACAGCTGTTTTGCTTTCTGCTCACTCACATTTATTCTCACACAGCTGCAAACAGCTGAGATCCTGGATATAGTGATGTTTGTGTAGAGGGTGCTCTGGACAGTGTGTGTGTTTAATGGTTTCATGTGTGATCAGCTCAGTGATCGGTGTCAGTGAATGGAAGCAGCTTCTTACTAGCAGCAGTCCAGCAGATCAGAGTGATGAAGATGATGAAGAGTTTCAGTGATGAGGAGCTGCAGCTCAGTGACAAACACATTTACACACTCATCACGTCATGTGTGTGTGTGTGTGCCATGATACAGAATTTGTATTGGATGGAAAATGGAAACCTATGAGCAGAGTTTGACTCTTCAAATGTTTCTTTCATTGAGTTTGTTTTTGTCATCTCAGGTTATCACAGATTCATCAGCAGCTCTTTGATTTCACTCTGATTCACACTGACGACAAACTCCTCTCACACTCACCTCTGACAAGGAGTCTCACTGATTTCTGTTCCACGATGTGTCCATCCTCGTTGTAGACGGTGCAGGTGTAGACTCCACTGTCAGTAAGTTGGAGGTCTTTCAGTTTCAGACTGAAGTCTTTAGCTCTCAGTCGCTCTTCATCCATCTCTGTGCGATCTTTGTAATCCAGGTCCTGTTTGTCTGAGTGATTGGTTCCTCTCTCATACACGTGGACCTTCATGTATTTGAGTTCTTTGAGTGTCCACTCCACCGAGAACTTCTGAGGAAGAGCTTCACTAGTTTGAAAGGGCAGCAGAACAGACTTCTGTTCCTCTATCGCACTCATCACCTCCATCTCAGGACCTACTGTAAGAGAAAAACAAAAGGAGTACAGACAGACAGACAGATGTCAGTGAGTGTGATCCTCCATCATCTCCTCTGCTGTGGAACCAGCAGCTCTTCCCTCACGTCCAGAGGTGGCAATGGTACTGAAATTCTGTACGTAAGTAGAAGTACAGATACTTGTGTTAAAAATAAATTGTTTTTAATATGACGGTGTAAATATTTGGCATTTTAGTCACTATTCAATGTTTTTATATTATTGTTGAAAATTTATTATGTTCTGGAAACAGGTCTCTCTTGCAAATGAGGCACCGAGTCTCACTGGGACTACCTGTATGAATAAAGGTTAAATAATAATAATAATAATAATAATCTGGTAAAAGTTGAAGTACTAAATCAACTTCTTTACTCAAGTAAAAGTGAAAAAGTACAGGCTCTGAAATGTACTCAAAGTAAGAAAGTATAGGTAGCTTTTTGGAGGACATATCTGTTATGAAACGGCTGTGTGGCAAGCAGGATGATGACCCCAGTGCAGAATACGCCAGACCAAGGTAAAACTTAAATTCCACTTTATTAGCAGGTGCAGATCAAAAAGCGGGACTAGACAGAGCTAGTGGCGAAAACAAACGTGGCAAGAGATCCAGATACTAGGCAAAACAGGACACATACGCACAGCTGGAAGCTACGACAAGGACACAACAACAGGCATAGAAAACACAGGACTTAAATACACAAGAGGATAATGAGGGGAGTGGGAACACAGGCAGACCAAATTACCCTGACGAGACAAATGGAAGCAAAACTGAACATAATACACAAGGACCAGATGCCTATCAAAATAAAACAGGAAGTAAGATGAGGGAACAGAGATGCAGACCTGACACAGGGAAACACAAGGAACTAAAAAACAAAACATAGCCAAACCCCACAACCCAAAACAGAACAGACAAAATTAAACAAAAACAAAACACGAGGTCCACAGGACCCCGGACCATGACAATTTCTTTCAAATTTTTTGCAAGGTTCACCTTGTATTATTTTAATATAATAATGAAAAAAATCATGATTACTTCCCCTTGAATTGCCACCTTATCGTGGTGGAGGACTTTGTCTGTCCCAGTGATCTCAGGAGCTCTGTTGTCTGGGGGCTTGACCCCCTGGTAGGGTCTCCCATGGCAAATTGATCCTGGGAGACAAAGAGCTGTTCAGAAGACCACTATGGAAGAGTCATCAAGGGAACTGTCTACACTGCCTGGGATAGGGTTACCGGGGCCCCACCCTGAAGCCAGGCCTGGGGAGGGAGCTCGAGGGAGAGCATCTGGTGGTTGGGCATTAGCCTGTGGTGCCCAGCCAGGCAAAGCCTGAAGAGGAGACATGGGCCCGCCCATCTGTAGGCCCACCACTCACAGGAGGCATCGTGAGGGTCAGGTGCAATGTGTGTCGGGCAGTGGCCAAGGGTGGAGGATCTGGCGGACTGATCCCCGGCTATCCAGACTGGCTGTTGGGACATGGAATGTCACCTCTCTGGTGTGGAAGAAGCCTGAGCTAGGTTGAAAGATCCCGGCTATATCTAGCCGGGATCTTTCAATGCATGGCTGGACTCTGGAACCAGTCTCCTGGAGAGAGGCTGGACTCCATTCTGGAGCGGGCCCTAGTGAGAGGCGGCGAGCTGGGGTGGGTATTCTTGTATCCCCTCGGCTTGCTGCCTCAGTTTTCACCGGTAGACAAGAGGGTTACTTCCCTGCACCTTTGGGCCGGGAAACAGGTCCTGACTGTTGTTTGCGCTTATTTGCCGAATGACAGTCCAGAGCACCCACCCTTCTTGGAGTCACTGGGCGGGGTGCTCAAGGGTGCTCCATCCAGTGACTCCATCGTCCTACTGGGAGATTCCAACTCTCACGTGAGCAATGACAGTGAGACCTGGAGGGGTGTGATTGGGACGAATGGCCTGCCCGATCCGAACCCACATGGCTTGAGAAGGGTGACTCAAGCATGCCCTCAAGATGGCTCCTGTATGTGACTTGATTTCTGCTCCATCTCCACTGGCTCATACTCTTGTGATTTGTTTATTATTATAATATTTTGCCTTATCAAGCCTGTCAACCAACTGTGTCTTGGCTGTCAATCAACATCAACATGATCAGCACACATTTTTTTACATAAAGGAACATATGGAGGATGTTTGTGCTACCTGGGTCAGGTATGCCACCTTTGACATTGAGTCTCACGGATTTCTTTGCCAGGATGTCTCCACGCTTGTTGTACACAGTGCAGGTGTAGACTCCACTGTCATTAAGACGGAGGTCTTTCAGTTTCAGACTGAAGTATCCAGTTCTCAGTTGCACATCATGCATCTCTGCACGATTTTTGTAATCCAGGTGCTGTTTCTCTGGCTGATCTTTTCCTCTCTCATACACGTGGACCATCATGTCATTGGGTTCAGTGAGTCTCCACTGCACTGTGACATCCTGAGGAAGCTCATCTGTGGTTTTAAATGGCAGCAGAACATACTCCTCCCCCTCTGTCACCTCCATTATCTGTGACTGGAGACCTGAGACAAAGACATGAGGAGTACAGACAGACAGACAGATGTTAGTGAGTGTGATCCTCCATCATCTCCTCTGCTGTGGAACCAGCAGCTCCTGTTTCAGTGTTTTCTCTGACTTGGAGCTGAACTGATTGTGTGTTGATGTGTGAGGCTGCACAAACAGCTGTTTTGCTTTCTGCTGACTCTCATATTTATTCTCACACAGCTGCAAACAGCTGAGATCCTGGACATAGTGATGTTTGTGTAGAGGATGGTGCTCTGGACAGTGTGTGTGTTTAATGGTTTCTTTTTTACTACTAGTGTCATGCAACTTATAGAAACAGTACTGACTCTCAATTACTTCATGTTTGGATCAGAGTACTTTTTACAAATTTCAGGCACAAGTATGGGATCAAGAATCATCAACACTTACAATCTTAAATTTACTTTGGAATACGATGCTCAGTCTATACATTTTTTGGACATCAGTCTACCCAGGTGTGGCAACCGACTCGAAATAGATTTATTTTGCAAAAGCACAGATAAGAATACAATCCTGCATGGATTATCTTTCCATCCTCTGTCTCTGAAAAAGACCTGTGTCTCAGTTTAATCGCATTCGCTGCATTTGTAGTTCTAAAGAAAAGTTTCACTTACAATCAGACATTTTAGAGAATCGTTTTAAAGCACGTCAATATAAAAATGAGTGGATTACTGAAGCACGTGCCCACTTTTCTTATTTGTCTCAACTTGTCTGCATTCCACCAAACCTAAAAAGGTAAGCAATAATATTATTTGCATTATCCAGTGCTCCCCCTATTCGACTGAGTTAAAAAACATCATACACAAACATTGGCACATTATTAGCTCCAATCCTTCCCTCAAATCTCCACATTCCTTACCTTGATTTGTCTACAAGAGACCTCCCAATCTCAGAAACTATCTGGTCAAGTCTTATCTTCCTAGCCCTAAGACTGAACAGGGCCGCTCTGATATACCTTCTGGTAATTACCGGTCCGGACACTGCACTCAATGCAATTTTACTCATCATATGACCTTTTTCTGTCACCCACAGTCAGGTACGCTCTTTACTATAAAGGGTAACATTACGTGTGAAACCAATAATGTTACTTATATGTTGACATGTCCGTGCGGTCATGTGTATGTCGGCAAGACCACGCGACTACTGAAAACTTGTATATCAGAGCATCGGTCCAACATCTGCAACCATAACAGCAAAAGTTCTGTAGCATTGCATTTTAAACAGGCCGCACATAGTGTTTCTTCACTGCAGTTTTTTTGGCATAGAAACGGTCACTCCATCACCACGCGGAGGCGATATTAATTTCCTCCAACTAAAAAGAGAAGCATATTGGATGTTTACACTCAACACCCTTCCCCCGTTCGGGCTTAATGAAGAATTTGACCTAAGACCCTTTTTATAACTGCCCTTTTTTCGGTTGCCACTCCTAATACATATGTGCTAGTGTAATGTATAGTATATATTAGTAGTATATATTACTGTGGGACCTTTTTTGTTGTTGTTGCTGACCTGAGATGAATTTTTTAATGTGTATTTCTATTTATTCAAGTTTTTTCTAATATTTTTTTTATATTGTGATTAGTATTGTTGTAACGTTGTGTATTCTTAGACACTTTTGGTATGCTATACTTATGTGAGGTTTTTAAGAATGGTCTTTTCTATTTATATCTTATTTATCTGATATTGACTATTCTGGTATTGTACATTCATGATTGTTAGCGTTCATATTTTTCCTATTTTTTTCTTGGACACTGAATGGTACTTGTCATCCAACTTCACTGATGACAGGCGGTTACAGTATTTAAACAGTTGTATAGCATTTCCTTTTTAAGTCTGAAGAAGGGCACTCCGGCCCAAAATGTCACTCTTTTACTTCTTTATAGATTAAAGTTTTCTAAGGAGCTCTTTGGTGTGCGGACCCCCTTTTTTTGTTTACTGAATTGTTCCTGGATCCAACACCCTGGTTAATTTTTGGACGTGTGTGTTTTTTCTTTAATTCATGTGTGATCACCTCAGTGATCGGTGTCAGTGAATGGAAGCAGCTTCTTACTAGCAGCAGTCCAACAGATCAGAGTGACGAAGATGATGAAGAGCTTCAGTGATGAGGAGCTGCAGCTCAGTGACAAACACATTTACACACTCATCACTTTGTGTGTGTGTGCCATGATACAGCAGTTTGTATTGGATGGAAAATGGAAACCTATGAGTGTCAGGTTATGGGCTGTGGCAAGCGTAGCAGAGAACCCCAATGCAGGACTCACGAGGCAAGGAACTTAAAGTAAGTAAAGCTTTAATAGCAGTCTTGCCAAAAACATGACCTAAGACATAAACTGGAATCATAAACATGGCCATGAAGCATAGCACGAACGTGGCATAGACGAAACATGAAGCACACAGCGGGGAAATCCAACAACAACGCAACAAGGACTAGGGGAAAACACAGGCACTAAATACACAAATGCATGATGAGGAAATGGCCACAGGAGGTGAACAAGGCTGAACATAATTACACTAACGAGACAAGGGGAAGCAAAACTAAACACAAAGTACAA
>JAVDPK010000583.1:92947-103884 GCA_034780415.1 Cichlasoma orientale
TCAATATGTTGATCAATTATTAAATCATTTACTAACAGGGACTTGGAAGAGAGAGACCTAATGTTTAACAATCCACAGTGAATAGCTCTCTGTGCTGTTGGAGTGGTTTCACTGATCTTCATGACTCCTCTTGTACTGATGTGGTTGGTGTAGGTCGGGGAGCAGACTCAGTCTCTGTGGGGTTGGGTGGAGGTGACGGCTGTGAGGAACCTGCAGAGAAGAGTGTGAGACGGAGCGTCTGCCTCTGCTGTGAGTCTTCTTCATGTTGCTGCACACCTGCCTCACCACTTCCTCATTTCTCCACATTAATTATTGTTTCCACCTCTGGAGGGCGCTGGTGATTATTGATCTGTGGGAACAGGAGCCAATCAATGCAGTCTGAATGTTTCTGTTTGGTCACGTGACCATTTGACCTCTGATCAGTTTGTTCTTCAGTTTCAGGCCTGTTTCTGCTGACTGCTGCAGGTGAGCTGATCTTTCTATACCTGTCTGACCTCACAATGACCTCTGACCCTAACTGACCTCTGTCCTCCTGTTGCAGGTGCGTCTGTGCTGCTGCTGTCTGCCCTCAGCATTCCTGCAGGTCAGTTTCACATGCAGGAAATTGGACTACAAGGTCATGGGTGCAGGTGATACTCACTCAGACCCACGCCCTGTTCACAGTTTGGGTCTTGATTGGTGCTCCATGTGGGGTTTCATCCAACTATCTTCAGTTTTTGAGCTTTCTGCTCTTCTGACTGAACAATCCAGGAAAAGAAGAATCCAGACCAGCCACTGAAAGACCCACCAACCCCCAGACTTCCTCCTCACCCTAAGAGGGTCAGCAGCTGTCCAACTGCTCTGACCCAAATAATTAAACTGAGCTATTGCAATAACCTGTCTTATGTATCAGATTTCTATTTTATTCTACTCTGTGTTTCGTGTCTCTCTCTGATAAAGGCTGTCTCTCCTCAGCTTCTCAGGATTTGGAGGTGGAGGTGTATGAGGGAGCGGAGTCTGTCCTGCTGCCCTGTCAGGTACCAGTTCATCAAGGTGATGACATGAGAGCGGTGTGGAGCCGCACAGAGTTCCAGATCTCGGTCCACGTGCACGGATCAGATGTGGATGCTCTCAGGAACCAGAACCAGCATTACACCAACCGAACATCAGTGAGAGCTGACGCTCTGCAGACCGGAGACCTCAGCCTCACTCTGAGGAACCCCACACTCTCTGACAGTGGAACCTACACCTGCATCCTTCAGGCAGGTGGACGAGAAGAGAGCCAGGGAGAAGTGCATCTGAATGTCAAAGGTCAGTGCTGTGGATAAAGGTCAAATGTAAGTGTGCTATCGGTGCAGAACCTTTAACCTCCTGCCTCTGTTTCCTCCTCCTGCAGCCTTCTCTGCATTTGTTCCTAGACTCTTCTGCCATCTGGTGGTCTTCTGTCCGTACTGCATCTCCACCGGTCTGCTGCTGTCCATCTGCTGAAGCAGGAAGACCCCAAACAGGCCAGCCGTCTCCATGGAGATGACCCAGCATGATGGAGGAGGTCAGGGATTGGATGGAGAGTGTGATGACAAACATTTAGATTGATGTGTCCCATCTTCATAAACTGTTCTTTAAAAAGCCTTTCAGTCTGATGTCACTGCAGCTGCAGAATCTCTCTGATCAAAACAAGCTGGAGTTTCTTCAGTTAGTTTAATTAATGTGGATCAGTTTGATCCACATTAATATTTTGCATTTAGTTATAAATGATGACGACTTCTTTGGTCTCTGTCTCCACATGTGTACAAATATCCAACTTCAGCAGATTTCATTTTGTTAGGAACTCCTGTTTATGAGCACTCTGCAGTCACTGTGTGATCAGTGAGCATCACTATATTGTGTTATTGGACAGCGTTTATCAGTTTAAATGTCTGCAGGAATGCATCACATGCTTTCTTCATACCTTATTTCCCAGTTTTGTATTAATAAATCATTTTAATGCACTCAGCGGCTCTTCTGTTCTCAGCCATGTGTAGATTATTATCCTGCTTCCTTCCTGTCATCACCATCATGTCGCTGATTAGCATTAGCGTCTGCATCATCAGTGAATATGTTAATATTAAAGTTGCTGTGAGGTCTGTGATAAACTGTGATTTATTATTCTGCACAGATGAACATCATTCTTTGCTTTCATGAATATTATTTTATAATTTTTTTTAATTTAACCTTTATTTATACGGGTAGTCCCATTGAGACTCTGCGTCTCATTTGCAAGAGAGACCTGTAATAATTCCTGAACTCTTTCTGTGGCTGATGCTCTGTAGATGCAGCTCACACTGATTTCACTGTTATCTTTCTAACCTGTGTGAGTGACACAGATGTGCCATGAAGGGCTCAGAATGCACAGCACAAAGCATGAAACATGAAAACACATTTATTACAGGAGATTTTTGGATCAGTGTTCAGCAGCAGAGCAGCACTTCCATGAAAGTGACGGGAGAACATGAAGAACATGTAGGCGGTGATCTTGATCGGGCTCTTTTCCTCTGCAGCGGCCGACAGCAGACGAGCATCCATCATTTGACCTCTCGTTGACCTCCTGAGCTCTTCCTTCCAGCATGCTGTGCTCTGTATCTCTGCGCTCTGTGAGGAGGGAGGACATGTGACCTGCTCTTGCAGTAAAGAGCAGGGGTGAAAGTAATCCGCTACTGTCCGGCACTGCGTACCACTCTGTGCCAGTATGCAGTACCTGGAAGACGGGGAGTGGCTGTCTGCTGTAAAGCCGTCATTTAGAACCAGTCACAGCTGCACTTTGGGTCAGAATAGATCCGCTAGCAATAACGGTCTAAAACACGACTTAATCAGTTAATAAATAGCTTTTTTAAAATTGTTTCTGAACTGTTCGTTCTTTGTTGGAGCCTCAATTCTCTAACTTCTCTCCACTCGGAGCTCGAGGCTTTCACCAGCCTTTAAATTGCTACGTTCAATGTCTGCCTGCTCGTTACAAAATATCCCAATTAAAAGCAGAGAGCGATTCACTGTTCACAGCTGAGCTGAGGGTGAAAGATGGAAGTGATGACTGTGAAGGCGTCTCCGCTCTGACATTCAGTCGTCATTCAGACAGCATGAAGTCTGCGTCTGCCTCTCTGCTGCTCGGTGAGTCTCACACAGCTCCTACACTCTCAGTGATTCCAGCTCCCACAGGGACCAGAGTGAGTCCAGGTCCAGGTGAAGCACAGGAACTGAATGAAGGCTCAGAGTCTTCTTGTCCTATTTAGCTCTCTGGTGTGAAATACACTGATTGAAGTTCAGATTTCATATTCATATTTGCCTGTTGAAGCAGCGTATCTTTTCTCTCTGTTCTGGATATCATGTATCAAATTAGACTATTAAATATGTGTCATTTGAAAAATGAAAAGCGCAGCCGAGCAGAAAGTCTAGCAGGAGCTTTGGTGTGCAGCTGGGAGCAGAAACAGGAAACTTCAGAGGCTCATTTTAAGAAACGCGTCTCTGATGCGGTTTCCTGTAACAGCTGCTGGTTCTGTTTCCTGAGATCCACGTTAGCATCAGCAGCATGCAGCCTCAGCTGCTCTTCCTGGGGTCGGTTTACATAAACAGACAGATTACATCCACAAAAATAAATAAAATCATATTTCAGACGCACTATTCAAATCACACATTCCATTTTTAAGAAAGACGCAGACTTTAGTTTAAGATAGAGATTTTAATCAATCAATCAATCAATCAAAGTACTTTATTATTCCTGAGGGGCTATTTGTTTTGCAGCCAACAGCAAAAATAAATAAATCTATAAAACAGACATGCAACACCTGCAACCAGGGACACAATCATCTAAAAGAATTTAAAAAATTAATAGTGATGGGAATAAAAGAGAGTTTAAATCTGTTAGTTCTACATTGTGGCAGAGTCCCTCCTTCCAGAAGGCAATAACCGATACTTTGAGGACAGAGGGCGAGTGCTGTCACCCTGAATCCTCTCTGCCTTTGGGTGTCTCGAACCCTGTACAGGAGGGCACCATCATTAAGACTCACATTTGCCACCTCGCTACACAGTTTCACAGCATTCTCTAACCTTCTTCTGTTCTTGAGGCTCAGAGAACCAAACCAACAGAATAAAGAAAACATTAAAACAGACTCAAAAAAACAAGAATAAAACATTTTCATAAAAATGTTACCACGTTCAAACCCATAACTTTCCGATACAAACACATACGCTGATGAGCCTTTGCACAAATGGCGTCCGTCTCTGCATCAAATGACAGTTTGTTGTCCAGAATAGTGCCCAAATATTTAGATTTCCCTTTACTTCCTCTTATACTACGATACTCTCATACACAAAGTACATACATGTACAATAACATCTCTGCTTTCATAAATACTCAAGCACGCACATACAGCTATAAAATAATAATAATAATAATAATAATAATAACGCATTAATCTTATATAGCACTCAAAGACGCTTTACAATCTTGTGCACTATTCATTCACACCTCAATCACACTTGGTGGTGGTAAGCTACTAATGTAGCCACAGCTGCCCCGGGGCAGACTGACGGAAGCGTCAATTTGCGCCTACGGCCCCTCCGACCACCACCCAACACCAACCACACAACAACATTCACACTTGGGCAATGTGGGTTAAGTGTCGTGCCCAGGGACACAATGACAGCATGCGCTCAGACGGGGACTCGAACCAGCGACAAAAAAATGATAAATGATTTTATAGTATAGTTTCAGTTGCCTCTTCAAACTGTAAGCAGTACTTTGATGTTTTGTGGCAGTGAATTCCATTCGTGCATTGCTCTGAACATCACTGTACGCTGGCTTAAACTGGTTTTACAGTCCAACCGCGCGCCTTGAACAAAATCTCATGATCAATAATGTCAAAGGCTGCTGAGAAATCAAGTAACACAACCACAATTATATTATTATTTTCCTTTTCCCATAACCAGTCATCTGTCGTTTGAGGTAGAGCCGTTGCGGTGGAATATTTTTCTCTGTAAGCGTGTTGATAACTTGTGAAGAGGTCGTTGTCTTTAAATAACTGTTAATCTCTTCATGTATAATTTTTTGCAGTATTTTAATCAGAATTTGCAGTAAACTAATGGGTCGACAATTTGTTTCAGTAAATGTATTTTTTTAACAGAGGTATTACTTTCGATATTTTCCAAGAGGACACAAACTTGTTTTTATTAAAACACTGATTAATTATATGAGTTACAACTGGAGCAATACCTGAGCAATACCTGAGCAATACCTGAGTAATACCTGAGTATTACCTGAGTATTACCTCAGTAATACCTCAGTAATACCTGAGGCTATCGGTTTTAATTGTGTTTGTCAGTCAAAAGTAATGATTCAACTTTTGATATGCATACATTTTGAAAAATAAAATTGCATTTTTTTTATTACACATCATTTCATTTATTAGTGAATATGATATATTTTCCTTATTGAAGGTCCTTCTTAAGGAATCAGTCTTGTTTAGACTCACTGTATCTGTCCTGGTCCTGGGTCTGTGTTTTTGAGTTGTGGATTTGTTGAGGTTCTGTTCTGTCATTCTCTAATCACTGGTGTTGCTTTTTGGTTGTTTTAACCATTATTCATCATGTGGCCAGTTAATTCCTCCTTTGTGTTTTCATGTGTTTGCCTCCCCATGTTAAGATGGCATTTGTTTCCCTGTTGGTTCACTTCCTGTTTTATTTTGCCCGTCTTCAGTTCCATCTGTATGTTACCCAGTTTTGCTTCCTCTTGTGTGTATCCCTGTAATTAGTTTCAGCTGCCTTCACACCTGTTGCTAGTCCCCTCATTACGTTGTGTATTTATTCTTCGGTTTTCCCCTTGTCACATGCTCCCTCTTGGCTGTGCTTCTTCTGGTGTATGTTGTACTGTTTACTACCGTTTACTGTTTTGCCAGTTCTCAGCAATTAAAGCTGTTAAGTTAATCACACATTCCGAATCCTGCATTGTGGGTCCATTCCCTACATCACACACAGCCACACATGACAATATCATGATTAGTTACGTCTGCTTGTCTCCAGATAGAAGGAAGTACATGAGAGAGAGTTTGGAGTTTTCCATAATTGTTTACTGTCTTTTTTGTATTTTCTTGATCGTATTTTTCCTTCTTTATCTTGTTTTTATTGACAGAATTTCTCGGTTTACATGTAATCCAGTCTCAGTGAAGTCCAGATTTCACTGCACTCAGCTTAGCTTGGTCTCTATCTGTGGTCACATGTAGTTAGGGGTAAGGAACACACCGACCACAGAGCTTTAAAGTCCTGATGTTTTAATGTTGGAATCTAAGACGGAAGAAAACGCTGACCTTAGTGACCTCTGACCTCCTGTTGCAGGTGTGTGCGCGCTGCTGCTGTCTGCATCGACTGTTCCTGCAGGTGAGTTAAAGGTAAAGAACGACCAGCAGTTAAGTAAAGATGAATAAAGCAGCTGAGAGGGACCTGACCTCGTGACCTCTGCTCATGATCCAAAAGGTTGTAATATTAACGGATGAGTGAGTTAATGGGTCGTGTTTTCACTTCAGTGCACAAATGAATCCCAGAAAAACAGAACAGGACGCTGTTCACTAAAGAAAAGTTAGAACAAAGAGTGACCCGACCATGACCTCTGAACCCAGGGTTCAAAAAGTACCCACTGCCTCCTTTTCCTTTTCCTTCACACGTTTCCACGACATCCTCCATCGAGGTGAAGCAATGCTGGTGCGCTGACCGTGAACTCCTTAACAATGTAACACAAAATGTCAGTTGTTTTGAAACCACAATGTCCAAAAAGCTGACTACACAATGCTGCTCTTACTTCACCACAGGAAGCTTTTACCCTGTTATTTAATGAAGGCCATGTAAACAGGAGCAGCTGCTGAAACATATCCCTTCATCACATAGACTGGCTCCTCCGTGAATCACCACCTTAGCATGGAGGAGGGGGATGTGTGTCCCAGTGATCCCAGGAGCTGTGGGTCTCCCAAGGCAAACTGGTCCTGGGTGACGGGCCAGACAAAGACTGAGTCCAACGACCCCTGTGGGAGAAATATCAAGGGCACAGTTTATTGTTAGGGATCCCGGGGGCCCTGCCCTGGAGCCAGGCCTGGGGAGGGAGCTTGAGGGAGAGACGGGCTCCAGAAACAAAGTTCTGTTTTTCTATCATATCAAATACTTTTTTCATGCAATAAAATGCAAATTAATTATTTAAAAGCACACCATGTGATTTTCTGGATCTTTTTCTTTGGATTCTGTCTCTCACAGTTGAAGTTACAGACCTCTCCATTCTTTGTAGGTGGGAAAACTTATTTTCCCCACTGTAGGTCAGTTTCCATTGTTAGTGTGTGTTGTTGTATTGCAGACTTTATCATGGATTAATGTTTACTGTAGAGGAGGAGGCTGAAGGAGGATCATTGTGCTTCTAATATCAGGAAAACTCTTCTGATGGAAGCTGCTGGGACTGTGTGAGGTCCTGAGGATAGAGACTCAGGTGGAGCTCAGGATGTATCCAGAGGAGAGCTGCATGATTACAAACTGAGCTCTGTGTGGAACCGCTGACCTGTACGATGTGTAGAGAACACCAATTATTTACCATCAGATCACAGTTTTAATGAAGATCCCTCCCATTAAATAAACACTCCTAGAAGCAAGTAACATAATTTGCAGTAAAATGTAAATTGTGCAATTCAGTGTAAACATTTTAAAATCAGGTTTGTGCGATTCATCTAATGTTCTCCACCTGAGAGGGAACCTCAGACTGAGACTGCAGCTCTTCAGTAAATCCAGCAGCTTTTAAAGAGTTTTATTGTCAGTAAATCTGAGTGTCACTTCACCAGTGTTTGTAATGATGTGATGTTTTTCACAGGTTGTTATAATAACGTAACAATGTAACAACATAACACATTAAGCTGAAATACTAATGTGTGCGTTTTGTAGTCCATCCTCTGGACATTTCAGTCTATTGTAAGTGTGTTTGGATGATCTGAATAGATCTTCACACCTCTCTTTCATCTTCAAACATTTTAAATCAAAATAAAGGAAAAATAGCAAAAAGAGGAAGGAGGTAAGCATTTGTATCACTTTAACAGTCAGACACTGTTTGTTCTCCCTGCATGAAGTCCAGTCAGGTCAGACTGATTTCCTGCCTCTAGACAGTTCACACTGTGGTCACAAAATCATCTCCTTAATCTTTTTTCCTCAGTGTCCCATTATGCCTTAATGGTGGAGGTGTATGAGGGGGCGGAGTCTGCCCTGTTGCCCTGTCAGATCCCAGTTTCTGTTTCCTCAGCAGCAGTGTGGGAACGTGACGAGTTCAAGGTCCCAACAGTCCACATGAGTCTGCAGAGCGAAGATGAACTGGAACAACAAAACAATCGTTACATCAACCGAACATCAATGAGAGCCGACGCTCTGCAGACTGGAGACCTCAGACTCACTCTGAGGAACCCTACAGTCTCTGACAGTGGAACCTACACCTGCTCCACCCGCAGGTTGGAGCAGGTGATGGTCAAAGGTGAGTATGAAAGATGCTAGGAATGGGCATGATTTTCAAATCGTTCAATTATGATGAACATTTTAAAAGAATAGTTGGTGCATCTATTTATTGTCAGCTACCACCAGTATGTGGCCAGAACATATTTTAAAAAGTATTTCACCTGCAGACTGATAAAAGATGTGTGATGTGATCAGACTAGATGCTGCTGTACAAACATGAGAAACATGCAGCACAAATTGCAGAAATCACTAATAAAAATGAGGTCCAGTGCTGAGATAGCTGCTAAAGATATACTGCATGCAACAGTATGTGCTTTATAAGTCCAAACTTTTAGCTCCTGACTCCTCTTCTGTTTCCTCCTCCTTCAGCTCCTACTCCTCTTCCTCCTCCCAGTGTGTCTGTGCTCAGGCTCTTCTGCCATCTAGTGGTCTTCTGTCCATACTTCATCTCTACTGGTCTGCTGCTGTCCATCTGCTGCAGCAGGAAGACTCCAAACATGGAGATGACCCAGCGCGATGGTGGAGGTCAGGGATTGGAAGAAGACTATGATGACATCATTGCCAATGTCACCACTGAGCATGCCTTCTAGATTAAGGGGACAAAAATACTCAGTTTTTTTCCCCCCGTAAAGCAAGTTCAGTTAAACAGCAGCGGCATCGGGACAAGCAAGGCTAGCAGTGCTTGCCCTGTCAGATCTACAAACAGACATAAATTCAAATGTAACAAAGTAAAGTGATTGCTATGGATGCTTCTTTCTGCCATAAAAACTTTTTTCCTATCCCTAACTCATGTCACGAAGCTCCATGAAAGACTTCGTTTCCTTGTTACCATGGTAACAGATGAGTTTCTGCTGGCTGACCACCTTAGCCAGCATGCTGAGAGAGGATGGCGTGTGAGAACGTTCCAGTCATACATTAACAGGAAAAGCTGTGACAGTGATGGAGAGGGGGCAGACGCTCTAATAAAACAGGTCAGGTGACCAGCTGCTGTAACCAAGTCACACCTTGCTGAAGCCTTTTAATTCAGCTCGGTTTTATTATATTTTAATGTGCTGTATAATGTAATGTATAATCCTGGGTTTCTGTTTTTGTATCGTTACTGTTTGAATATTGTTTATTGTAGTTTTTGCAATTTTGAGTTTGTCATTCTTCTTCTTTAATAAAGAGTTTTCTTACTGATATATTTTCTATGTTCTTGTAATTATGTTTCCTGTGTCTTGTTAGGCTTAAGCTTCATTCTTTCTGTGGTCTGCAGAGGTGGCCAAAGTACTGACATTCTGTACTTAAGTAGAAGTACAAGTACTTGTGTTAAAAACTACTCTTGTAAAAGTTGAAGTACTGGTTCAACTTCTTTACTCAAGTAAAAGTAAAAAAGTACAGGCTCTGAAATCTACTCAAAGTAAGAAAGTAAAAGTAGCTCTTTGGACGACGTTTCTACCTCTTTCTTACATCTTGCTCCATCTGAGTGAAGTTATCGCTCATTCTTTGCTCTCCCTTTTAGCTAGCAGACACACTGTGTGATAAACTGCAGACACTTTTATTGTCCTTTACGTTTTCTGTCGCTCAGTTTCCATTCCGGTGTATAGCCTCTAAAGCGTAACTTCCGCTAGCTCTTTCCGGTCTCCTAGCGAGCTTGGCAGGAGCCTCTCCCTCTACTTTGTGGGGTGTCTATTCCCCCCTTCCACCCTGCTGCTGCGGCTTCCCAGAAAAATCCGCTCGTAATCAGGAGCCGCTCCCGCACTGACCGGAAATGCAAACTTTTCTCAGACGTGTTAAACCTAAAGTAACGAGCTTGTTTTGAAAATGTAAGAAGTAGAAAGTACAGATACTTGTGTAAAAATGTAGTGAGTAAAAGTAAAAAGTAGTCAGAAAAATAAATACTCAAGTAAAGTACAGATACTTGAAAAATGTACTTAAGTACAGTAGTGAAGTATTTGTACTTCGTTAACTTCCCTCGTCGCGTGTGTGTTGCTCCTCCTCGTCTGTCACCTGTGTGTTGTTTTCCCACCTGTGTCCTCTTTCCCCGATTACCTCGTGTGTATTTAAGCCCCCAGTTTTCCTCGGCTCTGTGTTGCTTCTTTTTCTAAAGGAAAAATTTGAAAAGTTGGCTTGAAAATTTCTTTGATTGCTTGCCAGCAAACAGGAAGCTGTCAGCATTTCAAACACAGGCAGCATAAACAGTGTGTGTGTGTGTGTGTGTGTAATAGTGTCTTTAAAGGTCACCACTGGTAAAGAAGGAAAACTTTAGTTCCACGCTGTGAGCTCATTCAACCTCTGGATCGGGTACCACAATAACAGTGAACCCACAGCTGGTCAGTGTGAGATGGTCATGTGGGATGGTCATGTGGGATGGTCATGTGGTCCATGTCGACCTCAGATAGTTCCTGAAGTGCTGAGGGAGCAGCTGGAGGAAGGGGAAGCTACATTTTTCAGTAATTACGAATCAATGAATGTATTAACCT
>JAVDPK010000583.1:129518-143202 GCA_034780415.1 Cichlasoma orientale
TGCTCCGGTGTTGCTGATGACAGTGTCAGACATGGTGTCCTTCAGCCTGACATACTGCGGCCTGTCGGTGAGGTAGCATGGGAAACACTTCCTGTGTTATCCATGGTTTGTTATTAGGGTAACATCGCACAGTCCTGGTGGGGGAGACAATGTCTGCGCAGGAGTTAAGATACTCCGTCAGACAGTGTGTCATCCCCTCTATATCCTCACAGTGAGGGCTCAGCAGCACATCCCAGTCCGTGGTGTTGTAGCAGTCTCTGCGGGCAGCTTCCATTTCAGGGGACCACCTCCTGATGGTGCGAGTTGTTGCAGGCTGCCTTTGAACCAGGGGGTGTACTGTGGCTGTAGGTAAACCAGGTTGTGGTCAGACTTCCCTAATGGGGGGAGGGGTGTGACTCTGTATGCATCCCTTACATTAGCATGCAGCCAGTCAATTGTCCTGTTGTTTCTTGTTGGACAGTCCACAACCTGGTAGAAAGCAGCCAAAGTAGAGTCCAAAGCAGCATCATTAAAGTCCCCAGAAATGATCATAAATGCCTCAGGATGCTGTGTCTGCTGCCTTATAATACAATATTACACAATTCCTAAGTTTAGGCTAGTTGATGAGACAATTTCCCAAACCAAGCTGTGTTGGTCAAAAGCACAACAGGCAACACACTACAATATCCACAAAAATGTGCAGTTAGTAAAGAAGAGGAATGAATCAGATACTATTTGATAGTTATAAATCTTCTATAAGTTCTTCACTAAGTGTTTTACTACATTTAAAGGACAGATAATTCTGAAAAAATGATTACATAATAATGCAGTCCCAGTAACTAATTATTTACTGAAATTACTGATTTGTTCCACATCTGTTCTTCACACTAGTAACTACACTCCATAGTGTGCAGTGATCCTATATACTGTATATATTGAAACTATCTGTATCCTAATCCTGCATGACCTGGCAACAAACAAGCCTACCTGACCATCATTGCATAAAATTTTAATGTCGTGCACATGAAAATACATAACGAAGTGAAAACAATATAATCTCAACAAGAACTGCAAAGATGGCAATAAAACCTAAAGTTATGCTTTAGTGAGAAAACAAAACAGAAACGCTAGTACAGATAAAAAAAAAATATTGGTATTAATCAGATATTGCTTTTTATTTTATAATGAATGAATACAACATAAAAATAACTGAAATGTATGGACTGATCTATAAAATTACTTTATTGACCAACTTGGTCAAGTTGTAGCTTTGGGTAAAGAAAATCCAGCATGAGCATGGACTTTGTTAGCATGAGCACTTTCGCGGCAGACTGTTTCAGCAAACTATTCTTTGAAGCCTGAACCCAGGCAGAGCACTGGGTACCAAGACCAGTAAACACCTTTTTGAGTTACTTTAAACGTGCACATTAAGTCTTTTGGATAGTCCAGGTTAAGGGCGTAGATGAGTCCGACAGAAGGTTAAATGCAGTTGGAAGACACAAACACCATGAAGGACCTGCTCCTCAATAACCAGGGCAGGACTTCTTATTGTTGGACTTGAGCATCATTTTCAACAACTGTGAGCATTTCAGGACACACATTTCTTACAGAAAGCATACACAGTGTTATAATCATTGACTTTTTTTTTCTTTTTTTACATGTTTGGCTCCTCCTACTAGAGTATGGGTGTGTTTGTGTTGGCTGAGACAGGTGGAGACTTCTGATTGGCTGGTTTAGATGGGTTCCTGAGTCTGGATTGGATGACTGGATGTATAAAAGCCCTTTATCCTCCAGCTAACACCCAATTTGCTCCTCTTCTTGTCTACACTACACCCAACACCCAGCTAGGTTAGAGTGCTTGTGTGAAAATCCTGAGTAGAAGCACCTTAGTGAAAATCTGAGCTTATTTGATATTGTTGATGTTAGCCAAGTGCATTTTTAATAGTTTTATGAATAGAAAATAATAAATACTTGTCCACTGCAGCAGTAGTAGGAGTGAGAAGCCCTTTTTGTTGAACCTTTTTTGGTTAGGAGTGTGCCTTAGAGAATGACTTAACAAAGTATAAAATACTATTGAGCACAATGAAGTACAAGGTGCAGCTAAGCCAAAATGTCCCCATATGTGCATGCAGGGTCTCAGGAGGTTAATACATGTTCAATTTCTCTTTAAGGTTTTCCCGTTGTCTTCCCGTTCTGTACCAAAATAACATTTCAGAGTCAATATAAAAATTTGATTAGCAATTTTTTTCCGCAGAAAGTCAAGAATTGAACAACTTACAATCACCTCCTTTCACATTAGTATTACAGCATGTGAATATTTTTGATCTTCAGGCTCTGGGGATCTTGTAAACCAGTGATATAAGGGCTATTTCAGTTTGATTCTCTTGAAAAGATTAGTTTACTACAAATAAAGTGTTGGAAAAAATCACAAATATACCTCAGAAAAAAATAAATATGCACCATTTGGATGTCAGACAAATACTGTTAGATTGCACTGTGTATGACGTCTCAAAACACGTTTCCAGTTCAGTAGCAATTTTTAATGTGATCAGTTAAGAGTCAGAGTTCCTGTAGCAGAATGCATGTGATGGCGGCACCACAGCTGTAACCTTGTTGCTGGAAATATATGAATGGAAATATTAAAAAAAGTACCAAACCAAGTGTTTGCAGCAAGCTTGCATTATTGTGATCTTGTTAAACATAATGGCATCAACATAAGTGGTCTTACCAGAATTTGAAACAGCTCTACATTTCACTGACAGCCTGCTGAGACATGCCCTATAGCTGAGTGTTAAAAAAAACATAACCCACTTTTCATCTCTGAAATAACCGTACGGTGCAACTGGTAACATTAAACTATATTCATTTCATTACAAAACATTGAATCTGATTATGAATGGAGTGCATCAGTATTATAGTTTGCACAGCTGACAGGAAGGCTATTAGGTGTGCAGTCATATCAATATTTCATTCCTGTTTACTTAACAGCAAACAAATTTTTCATGAACTGAGTCCACTCACTTTGTTTCAGGCAACAATCTGGTTTACTGCAGTTACAGATACCTCACATCAGGAGTGGAATTCTGATTTGTAGCATTTTTACTGCTAAGACACTGCTGTGAGGACAGAAAACTGCTTTGTATTTCCTGGATTCAAAATCGCATTTGTAACATTCGACTTAAAAAATGTCCTCATCTAGTGAAATGTTTAGAAACAAATAGTATAGTCAGGGCTGATTTGAGAATGCCCTACCCTAGTCTGTAGCATCAAATCAAATCTAATTGAGGACCCCAGCTATACCACATTTTTCTCAGACCTCTTCATGAAAGTTGTCTAGAAGGATCTTGATGTCATCTCCAAGTGTTCCACTGTGTCGTCAGTACAGCGTAATGAGCTGTGATGAGTGAACATTCATTTTGTGTAATAATGATGGAGCCTTATTCGCTGTTCTGTCCAGAAGAGGTTTCACAAAGTACTTTTGATTGAAGAAGACAGAGCTCCAGAGCACAGAGGGAACAATGGATGAAGAACCGCATGTTGGTGGTCTTTTAATGTGGTGTAGCAGTGGTCCAGAGTGCTTTTGTCCCTGATAGGACACTTCTCTTCACATCTCTTGCTTGAGGTTTGCTCTATTAAAGTTCCCAAGAACAATGAGCAGAAAGTCTGGGTGTTTGGGCTCCATGTTAGTGAGGCGTTACAACACCTGGCTGACCAGATAACTAACACGAGCCTGAGATGGGATGTAAATACCAACAAGCATAAACAAGGAAAACTAATGTGGTGAACAAAACAACTTATAGTCTATGAAAATGGTCTCTATGTGTTCACCCAGCCAGGTTTTGGTGAAGCACAGGGCGGCAGATCTGATATCATTCTGTAATTGGCAAAATAAATGGTGGCTTGAGCCAAAACAGTGTGACTGTGTCTGATTCATCACACAGTCTCTACACCTGGTTTAGGACAGGTGAGCAAAATATGGAGACTGCTGTAAGAAGTCAGCTGCCATCCGCTCCACCCTCCTGCTGAGGACATGTTGTTGATGTTCACAGAAACAAAGAGTGCATTTCATTCAGAGTGTGTTAGAGTGAGGGACAGGCCGAGGTGCTCCTTACTCCAAACTACATGATGTACAACGAAAAGCAGCAACAAGTAATGATACATGAAATGATTTCAGTAAGCTGTTCACAGCAGTGCTGAGCTGACGGTGGTAACAGGGAAGGCATCTCTCTCCTGCTCAGACTGATGTTCAGTCATCATCCAGACACCAGCATGAATCCATCCATCCATGCCAGCACTAAGTACTTACAGTAGTACTTAGTGCTGGCATGAACAGGTGAGGTAAGATTGAAATAATTGACTGATCAACTAATCGATAAAATAATTGACTACTAAAATAATCTTTAATTGCAGCTCTAGTTCTTTGGCTCTGAAGGAATATTTCCACAAAGCTCTGGGAGGATATGGTGGTGTTACCAAAACATCAGTGTCTGACCTCAGAAATGTGCGTGTGGAAGAATGGTCTAAAATTCCTATGAACACTCCTGAAGCTGTGGAAAGCCTTCCCAGAAGAGCTGAAATTGTTCTAGCTGCAGAGGGTGGGCCCACATCATGTTAAACCCTCTGGATTAAGAATGGATATTACTCTGGTTTATGTGTACGTGAAAGCAGATCAGTAAATACTTTTATCAGTATAGTTTATCTACCTCACCAGTTATAACTCAAAACAAAGAGGAGCCGTGATTCTGATTAATAATAATAATATTTTATTTACTCACAATAACACAAAGACCCCAAAGGACATTTGAAATATACTAAAAGGGAAAATATTCAGTACAAACAAAGAAATCCAAGAATATCCAAAACTTCAAAACAGTGGGCAATCGCCCCATCACCATGACAACATGGTGGTCCAACATTGAGACATGTTATGTTGCTGTTTTCTGTCATTTCTGCCCTCTTTATGTCTCAGTACTGACTGTAGCCCAGTTTTCAGAATGCAACATGTTCCTGTGTTTAGCACCTTCAGAGCTGCTCTCATAGCTGCTATCCTGCAGCTATGAGAGCAGCTCTGCTGAAACCTTCTTTGTTCCTTTCTTCTGTTTCTCTCAGAGCTCAGGCTCCTTTCTTTTCCCATCTCCATCAAACACCTTCCCATCAGGCTGCTCGCTCCACTTCACAGTGCCTCCATCCAGTCCTCCCGCCTTCAGCTGCTCCTTCAGCTGTCAAACAGCAGAGACTTTCAGAACTTTCCAACTGCAGATCGTCAGTAAATGTTTTCTTTTCTCTAGATTTTAAAATCACAGCAACACCTAAAATGATTTGAGAGGTGGAAACTTGCCCTTTCCAGGAGGTCAGCTGTCACAGCAGGGTCATTCAGATCCACAGAGGAGTCCTCCAGCGTTACCCTCATCTTCACTGCCTGCCTCTGTACTGCAGACACACAACGAGAACACACATGAAACCATCGTCATACTCACGAGCACATTCCCAGCATATTGCAGCCAGCCTCATTTCCCATCAGTGACTGCAGTGACTCTGTGCTGTCTCTCCAAACAATCTCCCGCATTTTGATTGGATCCAGTTTGGAACAACGAACACGTCTGTCACATCGGTTCACAACAAAACGAGCCGACAAACACAGTGTGTCTGACTCGCACAGTTATTGTGTCGCACATTCAGTTTATTGGGATCAGCTCAGCATGACTGGTAACTTTGCACTCAGCATTTCTGTCACCGAGATCCAAGAAAAGGCCATAAAACGATGGAGCACGAGCCTCCTGCAGCCTGAATTATGAGACACAAAGTTGTGTACAGCTGATCTGAACAGGGACAAGTTTCTGAACATGTGTTTGTTCAGCACGTGGCAACAAGACCGAGGTCAGTGTGTTCACACTGCTCACATTGTTCTTCTTTGGCCTCGTTCATGATCAAACAGAGAAACAATAGCTGGAATCTACTTCAGTCAGTTTTATGCACTTTTCCCACAAACTGTCTTTGTGTCTCTAACTGGACAAATTGTGCAATTTTTAGAGGAACTCTTGTTTGTGATTGTTCGTTAAGGCGATTCTTGTTAAGGAAGGGAAACAGAACAGGCTGAGGGAGCTGTCACGGTGCGTGAGTGGACCGTGTGGCTCGTGTGAAGGTCAGGACCCAGATGCAGGACTCAGGAGACGGCAAGTATGAATAAAAAGAGAATAAAAGTATGAATAAAGGGAGAGTTCACACTGTGCTGAAGAATAAAGGGGGTCACACCAAATACTGACCTTCAACTTCATTAGACTTGAACAGCAGAAGGAACTGTGCTGCTGAGCTGCTTCACTTCATCACTGCTCTCCACGGTGGCCAGGTCTGCGTGTGTCTGTCTGCAGTAGGTCTGGGCTTCAGTCCAGGTCTTTGCGTCAGCAACATAGTGATACTGATGGGGAAGGCAGGTGGAGGTGAGCCACCCTGGAAAGGGGGGAGAAGGTTTGACTCCATCAGTTTGTGCAGACAGTCTGAGTCTGCTCTGAGGAGCTGAAAGGGTTTATATCCTATTTTAGTGACGTTTAAAGTCAGTGATCAGTTCTAATAAAGACTCGACTCACCTGAGAAACAGCAGACACACAGCAGGATCCTCTCCATGATGCTGCTGGATTCTGTGTGCTGGCACATTCACATTTACACACATTCAGAGCTGCTTCATCACCTCATTTTAAATGTTTACGTATGCAAACCCTGCCTGCTGCTCCTCACGGTCACATCTGTGATCCACAGTGATGCACGGCCTGCTCACCGCCTCCACGCAGCACACAGTGAGAGCCCGAGGAGCTGCAGAGGGCTGCGGGGGTCCCGCTTCTCGTCATCATATCCCAGCGCAGTCCATGTGCCAGTTTGTTTCCACTTTATTTTTGACTCGGGTTCATTTTTTTCATGTCAACTTACATTTACTCTGAGAGTGTCACAAACACCTGTAACCTTTGAAAACACAGGTGCTGTGTGTCCTTTCTCATGCACACACACACACACACACACACACACACACACGCTGTGTGTTGCATTTGTGTTCCAGGTTTTTCCAGCACCACGTGGTTGTCCTAAACTTTGTGTTGTCTCATCAGCACAGACTGATGGACCGACAACTCATGACACGAGCTGCAGCAGCATCAGTGATAAAGGGGGCATCCTCACCTCACTATCAGTGCCTCCTCAGAGGAGCAGCAGTGCTCACACATGGGCAAAGATTTCCTGCAACAATCCCAAATATTTGGGTTCCTTGGATGCTTTAGGAATAAAAATGAGAGTGAGGATGTCTGGCTGAGCGTGCTGATGCTGTCACATCCACACCCAGGCGGTATGCTAATTCGTCCCTGATGTGGGAACTCAGCAGCTCAGCTGTACTGTGCACGCTCTCTTCTATGCAAATGAATATTAAGCTTCCATCTGTGAGTCTAACCAAATCCAGTCATTCCCACTGCTTACCTCAGCGCTTTATCAGCTTCCTGTCCCGGCCAGCAACACTTTCATTTGCTTAATAAAACACAGATATTGATGTGTGAGCCATGTAACCTGCTGTGTGAGGCCAAGATATTTAACCACTGTTTTTTTAATGAAAATAAATAAATAAATTAATATAGAGAGGTGGAGAGAGGTTATGTATTTATCCCTGTTGTTTGTCTGTCAGCAATATAACTCAAATTATAATCACACATTTTACAGTTTTTAAAAGGCAATAAAATAAAGGTCTGAGCATCGGGGAGTTTTTAGTGAGCAGCTCCCAGCGTTAAAGCAGCTCATGGATGTTATCAGCTTCCTGTTCTCATGAGTTCACAGCATACATGAAGCAAAGTTTCTCCTTATATTCCTCTGTGAATGCAGTCGTGTTGGAAAGCTGTGAATCTTCTATCCTAACAGCTGACAGAACGAAGAAGAGTCCAACCAACAGCTGGAATCAAGTTCCACAGACAGATTTTGGATCCTCACCATGAAGTCCTTGCTGCTCTATGTCACTCATTTCTAGGCGTAGTCATGTAGTGGAAGGCTTCCGCCTTGCTGGTCTCAGAGTCTCATCTCTGTTCTTTGCGGATGATGCGGTCCTGTTGGCTTCATCAGGTGGTGGCCTCCAGCTCGCAGTGGAACGGTTCACAGCAGAGTGTGAAGCAGCTGGCATGAGAATCAGCACCTCTAAGTCTGAGGCCATGGTCCTCAGCCAGAAAAGGGTGGAGTGCCCACTCCGGCTCAGGGACGAGTTGCTGCCCAGGTGGAGGACTGTAAGTATCTCCGGGTCTTGTTCACGAGTGATGGCAGAGAGGGATGGGAGATCGACAGATGGATGTGTCTGCAGTGATGAAACCTGTGAGACCTGCCCCCAACACGCAACCTACTGAGGTCACCTGAAGTCATCCTTTTGGTGTTCAAAACCTTAGAGCAATCCAGTTGCCTTTTTTTTTTCAAGCTCTTGAGACGACACTCACCAGTTTAAAAAAATTCCAGTTTAAAAAAAATAAAAATTTCTGTTCTCCGAGGGCGGATTTTCTGACTATTTGAAAAACGTCTGCTGGATGTTGTTGATGAATTTCCTCACGAGGAACGAATACCTGCACTCGGGGAATGACATTATTTTCTCGCACGTGATTACAAACAGACTGAGGGGTCGGATGCAGACGTGCAGGCCAGGCTGAGAAATTTTCATTTTAAGCTGATTTTATTTCCCTGTTTCATAAGCAAACTATTCAATCAGACATTTTTTAAAAAAGCAGTTAAAAATTTAAGCAGTTTATCCAAAATTCAAGTGCTTTTCAAACCTTGAAAGGACAATATTAAAATCCAAGCAAGGATTTCCAGCACCTGTATGAACTCTGCATTCTAATATTCATCTTTCAGATGAAAAGAGTGTGTTTGACATTTCCAAAAGCAGGTCAAACACCCTAAATCACACACTGGCACAACATGTGAAACTGTCACAGTGGGTTTTTTCTTTCTTTCTCTTTCACACATGCTAACTCCACCTTAAAAGGCACAATTTAATAAATCAACTTTATGTAATAGTGCTTCAAGCAACAATCATTTTATTACAGATTGTGTTGGTCGCAGAATAGAAACGCAGCAAAATTTAAGGGGCAACTTGTGGAATTACCACAACGCGATGGCAGCTCCGGTTCTCTTCGTTATTATAATGTTTCCATCTTCTGATGGAGAACTGAGCTGACATGCTGGGAGTCTGAGATGTTTTGTGCTTTGAGGTTTTAAATGTGGCGCTCAGAAACCAAATGGCAGATTTAAGGGAGACGGACCCGACTGATGAGACCCGTCCTGCACGAGGTCCGCAGAGGGGGGAGGATGATTCGGGAGAATACAGAGAGCAGTGCGGTGGCTTTAGAGCAGTTTTTCTCATTCTGTGGGGGCCATGACAGGTGGGACGCCAACGACCTGGGAGAAAAATCATGTGGCACATCGGATTAATTCTGTTAGCGGGCATGTCCACATGAGAACCACCGCTTTAGAGAGTAACCACCTGTTACAGACGTGTGTGTGTGTGTGTGTGTGTGTGTGTGTGTGTGTGCGTGTGTGTGTGTGTGTGTGTGTGTGTGTGTGCAGAGAGAATAGGAGAAGCAGCATGTAGAACCGGCATAACGGTGACTGTGCACACTGACAGAAACAGCTTTCAGTTTCATTTTAAAAACAGATATTGAGAAACGAAAAACGGGTTCCTTTTATTTTCATTTCATACTCCAAATCCATATAATGTAATACGAATGATCTTTATTGCTCTCCTTTGAAATCAAAGCATAAATTTGCCAAGAACTGGAAATACGTTTTTTGTGGCATCAGAGAAACTTTCCCATCGACCACTGTGAAGTTTCTGCAAGATGAAGCACTAAGTTGCAAAGGCTCGTCTCTCAGGCTTTTGACACCTCCACCTGCAGACGTGGATCAAAGTGCACTTAAAACGTGTTCCGTGCAAAGCCTCCTGATGCTCCCGATGGAGTGATGATGAAGTGGCCGGGCTTGTTTTTGAAGAACAGGATCACTGCAGTGGAACCGAGGAGCTTCCTGTCATCCATGGATTCTTGCTTCTCTTCTCTTGCAGTAAAATTCAGAATCCACAGTAAAGTTGATGGAATTCATGAATCATGAAAGTGTGAATGTTGGAATGAACGTGAGACTGTATGTTGAATGTGTGTCTTGTCTTCAGCTTTTATTCAAACTGTGAAGCACTTTGCAGCTCTGCTTTTAAAACTGTGATACAAATAAAGTTTATTTATTATTGATTGAAGTAAAACTTTGCTGTCTACAGAGTTTGTAAAATATCCTTCTGGCTTTCTGACGTTTGAAGAAGTTGGATCCACTTTAAGGTCATTTTTGATCACCTGTTAGAAGGTCATTGTGCTACACTGAAAATAATAAAAGGATTATTATTTTGTAATCTTGTGCTGGTGTGCAGTCTCACCTGTTCTTCAGCCTGACCTTTCTCTGGTTTTGTTCATGTGGCAGTTTCATCATGTGAACAGTGATTAAAGCTTCCTGACCTGCAGCTGTGATGATGAGGATGTGTAACTGTGTGACACCAGCAGAGGTGTGGGTGTTATTCTCTGATCATTCTCTAAACTTTACCAACATTTCATGTTATAGAAACTTTGATTTGTATTTTATGTTCTGGGACTCAAGGATGACGTCCATCAGCATGACTGCTCTCTACTGCTGTGACCCCACCTGCTGCCTCCTCCCTCCATCCCTCCACAGCTGACTGTTGTGTTGAGCTTCTTTGTTAAATCAGTTAAATGTCCTCAGATCAAACCCACCACACCTTTGGACTTGCTGCTCACAGTCCTCCAGCTCCATCAGGTGTGTGCGCTGCGTGTATCCAGTCCTGGAGCTGTGTCAGGAAGCTTCTTCAGTTATCAAATAATCAGCCCACTTGACCAGCTCTCGTAGTAAGAGTTTAATTCTTGAAGAGGAGCAGTCGCTCTCAGTGATCGGCAAATGGACTAGTTCTTATATCGCACTTTTATACTCTGAGCACTCATACAACACATTTATATTTACCCATTCATACAAACACTTCCACGTGTAACTAAGTGCTTTAATTGTCTAACATTCACACACATTCACACTCCAACGCTTGCGTCATAGTGCAACTTGGGGTTCAATATCTTGCCCAAGGATACTTTGACATGCAGCCTGGAGCAACCAGGAATTGAACCACCAACCTTCTGAGTAGTAGATCACTTGCTCTACCTCCTGTGCTACAGCCACTCCGGGCCATCCCAGAAAGTCACTCTTTATGCGAATAGAATGCATACAATCAAACTGCCCAGCCTGAGAGGCAGGCAAAGACAAAAAACAGGCTCCGTGACTCCCACGGAACGGAATGTGATGTTTATGTCTTTGAAATTCCCGTCTGTGGAAAGGCTATAGAGATAGGAACAATTTAAAGGTGGTTTAAAGCTCACTGCTCCCTGTCTGAACAGGTTCATTACGTCACACTCCTGCTTACTCTGGCATGAGAACAAACCACCTCCTGAGAGGTCAAACAAAGGCTTCCTCTGTACAGACACAGCTGTGTTCATGTAACAACTTACACAACAATGCAGAAAAGCATAACTATAATTAGCACAGCAGCTGTTTTTCTAACAAGCTGCCAGTAAGAGACAAACATGGTGACTCAATCTGAGCGTGCTGCTGCAGGCGCTCTGAAGACAGGCGTGCACTTTCACTGCCTGTGGATTTCAAAGACTGATCACGTTCTGCTACACAGTGTTAATGTAACACCACCAAAGTGCCCACACTAGCTGGTGTTAGAATAACATTTTTGAAAGTGTTAAAAGATTGACAGCCATATTTTTGTTAAAGTAACACCACACATTGTTTAGTATTCAACAATACTGGTTCTCACATTAACATTACAGTGGTGTTGGTGTTAAACAAGGTAAATAATACAAACCGAACTGAGTGGAAAAATACACAATAAATATTCAAAACATTACACAGAGATGAGAGTTTAACTTTTATTAAACCCATTTCAATATTAAAGACCTTCAATGCACAGCTCATATAAAACAGCAGCGGGGCACAATATAAAACTGCCTGTCATAAGGTTAATATATCAGATCAGAGACACATAACAGCAAACATCATCAACAATCTCTATTCTGAAAGCATTCAGATGATCATCAGAATACTAAATAAATAATAAAGTAATAAAATAATAAAGTACTTTAGCAGTCAAAAATGCTTCATCATTATTGACTATGATGATAATGTTTTTGAAAAACAGGCATTTCATCTTCAGTACAAGTACAGACAGATACAGACGTTCCAATGTGGTATTCTACTCCAAAGTTTTTCACTCATGAAGATGTGGATACACAAGGCACATTCACTCTGGGGCAAGAACTTCAGACCTCACTGCAATCTAGTTCACTTATTGGGAGGACCAAACTGAAACCTTTGAAAGTAAAAAATTCTCCCAATAAAAAGCCAGCCGCCTCGGTGCTTCTTTACCACTGTTTTGGTTGTTCTTAAAGTTCTTTACTGATTTAGAAGATCCGTGGGCGCACACATTTGTGCTGGAACCGCCAGAGTCTTGCAGCTACAACAATCTGGCAGCGACTCAGGCGCTTCTCCCATCATAAATAGGCTACTCCTGACGAGCCTTCATCTGCAGCAGGTGCGCGGCTCACGTGATCTCCCACAGGTGAAGCACCAGCTACAGGGAGGACATCTTCCACAGCTGCATGTAACCAGGACACGCCCACAAACACAGAATGGGACGGGGAGCAGGATAAGAAAGAAAAACAAAAACAAACTGGTGGCCAGCCAGGGAGAGCTCCGGGGACCATGACACTATCGGTAACACCATCAATTAATCAAATAATCAGATAAGAAAAATTTTTTCATATTAACAATTCATCAGCATATTTTAACGTCCGTACTGCAGATGTTTCTCTGTGTGAAACAAACAGCGGTGGATGGAGCAGTTACAAAGTTCTCTGTTCTTCATGTTGCTGATCAGGTGGTTGATGAAGGACCTCCAGCTGTTTCACAGTAACGGTCATTTTTAGTTGCTACCATTACGCGAAGGCGTGGCTTAAGCAATACCAACCAATTAACACTCGAATTTAACAACATAAATAAGTAAGAAGTTACACTGGCAGTGTTATTTTACAGCTGTGTGTTGTTAATACACTACACCTACGATTTTAACACTGGCATTTTGACTGTGTAAAATGGCAGCTTATTCTTTAAAGTTTCACCTATGACATCAGCTAAAGACACAAGTTATCACATTAGCAGATAAAATGCTGTTGGAGGTGCTTCCAGATGTTTGCATGTGTGTTTCTTTGTGACTTTGTTGTTAACATATCCTAATATAAGGATGACTGAACTGAATCTTGAATCTGGAAATGTTTTCATACACTGTTTGTCTTACATAATGTTCCCATGATGTGAACAGCTGATATAAATTCACTTTATCATTAAGCCTGTACGACTGAGACTGTGGAGATGATCCTGCTCCTTGATCATAATGCAAACATGTGTACTGTATGTGGTGATTTTATCTATCTGCTGATGCAGTCCAAGTCCATTACTCACAAAATCCCTGAATTCTGCTCTGTTAATACAGGTACATACGACAAATCAGCTAAAAGGTCTGAGAAATCAGACAGAAACTCTGAGTAAGGACCAGGTGGACGATAGATAATAACAAATAAAACAGGTTTTTGAA
>JAVDPK010000583.1:184794-195708 GCA_034780415.1 Cichlasoma orientale
CTCTGTTTCCCAGCACACCCCTGGGTCTCTTCCAGCTCAGCTCCATCCTGGAAGCAACTCAGGTGGAACCACAAACAGGTTCTTTCCATCCAGCTGAGCTGCTGTCAGAAAGGTTTACAGACTTTATAAAGAACTGCAGGGACTCTGCACACACACACATGATGGAAGCTCCAGCACTGAGGGGCTGCACTCAGGTCCAGGTCCAGCAGATACACCACAGTCCACATTCAGCCTGATTCAGAGCGTCTGGATCCAGTTTAGAGAAACAGGAAGCTCACAGCAGCTGCTGCTTCTGCTTCCAGCTGACAGACAGAAGCAGAACCAGGTCCAGGTCCACGATCAGGATCAGCTACTGGGAACCAGGATCAGTCCTGGGTACAGGAAGAAGACGAGGAGAGATGAAGCACTGACAGCTCATGATGAAAACAGGTCTGACTGGTTTAAACTGAGGTCAGTGTTTGGAACACGCTCAGCTGCTGCTGATCCAAAGCTACACTGGTTCAGAGAAGAAGCAGCTCTAGTTAAAAATTATCAGTGTTCTCATATAAACTGTTACTCTAATTAATGCAGCAATTCACCACAAATCAAGCTGTTCATACTGACTCCTGTATACATGTAACAGAGATTTATTAAACTCTGTAAAATAATAAATTACACTAAATAAAAATAGAAACGCTACAGTGTGACTTTCATAACAAATAACATATGTGTGGTTTCTCAGACCTTTTATCTGGTTTAGTGATTCTAACATCCATGTAGATGCTGAAAATGAATACTGGCTGTAGACGTGTCTGAACTAGTATGTGTCTGGTCTAAACTGGTTTCAGTGAGGCGTGAACTGGTCTGTGAGTCCTGCTCTGACCTCGGGCCTTCCTCCTGTAGTAGATGAATCCACCCAGAGATAAGATCAGACCCAGGATCAGTCCTGAGGCTCCGATGGCGAGCTTGTTCCTCTCTGACTCGGGCATGGACGGGTCTGAGGACACACAGGCGAGTCACACAGGTGAACAGCCAAACAGACAGGTAGATGTGCAGGTGTGTACAGACAGGCAGGTATTTACCCCAGTCAGTAATCAGAGGTTCCTTCAGGCTGGCGTGCTCCACCACACAGGAGATCTTCTCTCCAGACCTTCAACACAGACCAACATCTCTGACTCTCACACAACTGGACCTGAACCTGAACCAGAACCTGAACCTTAACCTAACCTAAAGTTTGATTTTCTGAACCCCATGTCTAAAAGTAGTGTTTGAAAATTTCACCTATAAATTCTATAAATTCTATGTGATCCTGCTCGTCTCACTTCTCATGGTGCACATGAGAATGAAACAGCAGGGTTGCTTCTGTATTAAAAACGAAATAAACTGCCTCCTTACCGGGCCTGACCTGGACTCACCTGGGTGTGTGCTCCAGGTGGGAGTGGATCTGGTAGAGCCAATTACCATCCGCCATCTCATCAGTGGAAGTGACATCAGAGGTCACCTCCTGTCCGTCTCTCCACCAGCTCACTTTGATTTGTTTGGGGTAGAAGTCATAGACGCTGCAGACCAGCATGGCAGGATGGTGACCATCGGGGGGCGTCGTGGAGTGAAGTCTGACTGATGGTCTCACTGGAACACAATAATGAAAACACCTGTTTTAAAGCTAAAGCTGCCGCACAACAAAGTGTGTAAATGCTGATGTTACTTTATGCAGTATAACAGAACCATAACACAGGCGTCTAAATACTTCAGTGTGAACCATCAACAGTGTTAACTGGAAGTGTCTGCAGAACATTCAGTCAGAGTTGTGTTGACGATGGTCCATCAGCGCCAGTACTGAGGATTAACCTGATGATGTCACAGAAACAGACTCACCCGACCTGAGCAGAACATTCCTGTACCAGACCCCTGAGTTATGATGGCAGACCGTCTCCTTCTGAGCTCTCCTCCAGCTCAGTGTGGGAGCATCATTGTTCCAGCGCTCTGCGTTCTTCATGCCAAACTCATTGAATCCAACATACTTCCCCACATCGCTGTCAAACCTCAGAAATTCCACTTTGTTGTAATAGTGGGAATAGATGTACTGTGTGTCCTTCAGCTCAGTGGAGTTAAACAGGCAGCGGCGTAAACTGTAGCCCACATATGCATCTGAAAGAGAGGATCACTCAGGCTCAGCTGGCTCTCCAACATCCATCAAACACACATGTTGCTGTAAATCAGAACATGGTCAATCCAACTGATCCAACTGAAGTCCTTCAGAGGCTCCGCCAGCTTCCAAAAGCTGTGGTTCCTCTTTCCTTTTCTCAATAAGATGCAAATTTGTCCTGAAAAACTGAACTGAGAACGTGTTTCTGCTGGCTTCAATCAGAGGGTATGAATCAGTGAGACATGCATGCAAACAGCGGAAACTAAACAAGTCCAGATGCCTTCTTTTTTCATGCTCTCAACACTGCTACGATCACTGAGAACCTGCACACACATGCAGGAAAACGTGCTCCTAAAAACAGAGGTCTGCATACAGAGCCATGTGGAGCCCCGCCTTTTGTATGACAACATCAACCGCAGCAATATTAATAATAACAATAATAAGCAATTCAACCAGAAAAATGTCAACAACAGAGATAAAATAAAGACTATTCCTTTTTATTTTGTGGACAAAGACACATTTTTGCACCACTGTCTCCTACCTGCTGTGCAGAGGGTGAGGCAGAGGAGGGTGAAGCAGAGGAAGGATGGAGCCATGCTCCTGAGCTCTCCTGACAAACTCTGACAGTCTGACTGAGAGCGGCTCTAAAAACCCCAGCACACGGTCACATGACCTGCAGCATCAGCTGTTACCTGAAGGAGCTGTCTGACAGGAAACCAGGAAGTGATGACCAATAAATGTTAGAAAATATTCTACTGGGTTATTTTATTATGTTTTTAATAATAAATCAGACTCTTGTAATGATGTGAAACATTTTATTGTTACTGTCATTATCATGTGTGACCCGTGATGTTTCCTTTCAGTGCTGCGTGTCCAGCCTCTCCTCCACTGCCTCACTGACATCATTAGGTGTGAAATCTGATGCGACTTTAAGGCTTCATGTGAACAGCTGAGGCTGCTGTCACACATCAGGCCTCTTCTGTCTAAAGACAGCCTTGAAACACTTTCATAGCGTCTCGTCTTGATTAAAGCAGCGCACTTGTTACTGGAATCAGCCGCCGCCGCTCACCTGCAGCTGCTGCTCGATTTCCACCTTCCCCTCACTGGATTCCAGTTGTGATTCCAGATGTTTTAGCTGAGCTACCTGAACCATGATGTGGATACACTGATCCAGCAGCAGTGCTCACAGCTACATTCAGTTAATCTGAGCGCTTGTTGAACCAACAGCTCAGCTGAAGTCTGAGTTTCTCTGTGAGTCTAATTTGCGGTACGTGAACGGCAGCAGCAGCTTTATGGCAGAGAGGTTATTGTTCCGCAGCCTGAGACCTTCCTGATGACGGGATTTGAGTGCTCTGATTGTTTTTCCTCAGCTGAACTAAACCCAGACAAACCAGATGTTCCTGTTTCAATGCAACAAAACAACACATGATGGTAATCTGGTTTGATTGCATGCAATCAGTTTATCATCAAATATCTCACATCCCTGATCTATCTTAATGTTTAAACATTCAGCAGGTTAATTCAAATCAATGGGAAATGCAGTTATTAGTTTAATCAGGCTCATTAAAATAAACTAGATCAATAATTAAATGGCTACAGTCAGTGTTACAGATGAAGAGTCAGTGAGGGCAGCAGCTTTCACTCATACAACAATGATTGCATCACTCAGCATGACTGTGCAGGACACTGATCACAGTAACAGAGAAACCGTCCCTGCATGAACACGAGTACTCGTCACTGTGCTGCACACAGTGAGCTGCCAGTGAGCAGTTTGTTAGCACAGCAGGATCCTGTAGGTCGGGTCTGGGACTGGTGTCCTTGTGGTCCAGGTCTGTTGAGGTCCACATTTCATTTCCAAAGCTCTTACTCATTCTTTCAGTTATTGTTTGGTTTAAAGGAAATAAACTAAAGAAATAAAAGAAGACCCTGATCACATGACCCTGATCACATGACTGTGAAAACTGGATTTATTGAGAAGAATCAGGAAGCAAGAATCCAGCAAACAGCTGACAGTCAGAATCAGGTTTCATCTGTCTGCATCCATTCATGTGCTCACTGTCACTCAGTGTGTGGCATCCACAGAGCTCCGCCCCCCCTCCAGGCTTAAAGCCAAACAAACAATCAGAGCCTCTGTTTCCCAGCACACACCTGGGTCTCTTCCAGCTCAGCTCCATCCTGGAAGCGGCTCAGCTGGATGGAAAGAACCTGTTTGTGGTTCCAGCTGAGCTCTTGCTGCTGTCAGAAAGGTTTAAAGACTTTATAAAGAACTGCAGGGACTCTGCACACACACACACGATGGAAGCTCCAGCACTGAGGGGCTGCACTAAGTCCAGGTCCAGCAGATACACCACAGTCCACATTCAGCCCGATTCAGAGCATCTGGATCCAGTTTAGAGAAACAGGAAGCTCACAGCAGCTGCTGCTTCCAGGTCAGAGTTTAGGATCAGAAACTTACACTGGTTTAAAGAAGAACTCCACACTGGTGTAAGATTCATGTGTCCTGAAACCTGCTGCTTTGTTTGTAGTTTGAAGCAGCATGCTTACATCCAGCAGGTGGAAGTGAGCTGCTTTGGGTTGTGGGCGGGGTTAGGACTCTTTATTTGTAACCCAACATCTTCTAATTTCTGAAACCATTTTCATTCACTTTTCACAAAGATTTGAGCCACAAAGCTTCACGACAGCAACAACCACACAAACTCACTGTGATGATTTCATTGGTTAATCTGACACCTTCAACATGGAGAGCCACATGAGCGCAGGTGTGATGGCCCCGCCCACTCTGCCTGCTCTGTCCTTCCTCTTTCTGCTTTCATGTTGATGGTGTCAGTTTGGTCTTGAGAAGAAGCAAACCACTGCACTGTGGAGCTGGAAGGAGACACAGATGCCTTTAGGAAGAGTATCTGCTGACTCCATGTGCTTTTATTTATGCTGATGTTCCAACAAAATGCTGCACCTGTTTCCCATTTTCCTATTAAATATTTTATAATATTCCTATTAAATTCTTAACTTTAATGAAAGTTATTGTCAATAAACAGTCAAAGTTGTGAAGGAAAATATTCAGTTCATAGTTTGAAAATCAAGGTGACAGATTCAGTTTATTCATTCAAAAAGGCACGAGGCCATCCTCAACAAGCAGCATCATCAAAAAAGAGGTGATTGTTTGATGTGATTGGGCGCTTTGCAGTCAGAGGATGGTGTCTGCCTACATCTGTTTCTGTGTGATCAAATTACAGACTAAATCTGATTTATTCCACACAACAGCTCCAGCCAATCAGCTGCATTCATTTCCTTTGATGAGGAAGAAGGTTCCAGCTGCCACTCCGAGCAGACCGACAGTCAGACCCACTCCACAGAACACTGCAGGTCCAACACTGGGCTCAGCACTCTCCACATCTACAGACAGAAAGACAGAGAGACGTGAAACCTCTCATTCACATACAGTCGCTTAGTCATGGAGTGCCACAGGGTTTTGTGCTGGGACCAAATGCTTTTATATGTTTTAAACATGCGTTTGTTGGGTAATGATATCAGAGAATTGGAGCCTATCCCAGCGATCCTAGGCTGGAAGGTGGGGTACACCCTGGACAGGATGCCGGTCTATGGCAGGGTAAACAGAGAGACAGTCATTTTAAAAACACCACTTAACCTAACACAGGAATCCATGAGAAACCACTTCATGCATTTCTCACTTCTACACTGCAATATTGTAACTCATTATTATCAGGCTGTCCTAAAAGCTCCCTGAACAGCCTTCAGCTGATCCCAAACACTGCAGTGAGAGGACTGACAGGGACTAGAAGGAGAGCGCATGGGTGTGGCTGATAGTCAGTGTTGCTAAGGAAGGTTCTTAACTGAGTGAAATCACGTAGAACCCTGAGGATGAGGAACATAGATTCATGTTTCTGCTTCTAAACTTAAGTTCATGAGCTGTACTAACTGATCAAAGTCTATCTGAGGTTCACTCTGCAGTCATGGTCAAAGGTTTAGGCACACATCTTGCTCCAATTTTATTTACATTATGTTGTGAAGGTGATGTAGTGAAGAAAAATCATAATCAAATTGAAAATAAGTTTCATACTGGTAGATAAATCTAATTTATGCAAAGAGTCAGTATTTACAGTGCTGACCTTCTTCTTCAGAACTTATGCAGTTCTCTGCAGCATGTTGGGCCAAATCTAATTGATGGAGATCCATTCCCGCCTTATCAACTCGTCACAATTTCTGATTTCTGATTCTAACCATAGAATTGCAATGATATTAAAATCTGAGGAGTTTCCTGGGCATTGATCCCGAATGTAGCTCCAACATGCTGGAAGATGCTCACTAAACTGCTCCTGGATCACTGCCAGAAGTTGGTCTTTGAGAACAGTTTTAGAATCATCTGGCTTACTTGTGGTTCCTAGGGTACTTAAGAGTAGAATGGGAGGCAGAGCCTTCAGCTTTCAGGCCCCTCTTCTGTGGAACCAGCTCCCAGTTTGGATTGAGGAGACAGACACCCTCTTTATTTTTAAGATTAGGCTTAAAACTTTCCTTCATGATAGAGTTCTCGGTCTAATATTGTAGGGTCTTTACCTGAGACTATACCAAAAGCACAGTGAGATAAATGTTGTGTATTGGGACACTGTGAATTGAGTTGAATTTCCTCACCATAGAATTTGGTCATTGGTTGTGTCAGGGCCACATGGTCCACTGTACAGGTGTAGATGTCTCCCAGCTGTGGGATGAAGTCCAGTCTGGACGTCTGTCTGAAGGTCCCGTCTTTGTTGGGGAAGGGAACGTGGATGCTGGTTCCTTCGGTCACGCTTTCTCCGTTCTTGGTCCAGGAGACGTTGACAGGAGCAGGATAGAAACCGGTCACATGACAGATCAGAGTGTTCTTGACTTCGAGCTCCATATTTAGTACAGTGTAGATCAGGCTGGAAGGAGGATCTGTGCAGAAACATGTACAGTATACTCACAATGACTCAAATCAGCCAAGATGCAAAGGAAAGAAGGTCAAACACAAACTAGGGAGAATAAGAACGACAAGAGGAACAACATTGTCGCCCCTTATGTGGCAGCTTGTCAGAGAAACTCAGAAGAATTTTCTCCAAGCACGACATCCCAGTTTACTTTAAACCAAGTCACACTCTGAGGCAAAAACTGGTTCATCCCGAGGACAAACCCCCAAACACAAGATCAGCAATGTAGTGTCTGCTGTCCAGTGCAGTGAAGAGTGCTCGGACCTCTACGTTGGAGAAACCAAACAGCCCTTTCACAAACGAATGGCACAACATAGCAGAGCCACCTCGACAGGTCAAGACTAACTGCTCATCTTTGGATTTTAATGCAAATTTTGTGCTTCATGTAGAAATCAGTCCACAGGCTGTTAGAGGGAACCAGAGAGAAGAGGAAGGTCAGAATCATTTACCTCAACTCTGTGAAACACACATCTGTTTCTGCTCTTCAATGAGACTGTGTGGTTAGACTGGAGGAGCTGAGAACAAGTAAATGAGCTGATTTGTTATTACCGAGCTCTGTGGGGATGTCCTTCATACCCCGACGCATCTTCTCCAGGTTAGCTTTGCAGACCTCTTGTTGACCAACAGCCTCATCATAAAATCCCTCGAAGCTTGGATGGCTTACAAAGTCGGGAAGAGAATCAACTCCCCTGTGCTTGATGAAGTCGGCGTACCAGGCCTCCTCATCGTCCAGCGTTAGCATATTTTCTTCATCATGATCTGAACAGCCTATGATCCGGGTACTCTCGTGCAGAACTGAGAAGAAAAGAGGGCAGGATCAGAGCCTGTTATTCAGTCCTTACTCACAGCAAAGACAGAAGTATGTGGCCACTTGTTTCCAGTGAAGAGAAATCTTAATGCTTCATTTGCAACAGTTCAATACTTCCAACTTTGTGGGAACAGTGTGAGGAAAGCCTTTCTGTCCCAGCATGACTGAACCCCAGTGCACAAAGTAAGCTCCATAAAGGCTGGATGGGCTTGAATTCAGCCCCATTAAACACCTTTGGGATGAACTAGAGACTGCACATGTGTTATCAGTGTCTGACCTTACAAATGCTCCTCTGGATGAATCCACAAAGGAGGGGGGGGGGGGGGGATTTAGAATGAGAAGTTCTTGTAGGTATAAATAGATGTACGTAGGTGGCCCAATGCTTTTGTCCATTAACTGTATTTAGACATTCCAGTTGGACCTGTTTTAAGTCTTGGTTGTCACTATTTAAAAACTGTACATAGTTCTTAAATGTTGTTTTAATCACGGCTTTAGAAGTTCAGAGACTCACCATCAGCACGGACACAGAGGACAGAGGAGAGGAGGAGGAGCACCAACACCTTCATCTTCATCAGCAGCTCTCTGAGACTCTGTGTGAGCTCTCCGTGAGCTCTCTCTCTCACACACAGAGCAGCCAATCCCAGAGCAGAGACTACATGATGTCATCAGTAAGCAGGTAGACACACTACACAGAGACACACACATAGCTCGCGCACAACAATCACATTTCCGTTAAAAGGTGATTTTAATAGGATATGATGAGAATGATGACTGATGGCTGAAACAGGAGCAGAAAATGGAACAGGTGTTCAGGGTGTCAGGTGACTCAGATGAGCTAAGACTAAATTGAGGCCACCTGGTGGACGGATGTGGAATTGCAGAGGAAATCTGTTTGGCCTGCTGAGTGGACTCACCTGAAGGAAACACTTGAATCATTTGGAGTGTGATCTTCTAAGAGAAAGCAGGTCACCTGCTTCAGTGAGATGTGAACAAGTGAGTGTTAGTCACAAAGCAGCTCACAGGCAAAACGAAGGTCTTCCTACAAGAAACAGAATTAGGTTTGAAGGACAGAACCAGGATCCTGCTGCTGTCAAAGGAGTGCTGCTGGTACCAGGGCTTATTAAACAGACAATACGAGTGGGTCCATGAATCCACCCAAGCAAGAGGAGGTCTCCAAACTCTAACCAGTTCATTCTTGAGTTTAGCTGAATGCTTGTGCTGAATTTAAAGGGCACATATCATGCTTCTAAATCCTTTTCAGTGAAGACTTTAAACATCAGCGTGAACATCAGTGTGTTCTGGGCTCTGCAGGTCTGTAGATCAATCTGCAGGTCTGTGGTTTCATCTGCAGGTCTGTGGCTCAGCCTGCAGGTCTGTGGCTCAGTATGCATGTCTGTGGCTCAGTTTGCATGTCTGTGGTTCCATCTGCAGGTCAGTTGCTCAACCTGCAGGTCTGTGGCTCAGCCTGCAGGTCTGTGGTTCAGTCTACAGGTCTGTGGTTCCATCTGCAGGTCTGTGGTTCAGTCTACAGGTCTGTGGCTCTGTGGAAAAACATGATCATCCCTTATGTGGAAGTTTGTCAGAGAAAGTCAGGAGAATTTTCTCCAAGCATCCCAGTTTACCTCAAACCAAGTCACACCCTAAGGCAAAAACTGGGTCATCCCAAGGACGAACCCCCAAACACAAGATGTAGTGTGACCACAGAGCTCAAGGTTTCTCTGACAAGACTGGATAAGTTTGGGGTTCTATTTTATATCAAATGAATAAATGCCAAATGCTTAAATGTAAACTCCTAGAAATAAATTAATAAACAGTGGCTGGAGTAAATAAAGACAAATAAATCAATACATTCGACATTAGAAGGTTCCAGATTAACTTCTCAGTCACAGAAGAAAATGTGTTTATCTTGTCCCTGGAGGTCCCACTGCAGTATGTACGCTTACATGTCATCACGTCCTGATCTGAGACAGTCTAAACCACGGCTCTCTCCGTCTGATTTGATTTGATAGCGTGAGATATAAAATGTTTTGGTTACTGAGGAACAGTGGGGGGGAGAACTCAAGCAGCTGCTCTTCTCCCTATCAACCAGCCCTGCATGTACGTGTGTGTGTTATTTTCTGATGCTTCAATATATTAAATGTTCTATTTTTCTAATCAAAGTGTTTCAGGTGTCTTCCTTCACAATAATCAGAACACGTTATCACAGCTCTGTGATGCAGAATGTCTGTTCCTCACTTCACTGTTCAATAATGCTGTTGTGAGCCGCAGGCTAATTTCTCATCTTAATTGTGAAGCTGATTTAAAAGTGCAAGGGTACAGCAGATGCTATCAGGAACTCTCTCTAAGCACACACACACTTTTTTATTAGCACCCACTCTCTGTATTCTTTGTTGAGAGTCAGCTATACGGGATGTGCCTTTATTCATTTGTGTCAATACACACGTAAAGGTTACACGCAGAAACAAAAAGCTTTTTTTTTCTATATATCAAACACACGTCACAATGATCAAATATGAAACAAAGAAAAATAAATGGAGTTTTTCTGTGTGCTCAGCAGCTTCCTGTTCACTCTGCAGTCACAGTGAGCAGAGCTGTCAAACACTCTCTCCCTTCCCTGCTCTAACACGAAACAGTTTAAAACAATGGTAATAAAATGTAGATAACAGAACACAGTTACTTTATACTTAAAAGCAGATACAAATATTTATCAAAAAGATTTTTCTAAAAATGATAAAGATTACCACTACAAGCAAAACTAACTACTTAAATCAGATAAAAGGATTCTATATGTAAGGATTACTACTGAAATAAAAATGATCACTGCAAACAGAACACTCTAAAAAATGATAAAACTTTAAAATAGAAATCATGTAAAAGTCATAATAACTGAAGAAAGACAACATTTCCCCACAAGCTTTACTGACCCCCAGAGTATGTAATGTTCATGCTTTGTGTGTGTGTGTGTGTGTGTGTGTGTGTGTGTGTGTGTGTGTGTGTGTGTGTGTGTGTGTGTGTGTGTG
>JAVDPK010000584.1:20798-32622 GCA_034780415.1 Cichlasoma orientale
CAGGTGTGTTGGATCAGGGACACATCTAAAACCTGCAGGACACCGGCCCTCGAGGCCTGGAGTTGGGGACCCCTGCTTTATGATCTGATCGTTGTGTTTCCTTTTTTTCTGTGTTGTGTGTGTACTGACTGTTCAGTGGTGTTTGTCATTTTGATTGACTCGGGATCTGATCTGACAAGTGTTTGCTTTTGAGGTCTGTGTGAACTGTTTTGAGGCAATAGTTTGGTTTCGCAGAAAGAGTCAGAGGTTTTGTGAATGTAGTTTTGTGAAGGAGTTTTTGGATTTGTGTTCAAGGTTTTGAGAAAATGGGTGGTGGTTTCAGGAAATGTGTTTTAACAACTGAGAAAAACTGTACAGAAGATTTGGGAGAAGGAACAAATCCAGTGGACTGGAAACTCCTGTCCCAGTGTTGCAGCTGGAGGGGAATTAAACTGCTTTCTGTCCCCAGTAAGGTACTGAGTAGATTCAAATTGGAGAGACTAAAGGAGGCCCGAGACAAGAGTCTGAGAATTAAAAATCCAGGCTTCCGACAGCATAGTACATATATAGATCATATTGCCACCCTATGTATTGTCATAGTTGGATGTGAGATAAGAAAAGCTGGCCAGTCCTGGAAACAGCTGAAGAAGGATGCACAGAACAGAGTCTGCTGGAGGAGTGCGGCTGCAGCCCTGCGCTCCACTGAGAGCTTACAGGAATAAATGAAATGAATAATGACAGCACTAGTCCAGAGCAAAAAGCATTCCTTATTTTTCCATTCTTTAGGAATCCAAATACAAAAATATTTCACTATATGAGGTACTTGTAGTTTCTGATAACGTGACGGCCTTTGTAGTTTGTGGTTATGATGCAGAGAGCTGCAGGCTGTGCTTCCTTAACTAATTTCACAAATATCGATCGCTCACTGATGCAGAGAGTGCTGTTTGTCATCACATTGAAACAAATGGAAACAACACAAAAAGCCAGTTTATTACTGTAATATTCAAGTAAAATACTGTGAAATGTACACACTATCAATGCTAATGTGATTATATCCTAAATAATGAAACACAAAAAAACAGTTCTTACTGGCTTCAGCTCCAGTGACATTCTTTTTTATTCCTTATATGAAGTTAAGACGACAGCTTTTAGCTGAGAAAGTAAGCGATGCACTTTGCAACAAGCAGTAGGTACCAAGGAAACAGCAACATGATTACACACCTTGCATGAATGAAGAATTTATGGCGAGAATTATTTGGAGTCAAATTTGTGACTATCCTCTGACAGTATAGATAATGTGTGTTTCAGCGTCTCTCTCTGATGCGGGCTTCCTGCGTCTCACAGTGGTTGAAGATAAACTAGGATGTTGTGCATCCGTTAGGTTATCAGAGTCCAGCATCTGTAATGGGAAAAAAAACACAAAAAATAACAAATAATGAAACAAAATAAAATCATTTACAGATACCTCATCTAAAGAAGTTACATCTTTAGGCCTTAGTTTGACTTTGCTGAAATTTGAAGACTAAACTCACCTCACTGCGGTGTGGATTCTGTTCTTGATTCCCTCCTGCAAGATAGAAGCAATATCTGGTCACCATATTATGATGTGTTTTTGGATTAGTTCATCATTTTGACACAACATAAATAGATCTCAGATGGTTTTCAATAAATACCTGTTTGAAATCTGCAGATTTTTACAGCTGTAGCAGAGACGGCAGCGATGAGGACAACAGCCCAAGCACCCAGAAGCACACTCAGGATTGGTTTTCTATCAGGATTTTCTATAGAAAATATTCATAAATTAGACTTTCTTGCAGTGTGTTAAATTTTTCCTTTTCTTTTTTAATTTCATTTAACAAGGACATATATTTTTAATAGATGCCTGGACAACAAACCCAGCAAACATGGTTAAAACTCTGACATTGTCTCTACTCAACTGACCACAGTATGATGGCAAAAACAGTAGACAGATGTTCATGTTTCCACATAGAATAGAGGTCGTGTCAGACAGTCTATTCTATATATAGACCAGATTATTAAAACTAAGATATTGAATGCATTTGTATTTGTTTGGTTGTTGTTGTTTTTTGGTAAACTATTTACAAAATCTTTCACTTCTGGCACGGTGAACTTAATGTATCAGATCCTCTCCCAGCTTCCAATGTCAGTATCACTCAGGAATGCTCACCTTACGCTAATAAGCTCAGTAGAACAAGTGGAGAAATTCAAAGCCAGAGGTTGCGGGTTTAAATCACACTTGAACTTTTATTTTCTTCTGATCCTACTGAGAAACCATTTTCATTTTTTTTTTTACTTCATTTTATTGTAATTGCTAAAAAAAATATGGTAGAAAAGAGTTCTTTAACAAAAAGTTCCTCTTACTAGAAAGTTTCTCAACATCTAAGCAGCTTCGGAAGACAGAACTCATATAGATGTTGTGGTAACATCTGCGATGAGATCTTTCATTTTGGACTATTTTAAAACGTGTAGATGTAATTTTAACTGTAATTAAAATAAAAGTTTTGGTATACCATTCTGTCTGCTGTGGTTTGAGGCAAACCACAGCATTATTCTGAAAGTGAATAAAATTTGCATGTGTATTTTGTATATATAACTCTTTAAAAAACCTTACCTTGAACCTTTATATATATTCCAGTTGAAAAAACTGGCTTTCCATTTTTGTACTCTCCACAGACATGCAGTCCAGAGTCAGATGAATCCAGTCGTGTGATTTTGAGAAACACTACAGTGATGTTGGACGTCATGCTAAATTTGCTGTCTTGAGAATCATCACAGTGAGACGCATTCGCATCAGCACTGAACAAAGCTAAGATGCATCTGGCGTTGGAACTGTTGGTCATTTTGAACCAGTATATGAAACCAGGAAAATTGCTGAAATTGGAGCACTGCAGTGTGACTTCTTCACCAGGCTGAACCTCCACAGTGTAAAACTGTGTGAGTGAGGACGAGATCCAACCTGAAACAAACAAGTATTGATAAACTCCAAATTCCACAGGAAACAACAAACAATGAATTACGTTATCCACAAAGTATCTCAGTTCTCTTGGAGTACAGTACACAAACAACTCCAGTATGAAAAAACAGTGATAGGTGTACTTACTGAAGGTGCAGAGAAAAACTGCCATCAACCTAAAGTTCACCATTGTGTGCATGACCACTGCAGTGTCACTAACTGAGCTGTGCTCCAGCTAAAGTGATCTCTACGTAAAGAGGCGGGCTGATCTTTTATATGTACAGATGCTCAGACTGACGGCGTCATCAGTTTTAGGAAAATGCTGCAAACTGACAGCTGTAAGAAAAACACAACATCATTATGATCTTTTATGACAGCATTTTTCATAATAAAGATAATGTCTTTTCAAAAGTGTACATGTGTACAAAACAAGTCAGTCTGTATAATTTTATACAGTATTAGATATTTGTTGTCTTTACCTTTAGATGTCCGACATGCTTTAATATAAAAGTTTACTCTGGTCGTTCCACAAATCCTCGCGGAGGTTCAACTCCACCTTGTTAAGCTGAGCCAGTGAGATGTCAGTAATAATAAATGACAAATAATTCTGATAACAAGTACTAATTGAGGTTCTCTGTTGATTTTGTAATTGTTAACATTGCATGAAGCAGATTATTGACCCCACACTCATTACTGTATTTCAAGCATGCTTTTTCACCATGCTTGATTACAGAAAGCTAGCACGGCTTAGTAGGTTCAAGTGCATTTTGGTGTGGAGCCTTCACCCAGTGTGGCTTTGGTGTGCTACATACTGTAATGTCTTGAACCGAGCTGCCTTTGGAGGAGTAAATGCTTTGATATGAGGCTGTGCAAGTGTCACCCTGCTACAGCAGAGGGTAGTGATGTGAGCTTGTGTGAATAACAGTGTGAGGCTGATTCACCACGAGGATGTGTCCTGATCTAGAGCTTTGAGTGCTCAAAGTAGAAAAGTGCTATATAAGAACCAGTCCATTTATCATCTAGATTTGTTTAGTATGCAGGATGTACTCTAAAATGAAAGTCCTCACACTGAACAAATTAGCAGATTTTAACAGTGGAGCTGATCATGAAGAGCTCCATTGTCAGGTCAGCTGGTGCTCACAGTACATTCACCAAGTACACTAAATCCTGTAATCTTCTAAGACTGAAATTGTGCTACTTGCTTTAAAGTGGGCCCATTGTGCTTACTGTCTCTCATACTGTGGATTCTGTTCTAATGGTAGATGTTCAGTATTGGACATGATCAAAGTTAATGAGGTGAATGTGCAAGTAATCCTTGTGAGCCTAACACGCTGCTCTAAATGCAGTTTTCTGCACTTTGAACCGTATGATGTCAAAGAGATGACTGTGTATCCTCAATATGGTCATCTTAGGCTCAGAGCTATGGCTGGAGGCCCAGTACAGAATAAATAAAGCTTATGTTGAACAGTGGATTCTGCAAAGCTACTCTAGAAGGATAGCTATATCCATATTGTTAAAGCAGACCTACTTATATGCTTGTTGTTTTTCCAGTAAGGGTGATCCTCCACCAGATCCCTGACCTGGGTCTCGCTCTCTCTGGTTACTCACAGGACATGGGCTCCTGGACTTCTGCACAGAAGGAAACCGATGTAAGTGGTGACCACAGGACATAGAAAACCAAACACGTAGATACGGAAGAGCCAATTCCACTAACTATGGTTCAAGCAATCATCAGGCATCAAACGGGCACCTTCCTCCAGCTTAAATACTGTAGGTAGCCACGGATTTGCCAACAGCCCACAGGTGTGTTACCCATCCCAGATGCTAAGATTGCTGACCTTGTTCCAATATGTTCCCCACAGAAATACAGTCCAGAGTCAGATGAATCCAGTTGTTTGATCTTGAGTATTTGCACAGCGGTGTTGGATGTCATGTTAAATTTTTATCTTGAAATCAGTCATAGTGAGAAATAATGTCATCTGCACTGAACACAGACGAGCAGCTGATGTTGAGACTGTGAAACTGTGAAACTGAGATAGCGATCTAACCTGACAGAAAAAGGTAATACATTCATGAATGTGTAATTCAACAATTTAAAGAATAAACTGACGCTAAAAAGAAATTAAGAATTTTCCAGTTTTGTTGGTGGCTTACTATATTGAACCCCCCCCCCCCCCAAAAAAACAAGCACACAATCTTGCTTTCTTTGTTTGTGAGTGAGTGTGTGTGTATTGTGTGTTTGTCATGAAGTGTACTTGGTAATGAGGCCAAGAAGCTGCAACGATGCTCCCCAGAAGCCGAAGACAGACAGAGATGGACACAAAAGACCCGGGCCGTCCGCCACACCCCCAGGGGCCCTGAAGAACCAACGCCACACATCCCAGTAACATCCTATGCCCACCCCAGCCAGAGCCCCCACTGCCAAAGGGCAAGAGCACCAGAGAACCAGAGGCAGCGGGCAGCTGACCCCCCCAACGCAAGCCGAGAACAGGGCCCAGGGCCCCAAGCACCCAAGAATCGCCCGGCACCAGGCAGAGAGTGGAGTCACTTCAGTAGCCCCACCCACCCACCTTTGGGTAACCCACCGGCCCCCCACAGTCCTATGTGTGAAGTGATGTGTTGTGAGCAGTAGTGACTAATGTAAACAAACAAGAAGGGGTGGGAGGCCATACAGCATGAATGGAGAAAGGAAGTCCTTAATCTGGTCATGTTGGGCACTCAGCTCAAATCTTTTGTTTATAAGGGGCAGTCAGCCTAAAGGAGGTTGACTCAGAGGTCTTAGAAAAGATGATCTAAAACAGGCTGAATCAGACAGAACAATGAATTCATTATTGTACGGTCTTACACCTTGCAATATAATGCACCTCGAGGCGACTGTTGTGATTTGGCGCTATATAAATAAAATTGAATTGAACTGAATGAAGTACACGTATGTTGATTTTACCCTTTAGTCAAAATTTGTGGAAGGCAATGCAAGATCCATTTTCTATGCTTTACTTCAGACCTGTAACATTTCACATTTCATAATAATAGTTGAACTATTCAGTGGGGGGCTATGTATATATTTTTTCTAAACTTCCATTTGGGCCTTGAGAACATGACTTTTCTCAGCTGGTGTTTACGGCTTCCTTTCGGGTTTGACTTTTGCTCTTACAGGCCTCATTCTCTTCAGCTCAGTTGTGTTTAGACCACACTGTGTTGCCTCTTCCTGTCAAACACTCATTTCGGCGCTGCTGCAAACTCCCCTCTATATTCTGACTTTTGACTCACTATTTACTCAAATGGCATACTCGCTCATCTCACATTCAAATATAATAAATGACAAAATCGTTTAGAAAAAACACAACAGCAGATGAGCTGGTATAAATAGAGTTTTGTTTCCTGGCTGCAGACTTCCTGCAGCTTGTTAGTGTTTTGGGCATGCTCAGTGCCCCCTCTGTTAGGTCATTGAGATCCAGGTTTTGTTAATACAGTACATGCATCATATAACTGAGTTGGCATAATTATACAAGCCTGATTAAGATTAGGCTTGAAACTTTTTTTTGATCAAGCTTATGGTTAGGGGTGGATCAGGTGACCCTGAACCATCCCTTAGTTATGCTGCAATAGGCCTAGGCTGCTGGGGGGGTTCCCATGATGTTCTGAATATTTCTTTTTCATTCACCTCTTTTTTCTCTGCTTATACACCACACTGCATTTAATCATTATTATTAATCTCTGGCAAGCGCACCAATAAAACCTTTCATCTCAGATACTAAGCAAGTGTGAAAGTGTTTGGCAATGTGCATCTTGTGTCAACAGCTGCAGTTAACTAACGCCTACAAGCAGTTATTGCCACAAATTTTCCATGAATCTTTCTGCAAATAAGAGAAGAGATTTTAATGTGCCTTTGAAGCGTGTACTGAATAAACAATGTCAGTTCCAAAAAAAGTCTGGATGTTGTGTAAAATATAAAAAAAAACAGAATGCAAGGATTTTCAATTCTCATAAACCAATATTTTATTAACATCAGCACATAGAAAATGACCTCACCAAAAAGAGTACAATATACATTATATTACCAAAAGTATTCACCGTCACAATCAACAAACTAAATCATTGAATTCAGGTGTTCCAATCACTTCCACGGCCACAGGTGTATAAACCAAGCACCTAGTCATGCAGACCGCTTCTACAAACATTTGTGAAAGAATGGGTCGCTCTCAGGAGCTCAGTGAATTCCAGTTGTACAGTGATAGGATGCCACCTGTGCAACAAGACAGACCAGAAATTTCCTCGCTACTAAATATTAAACAGCCAGCTGTTAGCGGTATTATAACAAAGTGGAAGCGATTGGGAATGACAGCAACTCAGCCACAACGTGGTAGGCTCAGGTAAAATCACAGAACAGAGTCAGTAGATGCTGATTCCCATTTTTGCGCAGAGGTCACCAACTTTTTGCAGAGTCAATTGCTACAGATCTCCAATCGTCATGTGGCCTACGGATTAGCTGAAGAACGGTGTGTAGAGCTTATATCACCAAGCGCAATGCAAAGCGTTGGATGCAGTGGTGTAAAGCACGCTGCCACTGGACTCCTGAGCAGTGGAGATGTGTTCTCTGGAGTGACAAATCACACTTTTTTGTCTGGCAATCCCATGGACGAGTCTGGTTTTGGTGGTTGCCAGGTGAACGGCACTTGTGCCAAGTGTAAAATTTGGTGGAGAGGGGATGATGGAGTGGGGTTGTTTTTCAGGAGGTGGGCTCGGCCCCTTAGCTCCAGTGAAAGAAACTCTTATTGCTTCAGCATACGAAGACATTTTGGTTAACTTTTTGGGAACAGTTTGTGGATGGCTCCTTCCTGTTCCTACATGACTGTGCAGCAGTGCACAAAGCAGGTCCATAAAGACATGGATGAGCGAGTTTGGTGTGGAAGAACTTGACTGGCATGCACGGAGTCCAGACCTCAACCTGATAGAACACCTTTGGGATGAATTAGAGAGGAGACTGAGAGCCAGGCCTTCTCATCCAACATCAGTGCCTCACAAACGTGCTTCTGGAAGAATGGTCAAAACTTCCCATAAACACTCCTAAACCTTGTGGAAAGCCTTCCCAGAAGATTTGAAGCTGTTATAGCTCCAAAGGGTGGTCCGACACCATATTAAACCCTGTGGATTAAGAAAGAGATGTTACTCAAGTTCATTTGTGTGTGTAGGCAGATAAGGAAATACTTTAGGCAATATAGTGTTGTATCTTCTACGTACATTAAATCTTCCAAGTGGATTGTTTGCTTGATTAGAAATGTTGTCAGCTTCATTATTTGTTTTTAAATTGAACTTATGTGGATTTATATGCTAATGATATAGAGAACCTTTAAGAAGAAAAGAAACATAAAAAGTGTTGGAGCAGTACCTGCCTGAAGCCTCATTTTGACAACAAGGCAGATGATGACCTTGGTGAGAACAACAATCACGCCGCTCAGGATCAGAGTTGTCAGGCTTTCTGTTTCACCAGCTTCTCCTACAAGAAAGAAGACCACATTTGACTTACTGAGTGGCACGTTTCATGCAAAAATAGTTTTCAAATGTAATCCATTTGATTGTAATGCAGTAATACAGTGATGAAATAAGATACACATTTATTTGTTTGCTCTTACATGACATGCTACACCATTTTTACCTTCCATCCATTCATCCATTTTCTTCTGCTTACCCTGAAAGTGTAAATATGTTGAGTTGACAATCACTGGGAGTCCGCTTGAGTAATAGCCACAAAAATAAAACCCAGCATCAGATAAATCCACATGTTTGATTTTGAGGAAGATGATCGAGACGTTGGATGTGACTTCAAATTTTTCCCGATCAACTCCGTTGCAGAAAGAGGCCGGTTGAATAGAATTGTAAATGCTTATACAACAAGGCCCGGTTCTGTTGACCACTCTAAACCAAACTATGTGAGTAGGATAACTGGAAAAGCTGGAGCACAGCAGCGTAGCATCTTCTCCAGGCTGGACCTCCAAAGTCAACGACTCTGAGAGACAGATCCAGTCTGAAACACACGGCAAAGAAATGTAGTTGTCAGCTGGTAAGGCCAGAACAGATCCAGGATCCAGGATCCAGGATCCAGGAATAATACCCCTCAAAGGTTTTAGTAGCTTATAAATTCCTTTTTGCTGCTGGTTATTAAGTTAAACGTACCTTGGCCATGGAGGGAATATTGAGAGAAAATGAGTTCCAGTACTTACCGAGGCTGCAGAGCAGTAAAGCTGTTCTTATAGTAAAGCTCATCACTTTGATGTAAAATCACTGAGGAAGTTTCAGTAAACAGGAAGGTATTTTGTACCTTCTTTTTTTTTTTTTTTACCTTGTTGTTCAGACAAAATAACTCATCCACACCAGTCTAGAATCACTCCCACGTTATGCTCTGCAAGTACCAAAATGAGCCTGGGGTCCTGACGGGAACTACGTCTGCACGTTTGGTATCATGTGTAACCAATGTTTTCACACCACGTCTTTGGTCATGTACCACAGTGCTCTTTAGTCTGGCTTCTTCAGCATTTTATGCCAGGCCTAATGCAGAGCTTGTCCACAAGTTTGAGGCTTCACACTTTTTTTTTTTAAATTGCAAATACAGTCCTCTCATACTACATAAAGATAAATGGAAACTCGTTTAAAAGAAAGAAATCATTTGAGAATAGAATTAATTATCTTTCTTTGATTTGTACATATTAACACAAACAGATGCCTTAATTCCTTCTGCCATAGATTTATCAAGGAGATGGAAACACATGTCACAGACTTTGTCATTGCTGTAGATTTGATGGCAGGACCTTCATAAAGGAAATCTTCATTTCATCACATCCCAAAAATCTCTTGACTGAGATATAATGACTGTAGTAACCGTTTGACTTGAAAGCGCATGTTGATGAAAGCATTCTGAGATGATGTGAGCTTTGTGACATGTTGCACGATCTTGCTGCCGTGGTTCTCAGACTGTGGGATGGGCCCTTCTGGTGGGGTGTGGATAGTGAAGGGGTAAATTAGCAAACATGCTGATTTGCTGATCTCTTATTTATTAAAATTCAATTTGGATCCTTTTTAATTGCTAATAATTAATGTATTCCTCCAGGAGTGTTCTCTCTAAGTCCCCATAAATTTCAATTTCTGAAATTATCAAAACCTTCTGTATGGCACTCAGTGATGCCACGGCCGCATCACCTTATACTTGGCTTGAAATTTAGGAAATAGTCCTGAGCTTGGCTAAACGCATCAGAGCAGCTGATCGAAACAGCCAAAAGCAAGAAATCAAGTTTCTGTGGGAAAGCAGCGCAGCATTTGTTGCGTGGCGTTTCACTGCAGAGCTAAATGCTCGTCTTTCTGTGGGTTTCGAGTCGGATGGCACACGGTGTTGTCGTGAAAGTGGAAAATGACAGGGGGAGGCGGCACAAAATACAGTGTTGCTTGCCCACAAAGTCGCCCCCTTTTTCTTTCATATATCCGTTCACTGTTTCAGGATATGATTTTTAAAAAAGTAAAGAGCAGTATAATCAATGTGAAATCACCTGTGTGTGTGTGTGTGTGTGTCCTCAAACATGACTTCAGCAGAAAAATCATTTTTGGCATTGATGCAGTGATTTTTTTTGTTAAATTTTTCTAAGAAGACTGTTGCTCATATTAGCAGAACAACAAATAGGTTACAGTGTTAATGTCATGGTCCTGGTCCAGAGGCCCAGTGTTTTGTGTTCTTTTGTTTCTGTTTAAGTTATATCTCTGATGTTTATCAGTCCTCAGTTTGTTATTCCTTGTGTTTCCATGTGCCAGGTCTGCGTCTCTGTTCCCTCGTCTTGCTTCCTGTTTTATTTTGATAAGTCATCTGGTCCCTGTCTGTCATGTTCAGTTTTGCTTCCCCTTGTCTCGTCTGTGTAATGTTGCTCACCTGTGTTCCCTCCTGTTCCCACTTCCCTCGTTATCCTCTTGTGTATTTAAGTCCATTGTTTTCTCTTTCTGTTGTTGTGTTGTCTTTGTTGCTCCCAGTGCTGTGTGTTTCCCTGTTCCCAGCTGTTTGCCTCTGTTTAGTTCTGGCTCCTGTCCAGTTCACAGTTAGGTTTGTTGTAGTCCTTCATGTTTTTACCCAAATAAACCTCTTAAGTTCACCTTCTGCCTGAGTCCTGCATTTCGGGTCAACCTCTCCTGCCACACAGCGTGATATGATATTTATTTATTTATTTTTTTTAAGTAGCATCTCTGCTCGTGTTGAAATCAAATCATTTTATTTAGGCCAGTGCTAAAATCTTGAACTCTGTTATGTAAAACATGAGCAGAGAAAAAGAGAATTTAATGTTACCTGCATTAAACAGGATCACTCTGCCTCATCACCTAAACAAAAAATGAGTCAGGGGTTACAGTGGGATTCAGCAGGTGGGCAGACCCTAAGATTAGTTGTAGTAACTCAACATGGGGAAAATAACCCCAAGCTGTCCTAAAAACTGACTGCATTTCTCCCATATTGGCTTCTCTTCATTGGCTCCCTGTTAAATCCAGAATAGAATTTTTAAAATCCTTCTTCTCACATACAAGGTCTTGAATAATCAGGCCCCATCTTATCTTAAAGACCTCCGTAGTACCGTATCACCCCAATAGAGCACTTCGCTCTCAGACTGCTGGATCACTTCTGGTTTCTAGGATACTTAAGAGTAGAATGGGAGGTAGAGCCTTCAGCTTTCAGGCCCCTCTTCTGTGGAACCAGCTCCCAGCTTTGATTCGGGAGACACACACCTTCTCTATTTTTAAGATTAGACTTAAAACTTTCCTTTTTGATAGAGTCTGTGTAGATTCTCAGTTATCCAGGTCATAGTAGTCTCTGGAGCTTGAAAAAAGGCGACTGGACTTCTTTTT
>JAVDPK010000584.1:32722-43603 GCA_034780415.1 Cichlasoma orientale
CGCCCTATGTCTGCTGGGATAGGCTCCAGCCCCCCCGCGACCCTAAACAGGATAAGCGGAAGCGAATGGATGGATGGTGTATTTAGCATTAAGTGTGGAAATATAGGGTGATTTGTCTATTGTGACTGGGTGGTGCTGAGGTCTGCATGTGAGGCAGCCTCTGTAAGCACAAAGAAAAGACTAATCACAAACTGTCAAATGTTTGTCCCTCAAAGCTGGAATAAAGCTGATCCTTCCCTGTCCTGAGAGACTTCACAGGGTTTTAGCTAGCGCCCTCATCGCTAGCTATGCTAAGAATTTACACTGTTAGTTACTGGAATGTAACCCACCGCTACCTCACGATAGCGCCGGCCTGTGAAATTTTCCAGGTTCTGAAGTTCTCTTCCATTTTTTTTTCTGTCTACAGTTCTGCTGACAGCTGACACATGAACCGTTAGTTAAAAAATACAAAGCTTTATATACTAACAGATTATCCCGTATAATATTTTAGAATTTTATAATATTCCCGTATATATTTTTATTGGTTTTTTTCCCCCCAGAAATAGTTTGAGTTGCCTTTAACAGTGTCTCTGAGTCTGTCCCTCCTACTGCACCTGAACCAACCAACTGACACTCAGATTTTACTTTCTCATTTATAGAGTAAAGGTAGTTGTGGAGTAAATTACTTTGAACAAATTGGAAATTTAGGGTTGATATAGATGACTATCAGTAAACACTGTGGATTTATTAACAGCTGAAATTAAAATCTGTAGCCTCAATCTTTCTGTTTCTGCAGTTGCCAGGCTGTCAGTCAGTTTAGACTTATGAAATTGTAACAATAACACTGGACAAAGAGGGCCTGTATCCAGAAAGATCTGGAATGCTCCAGAATGATCCATGGCAGATCCAACTTTATGTTCAGTTTTTAAGTTGACATTTGCTACTGTGACGGCATTATATACGCTCAGCTGCTTATCATGTTGCACTTTTCTGGCTTTATTTTTCTCTAGCTGGCGTTTGTCTCCTAGTTGCCAGTATGCAGATTTTATGCTTCTTTCTGCCCGGAGAAAGTCTACTTTCAGTCGTGCTCTCATTTTATTACTTTTACTACTCTCTGGTAACATACATGTAAACCCAGGTGCTTGTAGTAATTTGGATATTGTAAATAATTCCTTGCCATCTGGGGAACTCTTATGATGATTTTTGCTCCCGCAATGGTTTGGGCTTTCTGCACCTCAATGCAAAGAGTTTACTGTCTAAAATGGACCAGCTTAGGGTGTGGGTTGATTGTGCTAGACCTGAAATTGTAGTTATCACAGAAACATGGTTACGCAATTCCAACAATTACCCAGATCTATACTTGTCTGGTTATTCTCTCTACCAATAAGATAGAAAGACTAAGGGAGGTGGTGCTGCTATTTTTGTTAAGGAGCGCTTACATTGCTCAATAGTCCTGCAAAGATCTATTGCAAAGCAGCTCGACTTATTGATTTTAAGAGCGCAAATATCAAAAAATTTCTCATTAACAATAGCAGGCTGTTACCGTCCCCCCTCAGCCCCTGCTTGTGCTCTTCAGTCACTAAGTAGCCTCATAGCCCCCTTTTTAAGATCGGAGTTTCTTTTATTGGGTGATTTAAATTGGAATATGCTAAATCCAACCGACACAGTGACTGATCAGTTTGACTCTTTAAACCTGTTTCAACTCATATCCCAACCAACCCGTTACAATACTGCAAATGCTGTTAAAGCCTCTTTAATCGATGTTATTTACACAAATTATCCTCATAAGTATCAATCAGGCATCTTTTGTAGTGATGTTAGCGATCACTGCTTAATTGCTTGCATTCGCAGTCATTGGTGTAAAAGCCCGAAGTAGTCCCTGGCTTTCTCGCGAGCTGGTAACGCTATTGCAGCAAACATGTATTTGCCAAAGATCAGATGTGCATTCTTCAGGATATTATCTGTATCTGTGATGAATACAAAGGTATCACTACCTCAGATAGTACTGTATTTTAGGGCTTTTATTCCAGTAAGACTAGACGCTAACACTGCACATCACCACCAACACACTATCTCTACCGTGAAACATGGGAGCATCATGCTCTTGGGTTGCTTCTCGGCAGCAGGCCCTGCCAGGCTTGAAAAGATAGAGGGGAACATGAATGAAGGAAAATATCACCAAATCCTGGAGACATTTTTTTTCTTGTCAAAAAAGCCAAATTATATTGATCATGATTTTAATTATTAATGCACAAAAATGCTAAAACATCCAAGGGGTGTGAATATTTTTATAGAACTCGTATACTTGATCGGAGTACAATTTAATTTCTGTACCTGAGGATCTGCATTTTTCTTTAGTAATTTAGAGCAGTTACTTGTGCAGTGATGCTAATGTTAATAGTACAAGGTATTACGCCATAAAATGCACACTGGCATGAATGTGAACACCATATAAGCTGATTATATGATAAGGACAAGCAGCAGAAATCTTACCTGGTCAATGATATCCCTAGAATAATGATATCCACAGAGCTTAGTAGGTTCAAATGCATGCTATCATGGTGCTGTCACCCTCTGTGGTTTTGGTGTCATAGCTTGAAACATGCAGCCTTTCAAGGAGAATATGCTTTCAGGCTGTGCGTCACCTTCAGGCTGTGCAGTGACATGAGTTTGTGCAAGTCAGTTAGGTGTGAACAAAAGTACAAGGTTGACTTACCTCAAAGATTTCACCTTGTACTTATAAACTGTTGACTTTCATGAATGTTTTGCAGAGTAGTTACTAGAGTTCACTCAGGAACAAAAAGCATTCTGTGACCGGCAGCTTTGTCAGACATCTGCTGAGTCCCGGTAGATTAGCACAAGGCGATTTTTGTGGCTGATGCCTTGATGCAATGGCCATGGCAATATCTGACACTAAAAGACAAAAGTTCTCAGCCCAAAGTCCAATGAATCCACTTGTTTGATCTCGAGGAATAGCACAGAGGTGTTGGACCAGGGGCGCGGTGGCTCGCGTTGCAGCTCTCGCGGCCACAGGTGCAGACAGTGACGTCGGTCGTGAATGTTTCGGCTCTAAGAGCTGGCTCTTTGACGTGAATGACAGGAACTGGCTCTTCACTGAGAGCCATTTTACATTAGGAGGGGCTACAAACAAAACAGCCCCGCCAGCACACCATAGGAGAGGTGAAGGGCGAGACACCAGCTAAGGGGGGGGGGAATTCCCCCCCTTTTGCTGCTCAGCTTTCACTCTGTGGCTCCACTCTCCACTGAGTCAGACTTAAGTTACCCTATTTGGAGTCATATACCGGTGCCAACGGTAGAAGAACACCAGCAGATTTTGGGTCAGGTGGTTGCCCCTGAGAACCCTCAGGAAATGCAGTCTCTGCTGGGCCTTCTTGACAGTGCTGGTCCTGTTGATACTCCGGGTCAAATCGTCCTCCAGGTGCACTCCCAGGAACCTAAAATCTGAGACCAGGTCCACTTCATCCACTCCCCAATGAGCAGAGGTTGAATGACATTTTTTGTCCTCCTAAAGTCAACTACCATCTCCTTTGTCTTACTGGTATTCAGGATTAAATTGTTTTCACTGCAGCACCCTGACAGCTGCTGCACTTCATCCTGGTATGCAGACTCATCCCCCCCCTGAGATGAGCCCCACCACGGTGGTGTCGTCTGCAAACTTTATAATGCAGTGGCCGGCGTGTATGGGGGTGCAGTCATGTGTGTAGAGGGTAAAGAGTAATGGACTCAGCACACAGCCCTGTGGAGAGCCGGTGCTGAGGATGATGGCTGAAGAGAGGTGGGGGCCTGCTCTTACCCTCTGAGAACGGTGATTGGCTGATTGAACATTTGTACAACGACGACAGCAACAAAAGATGCCAAAATGCCACCAGTTGCATCCTTTGTGTGTCTAGCTGCATGTCGGATACAATGTGAAGCAAACAGATCCATATAGAAACAACATACAGAGAAGGAATTCCGATGATAAATTATAGATGTACGTTTCCTATATTCTGTTGTAAGTTATCCAGGACTTCTTCCTGATGCTGAATATCTGATACAACTTGAAAAGGTTGCACATTTGTCAAGTTTGGGCCATTTTGGTTTTGTGTTGCACTCAGAACACACGCCATCACGCCCATACATAAAACACTGCTGGTACTGCTATTTAATTTTTTTCATTTAGTTCATTGAATGTTTAAGACTGTATAGGAAATGTCAGTTTCCCTTTAAAGAGTTAAAGAGCCTGTGTCCTATGCATACAGTAGCAATTGTTGGCCTAGAAGTGACTACAGCTTCCTTTTCAGAGAGCATACATGCCCCCCCCATATGTTGTGCAACTCAGTGGCTCAGATATTACTCTGCTGGCTGAGAGCAACTTCTGTCTTTCAATATTTGTAGGGCTTTTCTTCAGCCTGTGCTTAGTGGGTTGTCTCCAGGTACTCTGGCTTCCTTCCACAGTCCAAAGACATGCATGTTCGATTAACTGCTGATTCTCAACTGGGTGTAGGTGTCATAAATAAAGCTTTAACTTAACATCCACCAGATCTTCAGGTATCCATTTAAGGTTTGGTTATGTTTTAGAAGTATTTATATTGGGGTGTCAAACAGGTGAAAATTCCATAAAAAGAGCTGGAGATCAACCTACACCTACCCCTTCCCTGAAGTGGGTTCCCAGTGGATACCTGATGGATATTTGGAGGTTCAGTGGTCAGTAAGACTAAAAAAATACCTTGCCCCCCTAAGGTATAAACCTTCTGGAGCACAATTTGTTCTGATGTTTCTAAAAATGTCCACAAAACACAAGCGTGAGTGTAGAGTTGGAAAGCCCCCTTTTTCAGTTTCATTTTTTACATTTTTCAAGTACGAAAATGTCAACTGGCAGTTGTATTGACTAGCGGAGTGCGTGTCAGTGGGGCGATGGATTGGCGCTGCGCCCGCCGCAGCTTTGCTGTGACGTGTCATTGCAGAAAGCCTTGCAGTCTGGACCGGAGTGAGTGGTTTCAGATGACTGAAAACGTTTCACACTCCTTTGAACATTTCACAAATTCACAAGTTTTATGGATGCTCGTGCATTGCGTGAATCCAGTTGCTATACGCCTGTTAGAAGTGTAAACATGCGAACACCTCACCAACGCAGAAAGTGCCAGTCGTCACAACTGTCAAACTGCAGCACTGGGCTTGGATGTGTTATTCACGTTAATACGTAACAACAGGTTGTTTTAAAACATGGAGAATATAGAGCCTTTTCACCTTAAATTTATGGTTTACACATTAAATCACTAATAAAGTGTCATGATTCACATCTTGTGAGAAGCGCAAGTCAGCCTGTCCTGCTATTTGGCAGTCGTAATCAGTTACGTTGACGCATTAGCAAAATTAACTTTAATTTAAAAGTTCACATTGAAAGTGCAGTTGTAGGAATCAGCAGCCAAATCTGATTTTAAAAAAAGTTGCCTTTACCCCCAAAAGAACCCAAAAGAAACAATCTTATCTTAGGCTACAGACAGGGAGCATCTACTGACTTTTAAACGTGTTCTCAACCATGTGTCAAATACTGCCTCAGATTTACCTTGGACTCTGTTCTGTTAACTGGCTGGCTTTGCTACTAAAGGATGCAGAGCAATCACAACAATTCATATTGGAGTTTGCGGGGTGGCGGTGGATTAAATCAGATTAAGCTGTTTGTTACGAGTCTTGAGAACATGGATTTTTTTCAGCTACTTCCTTTCAGGTTTGACTTTTGCTCTCACAGGCCTCATTCTCTTCATTTCAGCTGTGTTCAAACCACATCGTGCTGCCTCTTCCTGTCAAACTCTCACTCCACCACTGCTGCACACTCACGTCCAACTCTGACTTACAACTTACAACTTACTAATATGACTTACTTGCTCTTCCCAGATAGGAAAAAAAGATAAGAACAGAAAAATCAGTTCAAACAAACACAACAGCAGGTGAGTTGTCTCAGCTGCTGGTGGTCCAAACCTCTCCTCCTGCTACAGGCCTCCTGCTTCTTATTAGTGTTTAGGGCACACAGTGCTGCATCTGTCAGCTTCCTTCTGTGGTCAAATTATGCAAGTAAAAGCACACACGTAACTGAGTTTACATAATTATACAAGCCTGACATATTAAAACCTATGAAATATATTAAAACACATGAAATAGATGAATCTTTTTGATGCATAAACAGACCTGAAGTCTTTTCTTGTGATTTTTGAGTTTCCTAAACAGCTGTGAGTTGGAAATCCAACAGACATCATCATTTGTGCACAGGTTTAAAGTGACATCCAGCAAATTGCTGCAAAGTACACCAGCAGTTTACAGCAGCCGTGATAAGATTTGAATGCGTCCTCAAGGTCGGTCACTGGGTAAAAAAAAGAGTTAAGCACAGTAGTTAACTGTTAAAGAAAATGTTAAAGGTGAAGTTACTCTTTGAGCAGCAGCACTGCTACCATCTGTGAGGCCTTTGATGTGTGCGGTTACAGGTAAAAACCAGTCTTCCTGTGGTTTGGACTATTCCATTGCTATTTGTTGCCTGTTGGTTAGTTTCGACGCTTGTTTTTCTGCACAGATATAGACGCAGACTGCAGGCTACTTTCGCTTTCATTTTAGCGGTAGTCATGCATCATGATGTTCACCTTGGCTTTGCTCAGAGACACACACACGCTGTCCAGTGAGTCAGTTCAGCAGCCATCAAGAGGCAAAACTAGAGAAAAAATGCAAAACAACGTTCAACATTAACAAGATGTAACTTTTACTAAAATATTATAACCAGATCACACCCAAGCCCAAACTTCATATATGGTCTGCACCACATAGTCAGTCAGATAATTCCACTCAATTGCTCCAAAAGGCACCAACAGCACAAATACAGTAGAGAGGTCTGGTTCAGCGACTCCGGGTACTCTGGTTTCCTCCCACTGTCCAAAGACATGCACTTACTGGGGTTAGGTTAATTAGTGATTCTAAATTGCCCATAAGTGTGAGCGTGAATGGTTGTCTGTCTCTCTGTGTTAGCCCTGCAACAGGCTGGCGACCTGTACAGGGTGTACCTTGCCTTTCGCCCTAGGACAGCTGGAATCGGCTCCAGCCCCCCCCATGACCCAGAAGTAATTGCCTTCCCTTGTTAAATCATGAATTAACTGTGATTAACCACATGAAAATTTAAACCTGAATTCAATTTTACTAGTAACACTGTCAGACCTGCTGAATTAAGAAATCTCTCAAATAGAAACCAACTGACAAAGTGTAGCAGGCTAAAAGATCTCCAACAGCAACACATCATAACATGATCTAAAGAGACTCAAGAACAGGTGAGAAACAAACTCATCAGTCTGGAAAGGGTTACAAAGCTGTTTCTAACTTGGAATTTGGAAACTTCACCACTGACTGGCCTACCAAAATTACCCCAAGAGTGCATTGACGACATATCCAGGAAGCTACAAAAGAACCCAGAACAACATCTAAGGAACTGCAAGCCTCACTTGCCTCCGTTCAGGTCAGAGTTCATGATTCAACAATAAGAAGGAGACTGAGCAAAATCAAGGGGAAAATCACTGCTGACCAGAAAAGAACACAAGGCACATTTGACATTAATTCTGCTCTCTATCAGAACATCCTGAGGGAGAATATCCAACAATGCACTTGGGTTATAAAGCAGGACAATGATCCAAAACACACCAGCAAGTTCACGTCTGAATGGCGAAAAAACAAACAAAAAAACTGCTGACCACATTTTCGGGGTGACTACTGGCCCTGGGGGGCATCCATGTGCTTGCACTTTGGAGGGTGAGTTGATGTGGATGGGTGTGCATCTTTGTGCATTTATCTTTGTGTGGGTGTGTGTTTGGCTGGGCCTGGGTCTGGGGCTTGCTCAACCATGTCCACAGGGACATGGTTGAGGAGGGTGGGGGCTGGGCTGTTCTTGAGCGCTTGGGGCCATTGGGCCCTGTCCTGGGCCCTGTCCTGGGGTGGCTGGCCTCTAGTGGAGTCGGCTGCCCTTTGCTTCCCTGGGGCTCTTGTTCTTTGGCTAAGGACGGTCCATTTGGGGCCTCCCTCTTTCTTCTTCTTGGCTGGGCACACAGTTGATATCGGAATGTGGGGCCTCGGGTCTTCGGTACTCTTGGGGAGCTGCGGATGGCACAGGTCTCCTGGGTCTTTCTCCATCTACGTCTGGCTTTTTGGGGATATTGTTGTGGCTTCTCACCCTCATTATCAAGTACACTTCATGACAAACACACATACACAGACACTAAATAAATAAATAAACTGGATGGGTGGATGTGTACGGAAGCTTGTTTCTGCCACAAAAAAAAAAAAAAAAAAAATCACCATTTGTAACTCGAAATTTTGAGCTAATTACTCAAAATTTTGAGAAAATAAAGTAAAAAATTCAAGTTACGTATCAAAATTTGATGTGCGTGTATGTGAAAAAATGTGAAAAATGTATGTGCATGTGAAGGCAGACGAGCGAATACTTTTGGCCAAATACTGTATGTGATGGACTGGCAACCTTTTCAGAGTGTGCCCAGCTTTTTTCACTATGACAACTTTCATTTGGTTGAGCTGTTAAGAAAAATAATGGGTGGTCTCAGATCCACCTGCAGACCTTTTTAACTCTCATCATAAAAGAACCAGGATAGACTGTTATTGTGCCATTCCAGACTTCTCCATCAAACACAAATCAGATGTTAATAACTGTGAATTTAAAAAAACAAAACAAAAAACACATTTCCCTCACCTTGCTGTGGTTTCTGTCCTGCAGCAGCAGTAGCTATGTTGCAGTGACAGAACAACAGGGCATCAATAAAAACCATTATGCTAAAATCTCAGCCACACCAATGATGACAGAAGGAAAACAGTCAGGAGCTGGAATCAGATTGGTCAACTTTGTAATTCCATCAAATTAGATTGCATTAGTTTAGGTTCAGTTCTCTCTGTCACTCCATTCTTTGCCAAATTAAACTAGCAAAAATTGAACTCATTTTGCTGAATAAAACAAAGTCTTAGGTTGTCCTTGTTGCACATGTTTAAAAAAATCTGATAAAAATATACTAAAATTAAAATGTTCTTACCTTTAACTTATGAATGTATCACTCTACAAACTGGATGTGCATCTACATAAAATCCACAGAAATAATTCCAGAGTCGGATACATCCACGTTTGATTTCGCCATACCTCTTAAAGTAAGTAGCTGGTAATTAAGAATGAGTTACAGCTAGGTTAACATAAATATGAAGTTAAGTGTAATCAAAAGTCAGTACCTACAGAGGCTGCAGAGACTTAAAGGTGTGATCTAGGTAAAGTTCATCACTGCACACTGCACGACTGAAGCTTTGCAATGTCTATAATTGAAGTGAGACCCAGGAAGGGGGGGCTCTTTCAATACAAAGAGGGAGGGTCTTTTTCTTTACCAACCGCATAAATGTGACCAGTACCATAAGCCGATACTACACATTTACCCACATGACATACAAATCAAATTTTATTCAGACTGTCAGGGTTGTGCACAAAAGAGAGAGACATGAAAGCATCCAGAAAAAAAAGATAGTTTTCTGCAATATTCCAGAGACCACAAATGTGCAGAAAGATTTCACACAATATAAAACACTTATGTGAACTATTGCTCATGAAAATAAGAAATGTAAAATAAATTAAGGTAATGGGACGAAAGAAGGTTTCTGTTAAAGTTGAGAGAGTCATCATGATCAGGGTTCAAATAAATAATCAATGTTTGACACAAAACCATTTTCGGACAACTCATTCGTCCATCCTGGTCTCTACACAGACTTTATGCGTCTTTTTCCTGTGTTAATAACTGTGGCCATTAGAGGATGTTGTTAATATGAATAGTAATTCAGGACTGATTGATTTGGATACGTTTTAAAAAAAATAAAACTAGGGTTATGTTCCTTTGATTGACAGGCAGCTGCTGCTACTGTAGATATCTGCCAGGCCTCACCTGGCACTGCTGCACTGGACCTCTCCACCATGAATTCATCCTGTTGGAGCATTTTTAATGGAATTATCTGATAAATAATATGGCTGTGTATGAGGTGCGGTACATCCATGAAATCTATGAATACGGCTTGTTAGCAAAGCCAAGATAGCATTAGCTGCTAAATTATCACAACGCTCTTGTGTACATTTGGTCACTTAAGGTTTCAAAAACAATCATGGTGGAAGCAAGAATACAAAACAGAGAGGCTTCAATATAAAGATTTCAGAATTCAGTGGGTGACATCATAGTGACATGTTATAATTTATATACAATCTATAGTTGCATTAACCTTCTTTCCCAAATGACTGAAGGCAGGGCTATCAGACATATAACGTCCTCCCAAAATCCACGGGATGACTTTGTAAAGTGGGGCAACTGCAGAGAAAGAGGCATCGTTTCTTTGACTTTATTGCACAAGGACAATGTTGTTACAAATAGGTCACTTTATGAGAGTGGTTGTCCAACTTTTTAATTTTTATCCAAACCACCTTTGATTCAATTCAATTTTATTTGTGTAGCACCAAATAGCCACAAACAGTTGCCCCAAGGCCTCAGTACAACTGTGGTTTTTACAGGCTTTTTGTCAACAATTTTAAACACATGGTCCACCATACTACACTAATTCAGGTAGTTACAATCACAGACCAAGATGATGTCTTTGTTTGAGTTACAATGTAGCTTTTTTTTTTTTTTAAAGATGAAAGAGAATTTATTTTTGTTCCCATAGCAGACTAAAGTTTATGAAGTCAGCTTTGTACTGCACAGACATAGTGCAGATGGGTGGGAGCTGCTCCTGCTATGAGTGTTCAAAAAAACGTGCCACCTAATGCAGAGTACATGCTTTTGCTTTAGGCTGAGAAAGTGTCACACTGCTGCAAGCATCTTTTCACAAGTCTGAAAGACT
>JAVDPK010000584.1:66836-83145 GCA_034780415.1 Cichlasoma orientale
CTCAGGTGTGTTGAAGCAGAGACACATCTAAAACCTGCAGGACACCGGCCCTCGAGGCCTGGACTTGAGGATCCCTGACTGCAAGTCTATCACAGGGCTGATCAAGAGAAGCTTATCGCCATGAGAATTTCATCAAACTAAAGCTCAAACTTCTTAGATGGTCTGTACCACATGGCAGGTCATATTTTTATTATAAAAGAAATCCATTGAAATGTTCCAAACGTACCAACAGCACAAACAAATTGGAGAGGTCCAACACACTGACAACATTAACAAGGATCAGGCCTTCTGACCAGCTACTGTTGCCTGTGATGGAACACGTAGGTCATAATGACTGCAGTTCCTGTTCCTGATGCATTACAGCTCACAGTTGTTAAGAAGGTAACAGGAGCTAAAGGGACCTCAGTTTTTGGCCTAACCTTTTAGTCCTGTAGGTTGTATCTCAATAAAAAGATTTTAAACACACCACTGGAATTCTTCCCCTCTCCCCAAACTGGTGCTGCTCAGCAGTGCTGTGCTCACTGTTTCCCACTCTGGCCAAAGACTATATTGGACTTATTAAAATGAGGGTTTCATTAACAGAATCTTCTCATACATAAACTAGTTGTGGTAATTCAAGGATCATCTTTTCCTGCTCATGGAAAAAAAGATACACATCTGCTGAGTTTGCATCACTCCTCCTGTAACAAACATTTGGTGGTCCAAAATGAAATGTCTGAGTTTGTCAGATGACTGTCGGGAAATGTGACAATTTAGGGATGCATATGATTGAGCCTCCGCTTCTTTTTTGTATGATGGAAATCAATACTCAGGCCTGAATCCAGATTCTGCAAGAAAGAGCCAGACAGTTTTCACAGAGAACAATGCAATACGCCTTCCACGTACACTGAGTCTTAAAATCCAGTTCATTCATGCATGTTGCTGTGGATTATCTGCTTTATTAGCTGCCCAGAAATAAGAGACAACAGATTATATATATGTTAAATTGCATTTATGCTGTTTTTTTTTGAGATGCTCATAAAAAGATAGGAGGGCATGTTGGAGCAGTACCTGTCTGAAGCCTCATTTTGACAACAAGGCAAATGATGACCTTGGTGAGAACAACAGTCACGCCGCTCAGGATCAGAGTTGTCAAGTCTGTCGTTTCACCAGCTTCTTCTATGAAGAAAGAAATCTACATTTGACACCATTGACACATTTCCTGCAAAAAAATTCAACATTCCTCAAATGTGATCCATCCTATTTACAGTACTGCACTAAACTCTGACTGCGATGAAATAAGCTACATATCTGTTCATCTGTGTTAGCTCCTCTGTGACGTGTTGCATCATTCTTACCGTAAACCTTTAAATATGCTGAGTTGACAATCACCGGGTTTCTGCTTATGTAAAATCCACAAAAATAAAATCCAGAGTCGGATAAATCCACACGTTTGATTTTGAGGAAGATGGTCGAGATGTTGGATGTGACCTCAAACTTTTTACGATCAACTCCGTTACAGAATGAGACCGGCTCATCGGGGTTGAAAATGGATGTAATACAGCGAGGCTGGGTTTGGTTGACTAGTCTAAACCAGACTGTTTGAGTAGGACTACTGGAAAAGTTGGAGCACAGCAGCCTGACATCTTCTCCAAGCTGGACTTCCACAGTCTGAGACTGTGAGACAGAGATCCAGACTGAAACAAACAGCAAAGAAAGGTATTTTTGAGCTGGTGAGACCGAAACAGACGATACAGTAATAATACCCCTCGACAGTTTTAGTAGACTTTAAATTCAGATTTACTGCTGGTTATTAAATTAAACATTTCTTCACGGTCGAGGGCACTTTGCGAGAAATTCAGTGCCAGTACTTACTGAGGCTGCAGAGCAGTAAAGCTGTTCTTGCTGGAAAGCTCATCACTGTGCATATGAAATCACTGAGCTTCAATGAGGAAGTTTCAGCAAAAGGGGAAGGCGTTTTATTTCCTATCTTTTTATCTCATTGCTCAGAGAAAATAACTTGCCACCACAATGCCACCAACATTGTGCTCTGACCTTTTTTTCTTTTTCAGCTCAAACTAAATAGTTCATGCCAGACTGTCATCAAATTTGTGGCTATTTTTCTTGTTGTCCTGTAGTATATAAAGAAAAAAATATACATTTTAGAAGACAATGGTTTGAAGTCAAGATAAATTTACTGCTGACTGGATTCTTGCATTTGTTCACATAAACAAAATTACTCTCACCAGCTACTTTATTAGGTTAGTACTGAGTTGGACTTTGGATGCCTTACTTCCTCATCTTTTCCGCCACATCCCAAAGAGCTTCATTGGGTTCAGATGACTGCAGTGACGGTTTGAGTGCAAATGACATGCTGAAAAAAGCAGTCTGAGATGATATGAGCTTCATGAAATTGGGTTACCCTGCTGCAGTGGTTCTCACACTGTGAGGTGGGCTCCAGTGGTGGGGGTGGAGTGTACATGACAGAGTGAAAAATGTACTTTGGAGGGAAAATAAATAAACGTGACTTTACTGATTATCTACTAAGATTCAAAATTGATCTTTTTTTCATGGCTAAAAATTGTCAAAAGATTTTTTTCTGTCTGAATGAAACAAAGGCAACCTCCTGAAAATTGGAGCCAATGTGGAAGTGACAAAAACAGTTGTTGCTTGAAAGGCTTTCTCCAAAAATGAGTCACTCTGTAGGCTCTCACATTAAAAAAAGATCAGAAATTAACTAACATGTTTAGAATCTGATACAAAACATGGCTGTAATCTCATCTAATTTCCCATATTTATATTTAAACCATTTAGCCTTTTAAAGCATTTTCACTATCTCACTGGGCTACTCTTGGAGGTGATGATGAAGCCAACAGGAACACATCATCCACAAAAAGCAGAAATGAAATTCTGAGGACACCAAGGTGGAAGCCTTCCACTACTAAAGATTCTGTCCATAAAAATTATGAACAGAATGGATAACAAAGGACAACCCTGGTGGAGTCCAACAGACCTGAAATGAGTCTGACTTATTGCTGGCAGTGCAGACCAAGCTATTGCTGCAGGTGTAAAGGGCCTGAATGATCTGTAACAATGGGCCAGACATGCCATACTCCTGCAGCAACCCCCCACAGTACCCCCAGGAATGTGGTCGAATGCCTTCTCCTAGTCCACAAAACACATACAGACAGACATTTAGATGGAAACTCCCAGGCACACTTGAATATCCTTGAGGATAAAAGCTTGTTCAGTGTTCCAAGACGAGGACAAAAACCAGACTGTTCTTCTTGAATACAAGGTTGTGAGTAGAGCACTGCTTTTACCTCCTGACATCCAGAATCACTTTGAGGCTGTCCAAAAGTCTTTTTCCATTGTCTCACCGAACTTCATTGCCCACGTGAACGTTGAAGTCTTCTAGTAGGATGATGGAGTTACCCGATGGCACACGCTTGTGCACTCCACCCAGTGACTCCAAGAAGGCTGGATACTCTGAACTACCATTTAGTGCATAAACATTGACAGTTAATTGCTTCCCTCTCATCCATCAGTGAAAACTCAGAGGAACAGGCAGCAAGCTGAGGGAATACAAGGATACCCGCCCCAGCCTACCGCCTCTCACCGATTGCAACTCCAGACTGGAACACGGTCCAGCCACTCTATTTAACACTCTGATTTAAAGCGAGGGTGGCTTTTAGGGAAGCTAAAGCAGCTTGTTTCAGACAGAGCGTGAATTGAAGTGCATGTATACTGATTTTACCCTTTAGACAAATGGTGTTGTAGGTAATGCAAGATATATTTTATAAATTTTACTTTTACTTTAGTCATGCAACATTTTGCACATTTTGCACATTTTGCAATCATGCAGTTAGAATATTCAGTTTGGACTGGGCACTGGGGGTATTAGTTTTATCCTTAAACTTTATATGGGTCTTGAGAACATGAATTGTCTCAGCTGGTGTTTACTGCTGCCTTTCAGGTTTGACCTTTGCTCTTACAGGCCTCATTCTCCTGACTTCACCTGTGTTCAGACCACACTGTGTCGCCTCTTCCTGTCAAACACTCACTTCTTCACCAGGTGCTACAAACTCCCCTCTAATTCTGACTTTTGACTCACTTGCTCATCCTGCATTCAAACAGACTAAACACAACAAACACAACACTAGATGAGTTGGACCAGCTGCTGGTGGCACAAATAGAAAGAGTCTCATCTTCTCTTCCTGCTGCAGGCTTCCTGCTTCATATTAGTGTTTAGGTTACACTCGGGTCACACAAAGGTGAGCAAAAGTACAAGTGACTGAGCTGGGATGATTTTACAAGCCTGAAACCAGTTTACTAAAATCTATGAAATACATTAAAACATTAAAAAAATTGAGCTTTTTTCAAATGCATTAAACAGGACTAAAGTCTTTTTCTTGTGTTGTCTTTAATGTTGACTGTTTTCTAAGAATGTGCTGATGGGAAAGCAACAAAAATGACATCATTTGCATACAGATTTAGACTGATACACAACAAATTACTGCAAAGTACAACAGTAGTTTTAAGTAACCACTGATACTGATCCATAACACTGATACTTAATCAACACACTTACCGATACTACTGTCTATAAGTTTGTATAACAAAATAAAACAATGATTATGGCTACTTTTGACAAATTGGCAAGTTCACCAAAGATATTTTCAACTCTGCCTCGTACTGAGCTGAAATGAGGGTATTTGGTAACATCCATCTTGCCCCCACAGCTTTGCTAATGTTCCCATAAATTAAAAATATTAACAACTATGAGCATTTAAATAATTGCTCTATTCATCAGTATGCAAGGGCTTTCCACAAGTCCACAAGCAAGTAATTGTTTCTTTGAAGGTCAGTCAGTTTGTATACAAGACTTCAGTAATTAGACTGTCAAACAGGGGGCTGATTTAAACCAGTAAAGTAACTGCATTAAACACGGCTAGGCCTTTGATGTCTGTGGTTATGTGTAAAAACCAGTCTTCCTGTGGTTGAGATCATTTCCGTTCTGCTGTTTAGCTTCTTTACTTTTTTTTCTTCCCCAAAACATTTCTAAAAATATAGTCGCAGGTTGTAGGCTACTTTCTTTTCTCATTTTAGTTGTACATGCTTATGAAGCTTATGTGTAAATTAAATATTTAAGTCAACACCATTACTCTGGTGCTGTGCCCGCCTTCCGTGAGCCAATAAGCCTTTTTTTCCTGTGTACTTTAAATCTAAGTGTTCTTCTGTCATGCAGCCTTTCAGACTCTTATTTCTTGGAACCCACCTCCTCTCCATCTCCAACTAACCTTGGTCATTCAGAGTCCCATCTCAGCCTCCATCTTCATCTTTACCACCACCTATTTGTAGACTCCAGGGGGTCCCTTCCTAATTCCTATCACTCATTCTGCTAGGATTGGAGTCTAATTGCCAAATAGTTTATTACTCAAATTCTGTATTTCATGTTCATGTTTCATGTTCAGCTCTTCCAAATGATCTCTGCATATTGAAACATCATGATTTTCACCTTAGTGTTAGCTTTTCTCAGAAACAGCAACACTAACACAAAATCAGGCCTCACACACCAGATTCATAGACTCTACCACAGACTGTTAATGTTGGGTATATTCTTTGTATTTTTACAATATCTTCTGTATTCCTAAATGTCTCACCGTGTTTTGCAATGAATGTCATGCTGTTACTTTGCCAGGAAGTAGGTAGATGAGTTTATTGTGAAAGTAACACACTTCCTGTGAATGATTTCCATTGTCTGAACCACGTTGTAGTAACGTCATTGACGTCACACCAGGTGACCTGTTCTCAATAAAACCGACAGCTGGAGGGGCGGCCCGGTAGAGTAGAGGTGGCATTTCCGGGGAGCAGACGTGGAGCGTGTCTTCCCGTCTTATCCTGGAGGAGGCTGGTCTCTCTCTCCCCGCTAGCGGATTTCACCAGAGCTTTTGTCAGTGTGTTTGTTCATTGTTGTTAAATGATTTGAACCTATCAGTTAAAGGTAACCCGACAACTATCCAACACATAGTAGCAACACATAGAGGCACAACTAAGTGGCTGGGGTAGTGTACAGGAACATCTGCGCTACACATGGACTAGACGTCCCCTAGTGCTGAGGTGGTTGAGGACAGGGCTAAGGTCCTGTGACACAACAGACATAATGGTGGTTGACAAGGAGTACAAGACTACAGTTGTGATACATGTGACGATCCCATCAAAGTGCATAGTAACATCAGAACAGTGGAGTACAAAATTAAATAGAGAGAAGAATCGGGGCTGAAGGAATAACTGGAGCAAATGTGGAAGGGAAAGTCCAAAGCGGTCTCAGTGGTAAGAGGCACATTAGGAGCTGTAACCCTGAACTGGAAGAATTGCTCCAGCAGATTCCAGGTGCATCAGAGATCTCCATCCAGAAGAGGGCACTCTTAGGAAAAGCACCCTCAAAGGTCCAGGTCTCTGGTAGAGGACCCTAGCTTGAGGAACGCACACACACCGCCCCCCAGGAGGTGAAAGGGAGAGATATAATCTTAGTTATTAACAATTTCTGAAATGATTAAAAAGCAGTCTGTGTGGCACTACCAGTGATGTCACAGTGAAGTCACCTTTTCTTCTCATTCTGATGCTTTTGAACTTCAGCAAAGCAGCTGATCTGAACAGCCAAAAGAAGCACACAAAGCTTTTATGTGGAAGCAGCGTAGCGTGTGGTTTTAATGCGGGGTTAAATGTTAGTCGTTCTACGAGTTTTCATTTGGCTGATGTGCTGTGTTGTCATCACAGTAGAAAATGAGCGGAGGAGGGGACGCGAGACCTGCTGCTTGACCACAGAGCTGCCCTGTTTTTCATATGTGCATTCACTGTTTCAGAATACAATAAGCAAAATTAAGAACATCAGCATATCCAGTCAAACAAATTACTTTTGTGTCATTTATCCTACTTACCAATTATATATTTCCTTGTTACTCAAGGTACTAATTCATACTCAAATCTGTTGTCATGGTGCTGGGCCAGTGGCCCTGCGTTTTGAGTTCTTTTAGTGATGTTCTGTTTTGTTGTATCTTCTGGTTGTAGTTTTATATTGTTTTTGTTAATTATAGCTTATTCTGATTCCCCCGTGTTTTGGTCTTCCCATGTCCTTGTGCTCCTCTGTGTATCTGTCTCCCCGTGTCCTTGTGTGCTGCTTATCCCTTCTGTGTCAGGTCTTCATTGTTTGTGTTTCAGGTGTCTGTGTCTTCTCTCTTCAGTTGTTTCCCTGCCTTGGGTCAGTTTAGGTGTTGTAGTTGGATTCTGTTTAGTCATGTTTGGATTCCCTCTGTGTGCCAGTCTCCTTATGCGTCATGTCTGCATGTCCCATGTTTGGGTTACTTCCTGTTTAATTTTGACAGTTCTTTGTCCTGTGTGCTTGTGTTTTGCGTTACCTCTCCGAGTCTCGTTAGTGTGATTCTGTTCACCTGTTTATCTCAGCTGTTTCCATTCACCCCTCATTTCCTCCGTGTATTTATTGTCTGAGTGTTGCCCCTGGTCAGAGTCTTGTTGTCTTTTGTGGCTGTGTTTTGTTTCTGCGGTCACCAGTGGTTTTTTTGGGGGGGGGGGGGGGGGTTCCCGTCAGTTTCCTCCCAATTTAGGTTTCTGTTTAGTTTGTTTTCTTCTTTTGGTTCTTGTATTTATTTTGTTCAGCCAAAAATAAAGTCTCACTGCTTTTTTACCTCCACCTACTCCTGCGTCCTGCGTTTGGGTCCTCCCTTCCTCAACAAGCCGCACGGCCTGCTTCCACGCACCGTGACACCTTTATAGTTACGAGCAGCGTTAGGGCAGGCTAGTGGGCGAGTAGGCCAGACAGTTGCATTAATGTCCACAGAGTAACAGTTTTAGAAAGACAAGAGATTTGACAGCCACTTTATGAATGAGGAAATGTGACCAAGTTGCAGTCAGCTGGTTCAGGTGCAGCAGGTGGGGGAGGAGTCGGAGAGAAATGCAGTTTGTTGAAGAAAACCTGCTCGCTGCCAGGTTAAGTTCAGAGGCTGGTGTGGTTCAGTCTTTCTGAAACAGAAAACCCAGAGTTTCCCTCATTTCAGAGTTGATAACTAAATCTGCTTCCTGGAATACGGCCCTGTTGTTTCTCATTCCAGTTTTACTTTGTTTTTCCAGAGTGTGCAGGAGGAGTTTGTGAGCAAACAAGCAGACAGAGGTTTTATGTATTATAAAAGGAATTGTCTTATTTTTCTTTCATCTTGTCCCTCATTTGTTAATATGAGCTTTCACACTAAATAGAGCTTCATACAATTTCCTCATTGCCCCTCATGAGGAAATTTATTGCCTAAACCACTGAGCACATGGTCACATTGCAGTATTAAGTCCATGCGACATGCAGTTTAATGCTATCAGTAAGCAGTAATTCCATACTACTGTTTTTACAGACTTTGTGGTTGCAAGCCTGGCACGCATTATGGTTTCATAATGAGTGTGTGTGTGTGCCCCGTCAAACTCAAAACACAAATGCTGGTCAAAGACAAGGAAGAAAGTTCACAAGTGTATCAGAAACACACTCCTTAACAAACAGGTGTGAGCTAACCGCACCCTAACCCTCAAGACAAGGGCTCTCTGATTCAATTCAAGTACCAGAGCTAAATGCAGAGTGGAGACAGCTGCACAAATTTCTTTGACTCTACAGAACAGAAGAAAGGAAAAAAAGAGGAGACATGTAAGACAAGGTGAGAGAGCAATACTGCACACCCACACAGGCAAAACCACAGCAGGCCTGCCAGGCCTCTAACATGCATTCAGAGAACATGAGTGAGTTTCTGTTGCCTTTCTGTCAACCTGATATCCGTCTATCACCTCTCTTCCCCATTCTTCCCATCCCATGTTCTCTTTGAACATCAGCAGATCCCATTTATGCAAACGGTTGGCTGATTAAATATTTAATCTAATGACCAAATAAAAAGACATGATTAATACCTTTGTGTAAAAATACCAGAGTTTTGTTGCTTGTGGTTTTATTGCAGAGCTAAAGGCTGTCTTTCTGTGGCTTTCGATTTCACTGATGCACAGTGTCGTCACCACAGTGGAAAGTGACCGGGGGGGGGCTCAAGACATGCTTGCTGAAATATACACGAGAGCACCTTCAGGAAAAAGATGCTGCCACTTTTTAATTTTCATAAACAGAAAGCAAATGTGTCTGTACACAATCAAGGATTGTAATTTCCTTCATCATTAATCTCATAGTCCTAAAGCTCTGACTGTGGAGGCCTTGTGACTTCAGTCATGCTCAGACCACACTGTGCTGTCTCTTCCTGTGAGATGAGTATCTCACTTACCCCCTCTCCTCCCGATGACAGTTTCACTGTACCTGTGAATACGTTTGCTAAACACCAAACATGTCATTGTTCTGTTAAGACAAAGATCAAAGGCAGACAAGTTAAGACAAAAAAAAGAAAAAAGCCTAGTCTCTATAGATATAAGGGTTAAATTACAAAACACATTTTTCATTTATGCACATAGAGAATCCACTTTATCTGCTGGCAGCATAAACATGAGTTTCAGCTTCTCTCTCTGTTGCAGGTGTTCTACTTGTTGAAGTTAGAAGAAGCCTCTGTGCTGTGGAGTTCCATCAGAGCCCAGTTTCTCTAAATGAAAACTTTGATATGCCACCAGTATTACTTCACTGATATTCCACGATCAGAATAGATTTATTTCATCTGGCTTTTGATAATGTGTTCTGATAATTGTGAAGGAAAACACCTGAAACACTTTAATTGGAAAATTTAAGACATTTAATTTATTGTAGCATCAGGAAATCTCACACACACACACACAGACACATGATCATGTGCAGCTGTGGAGAACAAGCGAAATGATTCTAGCTAACAAGACAAGGGGGAAGCAAAGTTAAACACAACGCACAAGAGACAAGGGACTAGCAAAATAAAACAGGAAATGATGACACACAGAGAGATGCAGACTTGAAACCAGAAATTAGATACAAACTAACAAACTATAACCAAGAATATAACTCAGATAACTCAACTATCTTTGGCCTTTCTCATAGATTCATCGAAATAAATTGGGGAAAAATGTGTTTATTCAACAGGCTGTACTAACAAAGTATTCAAAAATACTATTTAAAATTGGTTCAGTAAGTCAAGGAATAAAGCTGTGTCTAAGAATCTACATTTCTTACTGATACTCATCAGGGTAACACAAACACTTTAAACACTGCTGAAAAACTTTGCATCCTCCTGCTCTCTCTGCAGGAATGGTGTGACTAATTTCTGGAGAATTGATTAGTTAATAGAAGGTGATTTTGTGTTCTCTGATTTGGATTTTAACCTGCTCCCGAGCAGGTTCACATCATATTACCATGGCAGTTTACCCCAGTAAGAAGTGAACCACCTTTGTAGTACAGAAGACCCAGGGTTAACCCTGAAATTACCTGGAAAAGCCAAAACACTAGTTTGTAGTAGAGGCCTTTTATCTCTCATCGCTCTGATTTATTCTTAGTGCTGATTGGTCCTGAACATAAACCCAGAGAAGGCAGAGCATGGCGGTTTCGCAACTGGTGTCTCGGTCCCTCTCTCCTCATCAGCACTGGCTTTATCTTCACTTGCTTTTACATTGTTGCATATTAAGTACAGGCTGAGTTGGGAGTCACCGGCAGTCTTCTTTCTAAGTTAGTCTAGTTTACCAAGGGGAGACGCATGAATCTGGTGGTCCATTGTATCGTTTGTAGCAGAAAAGATTTAACAAATCACAACTTTGCCAATTTATAAAACATTTTCTCCACATAAGTAATCTACTAAGACTCATTAACAGGCATTTACTGAGCAGCATAAATAACATGAGTCTCCACTTCTTCCTGTGATGCAGGCCTCCTGTTTCTTATTGTTGCTGCGTACAAAGTCATCGCTGCTGCTTCAGAGTCCAGGTTCTGAAAAGAAGAACTCAGAGTCACAAAGGTCTGTCAATTCACAAGAATCTAGCAAATAATGAAAAATCAGGGACAGTAAGAGTGGATTTACCATGTTCCCCTGCGGTTTCTGTCCTTCAGCAGCAGCTGTGTGACCGAGACAGAACATCGGGTTAGCTAGCAAATGCTAATTAGCCAAAAATCATCCAGTATCTCTTTATAGTACCTGTCTGCAGTTTCCTGATTCGAACAGCCATAGCTATGATGACATTTATAAGGAAAACAGTCAGAGGAGCCAGAATCAGACTGGCCATTCCATCACCTTCTCCTACAAAGAGAAGCATCGCTTTAGTTTAGATTCAGCTTTTTCTTCTTTAATAAAATAAAGCTATCAAATATAGAATCCAGATGTTTTGAAATTCTCAAGCTGTCCTTACTTTTTGTGTTGATCTCAGTGTCTTCAGTATCACTGTAGTCTTTAAATAAAATGGAAATATAATTTAGTATATATTTTTGTTTTGAAAGACATACCATGATCACATTTTAAAATCTTCTTTGTTCTAAGAAAATTATAAAACATACATACAGTACATACATACATACAGTACATACATACATGAATGAAAACCCAAAAGGTTTAAAATTGTCTTACCTTTAACACGCAAACGTATCACATTAAAAACTGGAAAAATTGTGAAAAATCCACAGAAATACAGTCCAGAGTCGGCTACGGCCACACGTCTAATCTTCAAGAAGATAGTAGAGCTGTTGGAACTCATTTCAAAGGATCCATTGTGAAATCCCTGACAGTACGCCACACTTTTATCAGCTCTAAACATGACAGTGATGCAGCTGGCCTTGGTTCTGTTCACCACTTTGAACCAGAATGATAAAGAACTGTATGTAGAAATGTTGGCGCATTGCAGCGTGACTTCTTCACCGTGACGGACCTCCACAGTCTGAGCTCCAGAGACTGAGATCCAAACTGAAACAATAAAGGTAATATAAAAGTACAATACTTCTTAAATTAAGTAATCAATAAAATACAAAAATAATACAGTTAGCAGTGAAGTTAAATGTAATGAAACGTCAGTACGCACAGAGGTTGCAGAAACCTAAAGTTGCGATCAAGGTAAAGTGCATTACTGCACACACAACTGAAGCTTTGCAATGGCTGGAACTGAAAGGGTGGAAGGGTGTTATTTCCACTTAACGAGGAGGGTGTTTCTTTTTTTTTAAATCAGCCCACACAAATAGCAGCATGAAAAAAACATTACACTCTTACACTTACCCACATATTTTCCAAACACACATTTGTCAGCCTATAAGTGCTGCATAAGATTTGTAGACTGCGGCCATGGACACGGTCAGCAGCCACACTCAGGTAAGATGTGCTGTTTAAAAATCAGTCGACTTTCTGACACTTTCACTTACTGGGTGCTGTGTGGCACTGACAAACGTCGTGTGTGTTCACCGCTTCTGTAGCGCATGGTCATAATCATAATCAGGCCTGCATGAAGGGAGCCCACTCATGTTTCCCAAGCTTACTTATTCCAGTTCCTTCACTTTCAGACAACATTAATAAACATTTATTAAGTGTTTATTACGCAGTGTGTTTAGCACAAGCCTTACCACTTCTGTTTCTCTTTCCCTAAAAAGTTCTTATCATTAAAGGCCTCCCATGCTTTTTCATCCTGTATAATCTGCTGTCATATTTCTGCCATCTCCCTGCAGTTTATTCTCCCTGCACAGCATTGCTGTTTGCAGATCAGTTAGAGCTGCAGTGGTAAAGCTTCCTGAAGTGGAATGTCCATTAATGTGGGTTCTGGGTTTGCTGTGTTGGGAACCTGAAGCATAGGATTGTTGAGAGGGTGAGCGCTTTCCTGAAGTGGCACTGATACACCGTGATATCTAGAAACGGGGGGTGTAGAGAGACCCACCTGCTCCCCTGCCCGCTCATCTGGGAGGTGAAATGTTGGGTGCATGTGTTGAAATATGTGAGTGTATGAGGTGTTAAAAATTAGTATGAGTGCATGAAAACTAGAGGGGACAGATGCTCGTCCGCACTCTTCCGCTAAAACCCTCAATGTCTAAGGTGCAGATAAGATTGATGGGCTGCAGTGAAGAGCACTTCAATAGTGGGTTTCCTGGAGATAAATTATAAGCTTCTTGTTGATGTCAATAATGCAGATCCTTGCTGTGTTTGAATTGTTAATGCCTTTACAGGTCAAACTAATAAATTTAATATTGCCACCCACAGAGGGTGGAGAGCAAAATCTTGTTCTAATGCGCACTGTATGGTGCAATTTTGAATGACAAAGTTTGTCTATGTCTATGTCTGAGATACTGTAGATTGAGCCATCACAGAGCAGCAATTTCAATACGTAACAGGCAGATAAAACAACAGCAACAAAAAAAAAAAAATAGATAAAATGAAGGTCTATAACTAAATAACCATAGTGATAGACAATAACTGCCAAACAGCTGAACGAGAGGCAGGGTTCACCCTGTACAGGTCGCCAGCCGGTTGCAGGGCTAACACAGAGACAATCATTCACACTCACATTCACACTTGCGGGCAATTGACTCCAAAAGCCAGACGTGTATTAGCATAAAATCCACAGAAATACACACCAGAGTCAGATACAGTTACATGTTTGATTTTTAGGAAGATGGTAGAGATGTTAGAACTCATTTCAAGCGATCCACTTCGAAATCCCTCACAGTATGCAATGTTTTTGTCAGCATCAAACATGATAATGTTGCGTTCTTGGTTCTGTTGAGCAGTCTGAACCAGAATGCTACACCACTATATTTGGAAATGTTGGCGCACTGCAGCATGACGTCTTCACCTGGATGGACCTCAACAGTCTGAGACCCACAGACTGAAATCCAGGCTGAAAAAAAAAATGTTATCAACACAAAAGTGTCATATCACTTGAAGTAAAAGTAGTAACTAGAAAGTTTCTATTACAGCTCAATTAAAATAGCAATAATAAAATTGGCAATTAATAGTAATTAAAAGTGCATACATACAGAGGCTGCAGAGAATTAAAGTTGTTAGCAAGGTAAAGTTCATCACTGCACATACGACTGAAGCTCTGCAATGTCCGGAGCTGAACTGAGACTGAAGGAGGGGAAGGGGCTGTTTCAGATTATAGAGGAGGGGGCTTTCTTTTTTTCATTGTTTTTTTTTTTTTTTAACTGACCACATAAATGCTAACAGGAAAAGACACTGACATTACACTTTTACCCACACACTTGGACATGAAAACACTTTGAAAACTTGTGGTGTTTTCTCCCATCGGTCACAGGAAGTCAGGCTTCATCTGTGTTATCAGACGTGAGTTGTCATTTTAATAAAAACTTTATATGCTGAAGCCTGTTAGAGTATTCATTACTGCTGTCCATGTAATATTTTATATATATATTTGAAGTAATTAAAAAAAATACAAACTGAGTGTATTCTGTGTATTCTTTTATGTTTATGCTTTTAAATCTAAACCCCCTGTAGTAGCTTTTCAAACTAAACAAAATAAAAATGTTATGGACAAAATCTTTAATGAAAATGTAAATGTCAGGGTTGAGAGGTCATACTCACACCCGTCGTTTGTTGACCTTATGTGCAGCTCACTGCAGTGTTTTTTTTTTCTTTCTTGATCTCACTCAAAGCCGGGAGTTTCTCACCATGGGAATTTTCATAAAAAACAGTTTTGGACAGAGCGTTAAGCAATTTATACTCCTGAAACAACACAATTCTGGCGTGTGGAGAGGTGGCTTAATTAGTAAACAAATTTCTAGGTGATGGACAAATAAAGTGATTAAATCATACTACTGAACTGAGATTTAAATGTTTCAATCAGTTATTCTGCCTGGAAGTTCTTTGACCTTCTAATGTGTTTCGATTCTTCACTGAGACCTGTGACTGGTCGCACCTGTGGTTATCGACCCTCACGTCAGAAACTACACCGATTGTTGACAGCTTCTCTGGTCTCAGACTTGTACACACAGGTCATTGGTCCAGAACTCACAGGTCACCTGTTCGGGCTCCTTCGTGGGAACAGCAGTCTTTTTTCTCCACTCCTCCCGTTTTTTGGTCTTTCCCCGTTTTTTGATATTGCCTCGAGCAGCTTGACCTGTGCCAGGATTTATTTATTTATATATACATATATATGGTGGGACTCAATTAAAAAATTAATCTAATTAATTTGAAGCTTTGTAATTAATCACATTTCAATGAACCTATAACAGAAAACAGGTCCCCAAATGGGAGACACCAGGTAACACAAATCAGTCACCCAACGGGTGACACCTAGGGAAACAAGAAAGTACACAAACGCGGCGCCCACGCAGCTGACAAACTAAACCAACAACCCAAACAGGCAAACACTCCGGAAGCCCGGACACATCTGGGAACGGTCCCCAGATATCACACTCCGCCACAGGAGTTAAAAAAAAAAAAAAAAATCCAGACAAGCACCAGCGGGGTCTGGAGTGTGAGTGGCCAGCCCCACCACAGTTCTCCTCTCCTCTTTATGTGATGACCTTAATTGGAGCCGTAAACTCCACCGAGCCACGCACCTGGAGTGAGCGAGTGAGTGAGCGAGCGAGAAACACAGAGCGACCAACATTCAGCACGCAGCCGTAACACAGACCGAACGTGATAGTCCAAGTTCATGTCTGGATGAGCTTTGAGGTAGGCCCTCATGCTGTCTTCGTAATCTTTCTGGAGCTCCAGCAGCTTGCTGATCCACTTGAGTCTCCTCTTGTTGGACAGCTGGGACCACTGTCTCCTTAGAGCCTCCTTCAGCTCCTTCTGACTCACCTCAGGGTGCAGCTTCATGCAAGTCTTGGGTTTCTCCGGCAGGTCCGACTTCTTCCTCTCCTTAATCAGCTCGTGATGCTCCTCCTTGAATCGAGCCATGTTCTTCTCAAACTCTTCTTGCTCATGCTGGAACTCCATGATGTACTTTTGCTTCTTCTACAAAACCACAGAGTCGCGCTTCGACTGGGAGAAAGTTTGTTTTGGCAGCTTCACTGGAGAGATGTGCCGCCAGAGGTGGCAGAAAGTCTTGTCTGATGTCAGGAGGTATTGAACGATGACAGAGCTCATTGTGGATGCCATCGAGTTTGTGAAAAACCCGTACAAAGGTAAAAAACTGAAGACACACCCAGATTTCCAGAAGAAGCCTCCGACGCCCTACTTTCGATTCTTCATGGACAAACGAGCCAAATATGCCAAAATTCACCCAGAGATGAGCAATCTCGACTTGGACAAGATCCAATTCGAGATTATATCTATATCTATATTTACCTTATTTTACGGACTATAAGTCTCACTTTTTTCCATAGTTTGGCCGAGGGTGCGACTTATACTCAGGAGCGACTTATATGTGAAATTATTAACACATTATTATATAAATT
>JAVDPK010000584.1:83245-100305 GCA_034780415.1 Cichlasoma orientale
AGTTTTGTATCAAACAAGTAGCTCCTCGTATTACTCGGTACCCTTGAAGTAGCTCTCAGTGTCAAAAAGGTTGGTGATCCCTGGTCTAGATGAATGACAGAAACCGAGCAACAAGATGCTCAAATTGAAAAAGAGACCTTGGGCTTAGTGTTTGGGTGTGGAAACTTTCACAGCTACTGTATGAGCACGGACTGCCAACCTTTGCAGCACACTGACCACAAACCACTCATATCAGTCAGCAACAAGAACCTCAATGACGTGCCACCCACAGTTCAAAGCATGATGATGGTATTGCAGCGTTATGACTATGACCTCATTTACACACTAGGAAGACACACTGTACTGGCAGACGCTTTGTCACGGCACAAACACCAAGTAGTGACGCAGTTCAGTCCTGTGACTGATGATGCAGAAACACACAGAAACATGGTGACTGCTTCTGTCCTACCATCAGATGTCATGCTGTGGCGGATTGTGCAGGAGACGGGAAAAAGACCCACTGCTGCAGAAAGTGACCCACCATATTCAGAATGGTTGGTCTGTCCGGGGTTGGAACATCAGCACAGTCTGTCATCACACACACACTAAAGGGTTTTTCTCCTTTCAGTCATTTGGTTTAACCAAAAAGATTTATGCATATAAAAGTCAGACGCTGTATTTTATTTTGCACTGTGTTCTTGCATTTGCTTACAGGGGAATCTAAGTGCTAAGAAATGTATTTTGTTGCAACTCATGACATGAATGTTGACATGTACAGAATAACAGTACTTAAGTTGTGATTCATGTTATACTCACCTGTTTGGCAAGGGGGGGTGTAATATACGTGCTAACAAAGGTGTCACCTGTAGGTGGCAGTATATCATCAGCAGGCCATATATAGAGAAAACGTTACAGGGAGCGGGCAGTACCTGTGAGTGCGTGAGCACAAGAATGAACAGCTGACTGAAGCTAGCATGAAGTTCTAGTTGATATTTTATTAATGGATAGACAAGAACTTTGCAGTCATCGCAACAATTTTAGTTTATTTGTTCTGGATCAAGGAAAAACATCACACATAGCTGTCCTTTAGCTTTTACCCGACGTGTGTTCACACAACACTTCACTGACTTTTATGACGTCCATTTAAACCTGGGCTTTGTGAGGATTCAGATTTTATTTTATTTTTTTCAGATTTTCAGTCTTTCAGACCGCTGTATTCTCTCTCAGTTTCTTTCTATTTCTGGTCTGTCTCCTCACCCACACACAACGGCAAAGCGAGGTAATCTGGTCTCCCCATCAATGTCCTCATTGGGCCCCTCCTTCACCAACCACAAATTACAATATTTTGCTCTCAGATAAAGATCGAATGCAAGTTGTATGTATACGAGTTTGGCTAGAAAGAAAGAGAGAAATTACAAAGGGAAATTTGTTTTTACACCGAACTTCATTAAAAAACTAGATTTTCTGAAGGTAGTTGTAACTGTTCTCATACAATAAGTGTACAAAAGCCCCACGAGCAGATCAATATGATAATTTAACCTCTGCGCAAGTCTATCTCGTAGCAGCATACACCACATTTGGCTCCAGCTCCCTTTGTGATTCAGGTCTTCTGATATTTGGTCTGCAATGGAAACTCAGAGCTGCATAGTTCATGGCACCAGAGTCCACATTCTGTCAAAGAAAATGTTTAAAGTCACTAATCCGAAACATTACTCGTAAACCTCTAACATCCACCAGGTCACCAGTGAAGGTTAGATTAACATCCACTCATAGGCAATACTCAGATGGTTGTTAAGAGGTTAAAGGACTTGAATGAGACAGTGCATCAATCAGTTAATCAACATTTAACATTAAAATAGATTACCTCACTCTGTTGTCGATTCTGTCCTTCATCTTGAGCTAAATGTCAGAAACAACACGTCAGTTATTTCCTCACAATTTTTGTGTGTACAATTTAAATAAATCCTGTAAATACCTTTATGGAACTTCTTGATTTTGACAAGCAGACTAATGATGACCAGCAGAAGGAAAACAATTAAACTGCTCAGGATCACACTCGTCAGATCCGCTTCTACAAGAATAACAATAAGTTAGTGCTGTTTTTATATAGTTACAGTTACTTAAGTCTCTCTCGCTCTCTCCCAAAAGAACAATCTTACCTTGAACCTTTAAATATGTTCCGCTTGAAATGATTGCCTTTCCATCTTTGTATTCTCCACAGAAATACAGCCCAGAGTCAGAAAAATCCACTTGTTTGATTTCCAGAAACAGCACAGAGATGTTGGATGTCATGTTAAATTTGCCAGTTTGAAAGCCATGAAAGACAGAAGGATTTCTATCAGCGCTGAACATGGATGAGATGCAGGTGGCATTGAATTTGTTGGTCACTTTAAACCAGTATATATGAGATGGAAAACTGCTAAAGTTGGAGCATTGCAATGTGACTTTTGTGCCATGTTGAACCTCCACAGCGTAAAACTCAGAAACGGAGACAGAGATCGAACCTGAAACAAACAAGCAGTGCATTAATAAGCTTCAAATGTAACAGGAACCAAACCGTGCACATCAATGACTCGGTGCCTGAAAGGTTCAGTTCTGTTGGTTTACTTTACAGAAAGAAGGCGACCAACTGTTGTGCTGAGAAAAAAAAGTTATAGTTGTGAAGGTGCAGAGTAAAACTGCTATCAGGTGTGTGTACAACCACTGCAGTGTTACTAACTGATCTGAGCCCCACTCAGAGTGATCGCTACGTATTCAACAGGTACCAAACAATACGTGGAATTTAAAAAGAAATGTCAAGCTTTCATTGCTTTTGGTTTTCCGTATTGAGGAAATAATAACAGCTGTAATAAAAAAAAAAAATAGACATACTTACAGAAAAACGCTGTTATCAATGAAAGGCTCATTGTGATGTACGCAGTAAGACTTCAGCTCTGAAATGTGCTCCAGCAACACTGATCTCTATCTAAAAAGCCAGACTGTTTCTGATTGGTCCAACCAGCATCATAACTGCTGTCAGAAAAATGGGCGTCACTGCCAAAAGGAGAATGAGAACAAAAGGTGTTTACTCTAAACATTTCATATTATTGCAACATATTGTCCCCTGAGAATTATAAGGTTCCATCTGCACTCTGACCAGTTTTGAGGTATTAAATAATAGAACCTTATAATAGCAAGTTAAAGCTTGATTTTGCAGATAGAACCTTTTTGTTTTGTGAATAAAATGGCCAAAGTTGTATATAATTGAAAAAAAACCCAACTCTTTACATGTTGTTTATTAGCGGTCAACGAATAAGAATGGCATGAAGTCAATTTTGTCAAAAATGTCAGATAGAACCTTATAATTATAAAGGGACAATATGTCCAAAATCTACAAAAAAACTCTTTGGTGACTTTAATATAATTATTTTCTATTTGAGGACATCGTGCCTCGTTACTATGTATACCATCAACTCTTCTGATTTGCAGTTAGCCCAAAATGCTGCTGCACGTCTTTTGGCGGGTACTAGAAAAGATGATCACATCACTCCAGTTTTAGCAGGTTTACACTGGATCCCCGTCCAGTTTCGCATTGATTTTAAGAAGTTTTAAATGGAATGGCACTCAGCTACCTACCTAAGCTGCTCAATCTATATAACCCTAAAAGAGCACTGAGATCAGCTAGCCAGATGCTCTTAGTGCAGCTGAGGTCTCGTATTAAACATAGAGGGCTTTGGGCTTTTGCAGTTAGAGCCCCTAGACTCTGGAATAATCTGCATTTCATATTCGTACTGCAGAGTCTATACAGTCATTTAAATCTTCTCTAAAAACTCAGCTTTTCACCCTGGCTTTTAATTCATGTTCACTTTGAGTCCCATCAGGTTTTATGTTGTGCTGTTTCTTGTTTTTAGCTTGCCATTAATCATATTTATTGTATTTGTTTGTTTTTTTGTCTTATATTTTGCTCTGTTTATTTTATTGTCTTTTAGATTCTATCTTGCTTATTTTGCAGTCAACTTGTGAAGCACTTTGGTCAACTCTGTTGCTTTTGAATGTGCTATAGAAATAAAATTGACATTGGTATTGACATAGACTGCTGCTGAGATGTCACATAATGCTAGCAACAACTTGAGTCACTGACATGCAAATAATAATTTACAACTCTTCTGCTTGGCCCTTATCAGATCTTCAAATTAGGTGAATGGTACCTCGGATGAACATATGGCACATTACAGAACCAGTGTATAAAAAACCAAGTGCATCCTATGATTCAAGAGCTTATAGAACCACCTTTAGCAGCCATAAGTAATCATTTTCTGTATGACAGCCTCTCAAATTGTTGTGAAGGGATTTTGGCTCTCTCTTCTTTACAACATTGCTTCAGTTTTTTTGAGGTTTGTGGGAATTTGTTTGTGCACAGCTCTCTTAAGGGCCTGCCACAGGATTTCAATAAGGTTGTAGTCTGGACTTTGACTGAGCCATTGCAACAGCTTAATTCTTTTATTTTTTAGCCATTCTGTTCTAGATCTGCTGCTGTGCTTGGGATCATTGCCATGTTGCATCAGGAGCTCAGGGCAAATTTCATCCACCTGACACCAAGGTTAACTATTTCAGTGACCTCACCCCAGTGATGGGCGAGCTAATCCCACTTGTTCCCAAACTTTGCTTCCTGTATGGAAGGCGTGTCTATTGGATTAAGGAAGTATTCCTTCCACCATGCGACTATATCCTCAGTTGACGTCAGCAGCACCCCACCTGCACCATACAGAGCAGAGCACCGCTTGCTCCTCCAGGTCTCACTGTCTTTGTCCACGTGAGCATTGAAATCTCCCAGTAGGATGATGGAGTCGCCAGATGGCGCACCTTCGACCACTCCACCCATTGACTCCAAGAAGGCTGGGTACTCTGAATTTTCAGAAGTGCAAACAGTCAGGATCCATTGTCCCTGGCCCAATGAAACAAGCTGCTGCCTGGCTGCCCTGCCTTGCTAAGAGGTGGTATATAAAAGGATTTTAATCAAATACAGAAAGAAAGTAGATAAAAGGATATTTTTATTCTTAGATTCTTTAATTCCATCCATTTTCTTCTTAGAGAGAACCCAGACAGACACTGTGAAAAAGCACAGAACCACAAAAAGGCACAGACCTCTGTGCTGTGAAGCAACCGTGTTAACCACTGCTTCACCATGCTACACTAAGATGTTTTGGCTTCAAAATATTGTGACAAGTTGCATTTATTCACCTCACTGTAGGAAGGTTCTGGCTTTGGCCCTTTCTTCTCCCTGTGCCTGGTCGGTTTCCCCCAGCTATTCTGTTTTCCTTCCAAAGACATGCTAGGTTACCTGCTGACTTTAAAACGGATGTAACTACAGATATTCGATAGATATAGCTTTAAACTCTTAGCATCCATGGAACCCATGGATGCTAAGAGTTCCAGCAAGCACTTATCCAGTTTCCTCCCACAGTCCAAAGACATGCAGTTACTGGGGTTAGGTTAATTGTTCACTCTAAATTGCCCATAGGTGTGAATGGTTGTCTGTGTCTCTGACCCTGAACAGGATAATCGGAAGAGAATGGATGAATGGATGGATGAAGTTAAAGAGAGGGTTAGTTTAAACCAGTAAGACAAAGGTTTAAGTAGTATTGAACTTTAAAAACAGTAATTTACGCACACAGCTTTGGAGTCACCCTTCAACAGACAGGCAAAATGGATGGCTGGACTTTGGAGTCATTTTCACCTTAGCTGTACTCAAACACACATTCCGAAAGTGATATATAGGAAAGAAAATAAAACAAGAAATCATGATAAGATTTCTTAGTATTCTTTTTTTTTTTCCATATTTGTAACACTTAAATGTTTCTGATAACCAAACAGAGTTTAATAAGACAGAGAAAACCTGAGTAAATACAAAATGCAGTTTTTAAATTACAATTTCATTTATTATGGGAATAAAAGCTGTTCAAAACTCCTTATTAAATCACGAATTAACTGTCATTAACAGCGTTTTTTGGAAGATGAGTTCAGTTTCACTAGGCACACCCAGGCCTGATTACTGCCAGACCTGTCCAATCAAGAAATCACTTAAATAGAACCTGTCAGACAAAGTGAAGTAGTTAAAAAGATCTCAAAAAGCAACACATCATTCAACAATCTAACAACGGGTTACAAGGCCATGTCTGAGGTTTTGGGACTCGAACCACAGTGAGAGCCATTATCCACAAATGGAGAAACCTTGGAACAGTGGTGAATCTTCCCAGGAGGAGCCGGCCCACCAGAATTACTCCTAGATTGCATCAATGACTCATCCAGGAGGTCACAAAAGAACCCAGAACCACATCTAAAGAACTGCAGGCCTCACTTGTCTCAGTTAATGTCAGAGATCGTGGCTTGGCTCGAGCACTGCTTATCTGTCTGGAACATGATGTCAACACGATTTTAGTCCTGTTGATCTCAACTGGTGTTGAGATCAACGTAAATATAGCAACACAAGTTACTGCAAATGACTAAGAGAAGAAAAAGGACTATAATAATAATAATAAAAAAATATCCACAACAATGTCACACTTTGGTTTTGATCTGAGACTTGTGAAGCGTGCTCCAAGTGGCCACTAGAAGAACAGTGTGGCTTTGTTTTTACTCCCAGATGAAGTCACTTGATTAAAAAAAAGGCTTCTGCCATTGTTCAGCTCTGCATTTCTTTCTTTGTCATGATCATAAGAGCTGCTCAGCAGTGTGCTCACTGCTCTCACTTGTTACCAGAAGTTGTATTACAGTTAAAATTGTGATCTTATTAACACAATCTTATCATACATCATCAGACAGAAACAATATGTTTTAATGCAGTGATCACCCTTAACTTCTCACCAAAAACAATAACTATCTAGTGAGTTTGTATCAAACTTCTGCTATAACAAACATCTAAAATGAAAAGTATATTGTTGTCAGGTGGGTAGTCAGGAATGTGACAGTCCTGGACATGAGCTGCATTTTAAGTTGCCCAATTTGCAACATGGTTGAGATTGATTCTCCTCTTCTTTTAGGTGGCTGGATGGAAAATCATTTCCCAGGCTGGACACAAGATTCTGTGAAAAGGAACATGATCATTTTCATATAGCTCACCTTAACAGAAGCAACACAATAGTAAATAAATGGCAGTTCTGAGACAGCAAATCTGATCTGTTATTTGTCTTTGCATTGCATATAAGCAGAGTTTTGAGAAGATGTGCAAAAGAAACACAGGAGCGAGTGTTGGAGCAGTACCTCTCTGAAGCCTCATTTTGACAACAAGGTAAACGATGACCTTGGTGAGAACAACGGTCACGCCGCTCAGGATCAGAGTTGTGAGGCTTGTTGTTTCACCAGCTTCTTCTACAAGAAACGTGACTACATTTAACTTGATGTTTGACACATTTTGTGCAAAAACTGAAGATTCTTCAAATGTGATCCATCCTGTTTAACAGGTACTGCATTACAGGCTGACTATGATGAAGTAAATTACGTTCCTGTTCGTTTTTATATGACACGTTACACCGTTCTTACCTTGAACCTTTAGATATGTTGAGTTGACAATCACCGGGTATCCACTTGTGTAAAATCCACAAAAATACAACCCGGAGTCAGACAAATCCACATCTTTGATTGTGAGGAAGATAGTCGAGATGTTGGATGTCACTTCAACTTTTCTAGGTTCAAATCCGTCGCAGAACGAGCTGGGGTTCCCAAAAGTGTAAATCGATGAAATGCAAACGGGGGAGGTTCTGTTGACCAGTCGAAACCAGACTGTGTGAGAAGGAAAACTGGAAAAGTTGGAGCACAGCAGGGTGGCATTTTCCCCAAGCTGGACTTCCACGGTCTGAGACTCTGAGCGAGAGATCCAGTCTGAAACAAACAGCAAAGAAATGCAGCTCTGAGCTGGCGAGACCAGAACAACCAGAACAGACCACAATACTCTTCAACAGTTTCAGGAACTTATACGTTTAATTTTGCTACTGGTTACTAATTTAAACACACGGGATATATTTTGAGAGAAATGTAATGCCAGTACAGTACTTACCAAAGCTGAAGAGAAGTAAAGCTGTTCTTATCGTAAAGCTCATCAGTGAGCTCATCACTGAAACTGAGCTTGACTAAGGATGTTTCAGTAAAGAAGAATGATTTGTATTCTCTAGTTTATCTCGTCACTTAGACACAACAAGTCGCCCATGCAATGTTGCAGCACAAACATCTGCAGGCGCACTGAAATGAAAGTTTGGGCCCGAGGTGCACTTCGCCTGCTTGTTTGGTAACATGCATCGTTTTAACACCTTCACCACTTTGGATGTGCAGCTCACCACTCGGGTACTTATCTTAAATCTTTGATGCCAGCACTGAAACAAACGCTGTCATCAGGTACAGTATGAGGCCTCAAAAGCTTTTTTTTCCTTCTTATCCTGTAGTATAAAATATAAATATAATTTATAAATAAATAAATTAACAGAAAATAAAAGATGGAAATTAGTTAGGCCATTACAAAATGGTTAGAGGAGAGGAGATCCTCCTGACTGGATTCTGAGTAACTGCATTACTGAACACGCAAAAGAAATACTCACTTGCCATTTTATTAGGTACACATTACATGGTAGGACTCCCACCACACACTCCCCCCCCCCCTTTTTTGTAACAATGCTGTTACTAGAAGCATTTCCTTTTGTGCATATTAACATGACTGCATCATTTCATTGCGGCAGATTGATATTTAGTGACTGTAGAAACCATCTGAGTTATGTTCTCTGATGATACGAGCTTTGTGAAATGCTGCGTTATCCCACTACCCTGTTTCTCAAACATCACCCATCAGTGGAGCCTACCCACTGACGGGTGGGTGGCGCAGCTGAATCAGCTTTTTTTTTTTTTTTGTCTCGATCCTGGTTAAATACATTAAAGCGGTTGATCTCAACAGCCAAAAGAAAGGCATTAAACCTTTCGTGTGAAAGCAGTATTGCTCATTTGCATGTGGTTTTTATTGCAAAACTAAATGTTATTCTTTCTGTGGCTTTCAGTTTGGCTGATGCACAGTTTGCCACCACAGCGGAAAATGACAGGGGGGAGGGGGAACAAGAGCTATTGCTCGCTAGCATGTTCGTGAAAACATGGTCAGGAAAGAAAGCTGCTCCTATTTGGTCATATTTACATTCAAAGTCACTGAAATCACTTTTGTATGTTTTATCCTTAAAAATGGAAATAAACAGTCTTCAAATAGATCTACGCTATGTTGCCAAAAAATTTGCTCATCTGCCTTCACACACACACAAACTTGAGTGACATCCCATTCTTAATCCACAGGGTTTCACATGATGTCGACCCACCCTTTGCTGATAAAACAGCGTGACCTCTTCTGGGAAGGATTTCCACAAGGTTTATGAGTGTTTATGGGACTTTTTGACCATTCTTCCAAAAACATGTTTGTGAGGTCAGACACTGATGAGAGAGATACTGACGTTGAGGCCTGGCTCGCAGTCTCTGCTCTAATTCATCCCAAAGGTTTTCTATCAGATTGAGTTTAGGACTCTGTGTGGGCCAAATTTTTCCACACCAAACCTGCTCATCCATGTCTTTATGGTTCTGCTTTGTGCACTCGTGTGCCGTGTGTCATATTGGAACAGTAAGAGGCCGTCCCCAAACTGCTCCCACAAAGTTGGGAGAATGAAATTGTCCAAAATGTCTCGGTGTGCTGAAGCATCAAGAGTTCCTTTCACTGGAACTAAGGAGTCGAGCCCAACACCTGAAAAACAACCCCACACCATAATCCCCCCTCCACCAAACTTTAAACTTGGCACAATGCAGTCAGACAGATACCGTTCTCCTGACAACCACCAAACCCAGAGTTGTCCATTCGATTTCCAGATGGAGAAGTGTAGTTCGTCACTCCAGAGAACACGTCTCCACTGCTCCAGAGTCCAGTGGCAGTGCGTTTTACACCACCTCATCTGATGCTTTGCATTGCACTTGGTGATGGAAGGTTTGGATGGAGCTGCTCGGCCCTGGAAACCCATTCCATGAAGCCCTCTACGCACTGTTCTTGAGCTAATCTGAAGGCCACATGAAGTTTGGAGCTCTGTAGTGACGGACTCTGCAGAACAGCTACACATAAACAGAGACATTGTTTTTAATTATTTGTTTGTTTTTAAAGTAGTTTTAAAACTTTGCTATAAAGTTCCACTGACTGTAGAGGCCTTGTAATTTCACTTATACTGTCACTGTGCTGTTTCATGCTGTAGCGTGATGTGTACCTCACTCATCTCCCCTTCCCCCTGCAGACCATCTTGACTCTCCGTGTATGACAGCTTGGCAAACATTAAGAGTGTACTCACACTAAGCTGTGCCCAACCAAATTTGACCCTCTAAGTGCAGCTCACTTGACTAGTGTGATTACTGCATGTAAAATGTTTAACAGGTTAGGAAAAGTAACAGCGACCCTTTACTTTGAAAAATGATGAGATAGAATGAGTAATGCCATAACACAATACTCTGATGCAAAGTACAGCTTGTGGGCAACTGTACTCTTGTTCCATTCTAGAGTTACCTTCACTGAGAGGCAGTGGGCAGGGATCAGTACCTTTAACCCCCAAGTTTAGTGCCTGTACACTGGAGTTTTCCCCTTTGGACGAAAGGGTTGTTTCCTTGTGCCTTTGGGCTTGAGAGCAGGTCCTAACTTTCACTCTGTGCTGATGTTCCTGTTATTTTGTGAGTCTATCTCACAGCAGCATACACCACATTTGGCTCCAGCTCCCTCTGTGGCCTTCTGATTTCTTTTCTGGGATGCAAACTCAGCGCTTCATAGTTCATGGCATCAGAGTCCACATTCTATCAATGAAAATGCTGAAAGTTACATGTTAAATAGCTGAATCAGCCAATTTATCAAGAAGTCAGTCTGAACCTAAGGTTTAAATAGATTACCTTTTGTGGATTCTATCCTTCACCTTGAGCTAATTGATAAAAACAGTGCAGCTGTCAATCACTATATTCACTCAAAAGTTTTGCATGTTAAGCTTAAATTAAAACATATAAATACCTTTATGAGATTTCCTGATTCTGACAATCAGACCAGAGCCATAAACATGTACTCAAAAATGGTACATCTATTTCTTGTTTTTTAGTAAAGAAAAAAACAACAACAATCTTACCTTGAACCTTTATTTGTTGCACTGTAAACTATTAACTTTCCATTGTTACGCTCTCCACAGAAATACAGCCCAGAGTCAGATGAGTCCACTTGTTTGATCTCGAGAAACAGCACAGAGCTGTTGGATGTCATCCTGAATTTGCTATTTTGAAATCCATCACAGAAAGAAACATTGTCATCAGAGCCGATCATAGATGAGATCCAGCTAGCGTTGGGTCTGTTGGTCACTCTGAACCAGATGCAAGCAGTGAGACTGCTACAGTTGGAGCACTGCAGTGTGACTTCTTCACCAGGCTGAACCTCCGCAGTGTGAAACTGAAAGGCTGCTGGATTACTGTGTAGAAGCCACTGAGAGACAGGTGTACTGACTGAAGGTGCAGAGTAAAACTGGTTTCAAGTTCACCATTGTGTGGACCATCACCACTATAATGTTATTAACTGAACTGTGCTCCAGTAAAAGTGATCTATGTAAAGAGGCGGGCTGTTCTTACTGTATATATGAACAGAGACTCAGACTGACAGTTGAGTGCTTTTAGGAACGTGAGTGAAAACGTCTAAGAAAAACTGGGTCTAATTATAATCTTTAAATCTATAAAACCAATCTTTTTTGTTGCAAAATTGTAACTGTCTACAAAAGATATGTCAGTAAACTTTTACAGTATTAAATATTCTTTGTCTTTGAGTATTTATTGTCATTGTTCAGTCGCTGATTTTATTGTTCACAAGGCATGACACACACATCAATCTATCTATACACATACTGCACAATCATAAGTGTGTGTGTGTGTAAAATTCTGTTGCTAAAAGTGTGCCTTTAGCTCAGTATTTCACAAGTGCTTGTGCAGTGATGCTAATGTTAAAGATATTTGTTATTAAATCAGCAGCTCCATAAAATGCACACAGACATCAATGTGCACACCGTGTCAGGTGATAACAGGAAGCTTACCTGGCCAATGATAAGCACAGGAATAATGTAAGTGAGGCTTAGTAGGTTCAAATGTATATTAATGTGGAGCTTTCACCTGCTGTGGTTTTCCTGAATTTTCATGTTAGCGGTCACTATTTTACTCAGATTGGTGCAAACCGACCTAAAACATTCACAATCGTGAGTGCTTAGTTTGCTTTGCTTTGTTGTATTGAATGTAGGTTAAGTTGTACTTTAAAAAGAAGAAAAAAACCCCACTTGACATAGTTATAGAGAAATGCTCGTATCACTGTAAGGCACCATGATACACACAAGATTTAGAGGTGGCTGTAGCTCAGGAGGTGGAGCAGCTGTGTGTGCTTCCTTAAATTGCACAGTAGAAATTGACACGCGTTTTTGCCTCCAGCACACATTCTTGTTACAAAGGGGAGCTGCTTTTTGTGATTTTTTTGCAATTCCCACAATTCTGGTATTGCTCTCTCTTTTTCATACTTCATGTGATGCTATTTCATTTAAATACATGTAGTTTGTCTCATTTTTAGAGGCTTTGTGATTTGTAGATGGCACATTATTTTTATTCTATTTTTCTTATTGTATAGACGGTGTAATGTATTTGTTTTTGTAGTTTCTGTAATGACATTGTGCTGATATTATCTTAAATATATGTATATTTTTATCCCTTACCTTTTTGGGGCAGTTTATTCACAGATGCTTTCATTTATGTAATTAGGGTCCTTCTTGTTGATTGGTGTTTGGGCATCACCTGGTCTTTAAGTATTCTGTCTTAGCTGTTTGCTTTGAATTGTGCTGGATGGTTTCTAGCTTAAATGTGTCCACTTTTTGCCCTGTAATAAATATTGTGAAGCATACTTATCATTGAGTACAGTTTTTTTTCCCCTTTGCCCCTAACATATAAACTAAACTGAAGATTTTGACCTTTATCAGTCTCATGTTGTCACTGCACTTCTGCTTGTTCACTGACTGACTGGATGTTTAGACCAATAGAACGATGTAAAGATAATCCTAAAAAATACCTAATGTCAACATCATTAGAAGAGCTGTCACCTTCTTTTAGAGTGTGTGCGTGTCTACTTGCATACATGGAGAAAACATGGAGAAACACACATATCAGGTAGAAAGAACAGACATTTATTGAAATTTAATAATAAATGTCTGTTTCCTGCACCCTACAGGTTATCCATGACTACGTACTTCCTAGTGTTGAGGGAATGGTACATCCTGAACAGGTTTATGGTATTGGGTTTGCTTTGCATTTGGAAAATGTGCCACATACTGTACATGCCAACATATTGATACATTTTCTTACACTATCAATATTGTATGCAACACATCATCTTTATCCTTTTATAACTTAGGTCAGTAAATATGTTCCTTTTTTTTTTTTGTGGCCTGTCAGCCATAATAGGTCCCGGCACAACCATGATCCAGAATTAGATAAGTGCAAGAAAATTGATGGATGGCTGTCTGGTGGTCACAATGGCACAGATTACTAATAGGGTGATGATGTTTGTTTCATGTTGTTGACACCAAATTCTGGCCCTGCTGTCCAAATGCTGCAGCAGAAATCAAGATTTGTCAGACAAGGCAACTTTTTTCAGTTTTCTATTGTCCAATTTTGGTGAGCCTAGGTGACCTGTAGCCTCAGTTTCATTTTCTTAGAGGCAAAGTTGGCAAACATTTTATGCAATGAGTTTTATGTCCTAATTAGCATTAAAATTCAAGTTAATAAAAACCTTAAAGTAACTGGAATTGATGCAGATAAGTGCCAAGTAGTGAGAATTTCTTATAGAGGAACTTTGCAGTAAGCAAAAAACCCGATCAGTAGTCTAAAAGAAGTGCACAGTCTTGACTCTATGCTTCTGACATGGTGCAGAAGTTGTTTTTTGCTTTTTTCTTTTGTTTTTTTTAGATGCACCTCATGAGATTGTATCTGTCAGACCAGAGTGTGTTGTTTTTCCCTGTTCAAAAAATGTCTCTCAACAGAACATCCAACACAAATTAATCAAAATAGTGGTACAAAGTGCACTTTTTTGCATGAATCATTGTTAGAAAAATAGATTTTCTCAGTGTGATTTTAATAATTTCTGTACTGCACCAAACAATATAAGCAGATCAACATGATAACTTGTGTCTTTTCCTGTTGTTTTGTGAGACTATCTCGTAGCAGCATACACCACATTTGGCTCCAGCTCCCTCTATGATACAGGCCTTCGAACTGTTGCTTTGGGATGGAAACTCAGCGCTGCATAGTTCATGGCATCAGAGTCCACAGTCTGTAAATGAAAACATTTAAAGTCACTAATCTCACAGCTTTACACGTTGACCTCTCAACATCCACCTGGTCACAGGTAAGTCATCTATGGCTAGGGTAGGGTTATAGTTACATTAACATTCACCCCTTTTACAGAAGTTGAATCTATATGGAACAACCAAATGGAAAATCATGTTACAGAACAAGTACAAAAGCACAATATGTTAGAGTTCATTTTAAGGCTAACAATTGAAAATTTGCATTATTCAATGAGGCTGAAACTGAGATGCATTGCTGGTAAAAGGTGGATGTAAAGGGGTTAAATAACGGAATCAGACACTATATTAATAAATCGGTCTGAATCTAAGGTTTAAATAGATTACCTCACTGTGCTGTGGATTCTGTCTCTCATCTTGAGCTAATTGATAAAAACAGTACATCTCTGTTATTCACTCAAAGCCTTTGCATGTTCAGTTTGAATTATATAATATTAGTATAACATATAAATACCTGTATGCAGTTTCCTGATTTTGACAAGCAGACCAAATATGACCAGTAGAAGGAAAACAGTTAAACAGCCCATAATCACGTTCGACGGACTTTGCGATCTATCTTTTACAAAAAAAACCAAAACAAATAAATGAAACTTTTCATCTACATATTATTCTGTTTGTGTTTGTGTTTGAAGGTACTCAAAGGTACATCTCTTTCTTGTTTTTAATAAACACATAGAGAAAAAACAACAATCTTACCTTGAACCTTTAATCTTGTTCCACTGCAAACTATTAATTTTCCACTATTGGGCTCTCCACAGAAATACAGCCCACAGTCAGAGGAATCCACTTGTTTGATATTGAGAAACAGCACAGAGGTGTTGGATGCCATGTTGAATTTGCCATTTTGAAATCCTTCATGGAAAAATACTTTACTTTCAGAGCTGATCATAGATGAAATCCGGCTAGCGTTGGGTCTGTTGGTCACTCTGAACCAGAATATGTGAACAGTGAGACTGCTACAGTTGGAGCACTGCAGTGTGACTTCTTCCCCAGGCTGAACCTCCACAGTGTGAAACTGAAAGGCTGAGACAGAGATCCAAGCTGGAACAAACAACAAGCATTCATAAACTCACCAGGACTCAAACGGTGCCAGTTCTGCTGGATTACTGTAAACAAGCAAGAGAATAAAGTGATGGATACACTTACTGAAGGTGCAGAGTAAAACTGGTTTCAGGTTCACCATTGTGTGTACCACCACTACAATGTTACTAACTGAACTGTGCTCCAGTAAACGTGATCTATGTAAAGAGGCGGGCTGTTCTTTTATGTGTACAGACGCTCAGACTGACAGTGGCAGTACCTTTACGTAAATGAGTGAAAACTGACATCTTTAAGATCAGGATATCATCATAATCATCTTTAATAAGATAACCTAGATCATTTTTGCTAAAGTTTACATATCTGCAAAAGATGTCAGCCTGTATAATTTTATACAGTGTCAGTGATAGTCTTTGTAGCTGTACTAATGATGATGTCCAACATGCATCATTCACCATGTGAAGAGATGAATTAATGCTGATGATAATATAACCAGTAGTTAGTAAAACTCTTTAAAATGTACAATAACTAGTAGAATTATGTTAGGAAGGGTGAGCAGATTCATATGCATGTTAGTGTGAACCCTTCACCTGGTGTGGTTTTGGTGTCATAGCTTGAAATGTGCACCCTTTAAAGGTGTTCAGGTTTTGAGGTTTTGTGTCACTTTGCTACAGCAGAGGAGTCACGTGATTTTGTCCAGTAGTGCTGTGAAAAAATGTAAAGCTGATTTACCACAAGTTCATTTAGAGCTCAGTGAGCACCAATCTCGAGCTAGGGCCACAGCAGCATGGTTTGTTTTCACACCGTCCATGCAGCCCATTAAGGGGGCTAGGCCAGACCAATCCGTGGCCATTTTATGATTTATATATTATCGGGGACCCCAAGCTAAAATAAATAAATAAATAAAAAAAAAACTAAGGGTGAAACTAGGGTGAAATATTTTTTCCTCCTAAACTGAAACTTCATGCCATTAGATATAGGGCAGAAATCCTTGGACCCATTGTCAGACCCTACACTGGTGCAGTGGGTTCTGGGTTCCTCCTGGTTCACAACAATGACCGGCCTCATGTGGCAATAGTACCAAGGCAGTTCCTGGAGGATGAAGGAACTGATACCAATATCAGTTCCTTCATCCTCCAGGACCCTACACTTGCCTGACCTAAATCCAATTGAACACTTCTGGTACCACATTTCGACTGACGGGTGCCGGTGCTTGTGCCAGTGCTGGTGCTGGTTCCAATGAACCGGCGAACCGCTTAAGAGGGCGGAAGCCGAAGGGCACAAACGTGTGACAACACGCTCCCCTTTTAACAAACTCTATTTCTTGTGCTGCAAACATGTTTTATGGTCCAAACAAAACTACTGCAACATCTGTGTGTGGCACAAGGAACACACAGACAGCAATTACGAACAAGTACGCACTTTGCGTCCTTTTATCTGTTATGAACTGATACAAAGCAGCAAGTTCAGCCTTAGTGCCCAACTTAATTCACAGCTGTGAAAATCGCATCACTTTTCTCATATAATACACACCTTGCCGTGAAATAGTGGTAGAAAACTTTACGTTGAGATGGCAGCAGTGTTGTTTTCGTTAACGATGACGATAACGAAATGATTTCGTTGACGACCCTTTTTTTCACGACGATAACG
>JAVDPK010000584.1:148317-160629 GCA_034780415.1 Cichlasoma orientale
GCTGACAAAGCTGCAGTTGACAGTGGTTCAGTGGATGGAGTCTCAGCTGACTGTGACACAAGTGACGCTGTTCCAGCCGATGACTCTACCAGGTCCACAAATGCTCGCACAGGGCCCCTGAAAAGACTTAGGAAATGTTTTGTTAGGATGTTCAGAGCTCTGTGCTGCTGCAAATCAAAATGATCATTTAATGTAATGTTTTCTTTAAATATTGCAAATTAAAATGTTTACTTATCGCATACCTTGAGTTGCCTGATTGAAAAACAAATCACAGCAACAAGCTGAGCAGCTGCAGTGAACAGTGCAGTTGTAGCAGGAGGAGCGCTTGAATTAGCTTCACTATAACACTAGTGCTGCAGTTTTAGCAGCAGAAATGTGTAACAGAGGAATGTGTTTATTATAGGAGGTAGAGCGAAGGATTTTTGTCCATAGTGGCTGGTTCTGCAGCTCAGTGATTACCTTTAAAGCAGATGTTTTAAAACAGAAGCAAGATTTTTATTAATAATTTGCCTATAATGTCCCATAATATTTATCCTGTTCATGATGTGGTTCAAAGTAAGCCCAGTGTATAGGTTACAACTACACAGCAGTGCCTCTGCACCTACCTTTATTAATATAAATATGATGTGAAAACATTTTTCCACTCGATAACAGCCGAACACACTGCAGTCCACTGTCTGTGGATAAAGCTATCACTGGCTTAATGAGATCATCATATATGCTAATTTACAGGTTTGATTCTGGAAGCTCTAAAGTGCATGCAGCTTAGTAACATTTTATTGTTAAGCAAACTGTCACAGTTACATTAGCAGTTTCCAGAGGATTTTTGCATTTAAACAGAATTCAAAGGCAAAGAGACAAATGAGTACAACTCAGGGGAAGTCACTGGGGAACTGGCAGGAAGCAGTGTTATGAGAGAATGGGCAGGCAGGTGACTTCTCCAGGTGAATCATGGTGAAAGAGAGCCAGTTTTGTAAGTAGGTCCTTTACATGGGAACAATGAGGGAATCTTTCCAATTGCAAGTTACTTAGGTACACACAAGGCAAGGCACACACTGAGAAAGAAGTAGGAGATGATGATGAAGATGAGAAAACAAGGTCAGGTCACAGAAGGCAAAAGCAAAAACACTCAGAAGGTGAGAGCTTGATAACCACCAGGAGAATAACAATGCTCTGGCCAGGAGTGGAGGTTTCATCCAGTCCTTTTATTCCCAGAAGGTGATGAGTCATATTAAAAGGTAAACTCCTCCGCCTGATGTGTCCAAAGGCCAAAACAAAAGCAAGAAGATGTTTCAGTCATACACCTCATATTTGGGGGAGGCTGTTGCTCAGGAGGTAGAGCAGGTTGCCTACTAATTGGAAGGTTGGTGGTTCGATCCAGTCATCATGCCAAAGTGTCCTTGGACAAGATACTATCTCCAAGTTGCTCTCTGATGTGTTGATCAGAGTGTGAATGTTGGGTAGAAAGCACTTGGGTGCAGAAAAAAGTGCTCGTATGAGGCATGTTGTAATAAAGCGCTTTGAGTGCAAAAGCTCTAAATGAGAATCAGTCCTTTTACCTTCCCTGCCAAAGTTATTCCAAGAGTGCATTGATGACTCATCCAGGAGGTCACAAAAGAACCCAGAACCCTTTTGTGTCTTTGCGTGTGAAAGTGTGTCAAACAAACAAGTATGCCTTTATTCTATTAAGGATAAAAGCAGACACATTAAGACACACACACAAAAAAATAAGTCAACTCCCCATGGTTATAGGGACTTTAGCAAAACATGTTTTTTTTTCCATTCTGCTCACAGAGAGTCCACCTTATCTTCTGACATCATAAACAACATGAGTTTCCAATCCTCTCTCTATTGCAGGTCTTCTGCTTCTTATTTCTGAAAGAAGCCTCGATGCTGCAGAGTTCAGCTCCAGAGAGTCCACATTCTGTAAATGAAGACTTTAGAATCAAATACAAACACAGAGTCTGTAATGGTACTTATTCATCCAGTCCAATCCAGCTTTATTTATAAAGCGCTTTAAAATCACTCACAGGGTCCAAAGTGCTGTACAATATAACAATAAAATACGTAAAACAACTCAATAAAATACATCTAAAATAACTGAGTAATACATAAAAAAATACAAATACAAAAATACAGCTCACAGGCTCAATGGTTACTTTTACTGTTAAAAGCCAAAGGAAAAAAAATGATTTTTTATAAGTGATTTAAAGTGTGTGAGTGATGAGGCCTGTCTAATATGCAGTGGCAGATCGTTCCAGAGATTTGGTGCTGCCACTGCAAAAGCCCGGTCCCCTCTGAGCTTACACCTGGTTTTAGGCACCGTAAAAAGCATCTGGTCTGCCGACCTGAGTGACCGGGTAGGAATGTAAAAGTGTAGAAGCTCAGAGAGATAGGGTGGAGCAAGACCATTTAAAGATTTAAAAGCAAATAAAATAATTTTAAAATGGATTCTAAAACCAGCGGGTAGCCAGTGAAGTGAGGCTAAAACAGGTGAAATGTGCTCATGCTTGCAGGCACCAGTTAAAAGCCGCCCAGCAGCATTCTGCACCAGTTGAAGGCGTGCAATAGAGGACCTGCTACAATAAGTCCCATATAAAGTGCATTACAGTAATCCAGCCGAGTAGTAACAAAGGCGTGGATTACTGTTTCAAAGTCTCGCCTTTGTAGAATTGGCTTTATTTTGGCCATATTCATGAGAGTCTCATTTATGTAAGAGACATTTCTGGATTAAGCTTTTATAAAGGCCTGGCTGCAACCCGCTGGTTGCTTTACGTTCAAAATATCTTTCTTTGAGTATCATCTACTTCAGTCTGACATGCTATCAGAGGAACAGGTGATATAGCTTTATACAGAAGAGAAGAAATATTTAAAGGTCAAGAGTTTGCTGGCAGAAAATTATTCATCTTGCATTAAAATATGAAGTTACTCAGCACATTCAGATCTGTGACTGTCCTGTAGTTTTGTAAAGCTGAGATCAAAGTGAAATTGTTCATTTTGAGTAAATATTCTCCAGATAGATCGATCAGTCGACCTGTTTTCTGCCATCCAGCAGTGTAAAACTGACTGATGCAATTTTAATGCGCAGTAGGTTCCTGACCTGAGACGTGTCGCAAAAACATAAATGCTTCACCTTGTTTGTTTCAGGATGCTGCTTTTTCTTCATTGCTGAAACACAAAATCAAAAGATGCTTGTGCATCACTGTTACATCATACGTGAGGATATTTAATTAATAAATTGTCATCTGTACCTGGATGAAGCTGCCCGATTTTGATAGCCAAACCAATGGAAGCCATCATGAAGAAAATAGCCATGCTGACAAACATCACGGTCACAAATATTGTCTTTCCATCACACTTCTCTGCAACAGCAAATAGCGAATAATATTTAAATGGTGTTAGAAAATGCATTTACCCTAATATGCATACTCGTTTAGTCAAAAAGTGTTTAAGACTATGAATATCAATTCCAAATATTAGTTAGGATTTTATATAAAAGTCCTGTGCATTTTTCTAGCATGCAAAAAGTGATGAGCTGGTGATATTGGTGAAGACCCAGAAACAGCCAGGGTTGCTTGTGAAGTTCTCAATGAAACTGTTGCTAGGATACAGACTAAACATCCAGAGGCACGCTTCATAATTTCAGGAAGACTTCAGTCACGTTTCTCTCTCCTCCCACCTCATATGAAGCCATCCTGAACAACTTTGATCACAAGACCATATTTACTTCAAAGCTTTTGCAACATTATCTTGCAGGTATAAAATATCAATAATATTAATTAAATTGCATTAATACAAAAAAAACATTTTAAAGTTCATAGGTCTTTTTTTTTTGCAGTCCAGTAAAAATGTTCCTGGTTAATTAAACCTCAGAGAATATGACGGTGTAGATCATGTTAATATTAATCCGGCCCCAGGTCAGTGGCTTAGTGTTCTGCAGCAGGAAAGGCCAAACCCCAGTTCAGAGAATGCTGATATGCTCACTTTTCTTCATTGTAGCGACCGCAGCCTCCTTTAAAGGGCTTGCACACATGCGCGCACGCACACACGCACAAAAAAATGCAGACATGAAGACACACCAAAGTTACAATACCTCATCCAAGAGATACAGTTTTGTATCTCTTGGATTACTGCATTTGTTACTTTATTATTTACATTTGTGTTTTTTTCTTTAAAACAAATCTGACTTTAAAGGTTTATTTTTTTGATATTCTCTGGCGCTTGAAAAAAGTGACTGTGCTTCTTTAAGTTTCTAAAGACCTTTCACCTCTCATCCGAAAGTCTGCTTCAGTTCTAAAACCAACTGATGGAGAGTCCCAAGTATCTAAACCCGAGTGCGGAGGTGTTCATTGACCCACTATTGTTCATGTGCACGAGCACATGCAGTGAGGTGTGAAAAAAGGCGTGGGTCATTACAGTGAGTGGTTTCGGGTGAAACCACTGTGAGACTTAGCCCCGCTCTACAAAGTGACCCACTGATGTCACCTGAAGAAAGGTGTGAGCTTTCTTCATGCTCCAGAGAACACTGTGACCTGGATAACCGAGAACCTACACAAACACACTGACAGATACGGTATACAGATTTACTAAGACGGAAAACAATTAGCAGTTCACTTTAAAATACCTGCCTCATTTCTCTTCTGAATATTTACTGTTGCTCATTAATAAGACAAAATTATTTCTTATCTGATTACTCAAGTACTTGATTACTAAAATAATCAATAGCTGCAGACTTTAGGAGTTTAATAATGAACATTATTACAAAATCTCAATATCGAGTCCAGAAAGAAAAACACATTAGAGAGAGAGAAAAATAGCCATACCATGACTAGGATGAAGGTTCACTTCATCACTGGGTTCACTGTTACCTGTAGGCATGTCACTGTTACCTGTAGGCATGATATAACTTTATGCATTCTGATTTTAAGATTCTACAAAAAAATAAAGTGCAAGAAAAAGTCATTAGCCACGAGCTTACCTTGAATTCTTAACTCCACTGCATTAGAAATAACTGTGTGTTTATTGATGTAAAATCCACAGAAATACAGCCCAGCGTCAGATAAATCTATTTCCTGGATTTGAAGAAAGACAGAGGTGATGTTGGAACTCATCCTAAATTTTCCATTTAGAAATCCATCGCAGAACGACGCTGCTCCCTGAGATCCAAACATGGCAGAGATGCAGCTGGGCTTAGTTTGGTTGACCACTTTGAACCAGTCTGTCTGCGTTGGATGAGTGGAAATGTTGGAGCACTGCAGTGTGACATTTTCACCGGGCTGGACCTCCACAGTCTGAAACTCAGAACCTGAGACAGAGATCCAGCCTGAGATAAACACCAGAGACAGAGATTCATCACAGAGTGCACATACAAACAGAAACTATAACAGGGCAACAACATCAATTAGTTTGATGTAATTAATTTCACACTTTTTCTGGTAGTTTCTATTATTTGGAGCAGAGATAAAAAAAAAAAAAAAAAAAGGTGGTGGAACTTACTGAGGCTGCAGAGGAGCAAAGCTGTCATCAAGATGAAGCTCCTCATTGTGTGTTTAATCCTGTCACTGCTCTGATAGTTTGTAACACACAGCTCTTGCAAAGGGTTTTAGAGGGGCGGGGTGTTTTTGGTTTTTCATCCTGTCACTGACCTGCTAATGCAATGCCATGCCTTTGCTTTAATTTTAGCTTCAGCAAACATCCAATAACATTAAAAAAATACTTAAATATTAAAGTTTGAGCCTCTGCATCTTACAATTCAGTGTTATAAACTGCTTTATATCCCATTTATGCAAACTCTACAAGCACACAGCTGACATGTGGTCCAACCCATGAGTACTGAGAACAGACTGTAAATGCAACATGGATGCAGCCACTCTTAATTCACCTGTTGGTTTATGGACTCTGCACTTTGGTTCTTCAGTATTGGTGCTTTTCTTGTAGCCAGACCATATATGGACAAGAGGATGGAACGATAACCTATCAGGTAGGGCTAACAAGCTGAATCCAGTTTGAAGATGGGTGTGGTCAGACCCTTGACTATGGAGCACAGAATGTTTGAAAAACATGTGATCTGACCCATCGTTTACTGGAATCCTCGTTTTTAAGATGGACTTTTTCACTGTTGCTATGTTGTTTTTTGGATCCACTAGTGGCCAGAGTTCGGGGTTCTAAGTTATCAACTAAAGGTAGAAAGGTCTCTCGTCTGCGCTGTTTCTCATTGTTTAAAATAAAATAATAATTGGAACTCTCAGTTACATAATCTGCAATGACTTTATCAGACTAAATCTGCAGCACTGCCTAAATTTCTAAAATTTGGTTTAAATATTGATGAATGATTTTTTATATCATTCTGAAATGTCTCAACAACTATCACAGGAACTTCAAAGACATGTTCTGGCCACCTTTTTTTTTTTTTTTTTAATTACATCTCTTTTACAGTTTAATACAACTCTATCATCATCCTTAGTGCTAGAATGCCCGAGCTGCTAGCCTGAGATTCCTGCTGTGGTTTGCTTTCTTTCTGGTTTCTTAACTTGCCATTGTGCTGTGTTATGACACTAGTGGGTGTGGCTTGCTTTGTCCAGCCTTTAGGTGCCACCCCTTTTTTTTACAGCCACATTAACACAGCAATTAAACCAGCCTACTTTAGTTCGGAGAGAGGAGAGCTCCGGTGCCAGAGAGCCTTTGTGATGCAGCTTGTGAGCTCTGTGTGTGTGTGTGTGTGTTGTGGTTGTTTACTCCTGCTCTGTTTAGGTGTTTGAGGCCTTTTGACCTACTCTGTTGGCTTGGTGACTTCTGTTTTTTTTTCTATGTTTTGTTTTCCTTTTTGAAGTTGAAAGTGGCCTGTACATACTGTACATCATATTTAAGGGTTAATCTGTATTAAAATTATATAAACTTTATAGTATCAAAGGTTAAAAAAAAATACTGTTAACTCAGTGACTGACAGTTGGAGCTGAAGTTTAAATGTAGGTAAATTTTCGCATGCGTACGGTCTCTAGGAATACCGGGAATTCTTCAGTCAAGTGGTCAAATTATTGGGAAATCTGACACAAACTGACTCTGCCAGCTCTGTTTTTTTCCTCTACAGCAGGTCAGACACACACACCCAAAACATGCTGCTAGTTATGTCTTGCACTCGTACACAAAGATGTATTCTTTTATCTTGCTTGTAGCGCTTAACACTCGTGCGGAGATAAATCTCTTCCTCGTGGGATTTGCTCAAAGTGCCAAATACCTGGTTCACTTAGACACACAATGCAACTATATGTGTGTACTATGTTTATAGTATGTTTCCTACACAATGTGTGTTTGTGAGTTTATAATATCCAAAAGGTTTCTGACTAGGCCGTGTGCAATTAAAATTATGAGAAACTTGTAAAATATGGAAATTCTGTACAAGACTCCAGATGGATCGGTCAAGACAAACATTTCTCACATCCAAATATTCCCATATTACAGTGTTTGTTTTTTTATAAATGTGTAAACACAGGAGCTATAGTCACAGTCAATTTTATACTTAAAGACTGGACTTTGGAAGCCTTGTGAGTTTCACTTCAGTTGCGCTCAGACCACACTGTGCTGTTGCTTCCTGTCAGCGCAAATCTCACTCTGCACACATCAACCATCAGACTCTGACAGGCATCTGTGGCATTTCTGACTCCTCCTCCATCATCACACCTCAGCGCCTGACTTTTTTTCTCTCAGGCTAAAGGCCAACAAGTAAGAAAAACACAAAGAGGACGACACAAACAGTCCAAATGAAAGTTTTATTTTTTAATTAATCTACTTTTTTTTTAACCACTTTTGTCTCTTGTCACCCACAACACCCACAGACACACAAATAGAATAGCATCTTCGTCTTGTAATATATTTTTTTTTATTTACAGCAGGGGTGTCAAACACACAACTGTTGGCCTACAGTTGTGCGTCTGGTGGGGTGTGGATTGGATGGAGGTCAAAAGGTGAAGCTGGTTTTTGGATCAAACAATGTGAACTCTTTGCTATGAAAGGATTATTAGTTAGTATTGGAGCTTGAGAGGTACGGGCCAGATACAGTCATGCTCACCTCAAGACACACCTGTGACCTGTTTGTTGACGGCTTGCTCACATTCACGGTGTTGCAGTTGGTCTCTGTGCCAAATATTCAGTCTGTGTGTATCCTTCCAGTATGCATAGTTTAAATGATTCTATAGAATCTTGACAGTATATCACTGAACATCTAATTAGAACTGGAAGTGACATTCGTCCCTGGTCTTACCTGGAGCATACTGACTGTTGTTACAGTCGTTACTGACTAACACAGGGGAGGAGCTCCCCTGTGTTAGTCCCCTGCATTCTGTGGATTGATTGCTGCCTGGTGTCAGCTGCACACATTTCATTGGCTCCACAGAAGAAAGGGCAGTACGTAAGAAGCGTTTCTGTCCCCATGAGTCAGTCTGGTACTTTTAGCACTGCCAACAAGACTTTTTGAAAAAAAGGAACTGCTGCTCACTCCAGCTCACTTCTAAAGCCCTGCCAGCTCATGCATTTGAAAACAGTGAAACCAGCGCGTATTCAAGTTGAAAATCATTTAAATCAGCTTTATTGGATATTGCAGATGCAGAGCCGATTAGTGGATTTAAATTCTCACACATGTTTGGCTGGCAAAAAGAAGGACAGAAAGAGAGCCGTTGTGTGAACAGTGCAGGACTTGTAGCATGTGGTTTTATTGCAGATGCAAAGGCTAGTGTTTGTGTGGCTTTCGATTCGGCTGATTGACACCTCTGTCACTGCAGTGGAAAATGAGGGGGGGGGGGGGTGCATGAGACTCGCTGGTTGCCAAAATTTTCACAAGAACATGAGCAGCAAAGAAAGTTTCCCCGTTTTGTAATTTCGCTACACACATTGTGTCAGTTTACAATAGGGGGGAGATGAAAAATGTAAATATCAATATATCTGGTGAAATAAAAGAAAATATATGCTGATGAAAACACATAAAAGGATATTTCATACTACAGTATACCCACACAACATCCGCCCTAGTAGAAGCACCCCTGCTAGAATCTGTGGTTGTATCATTTACAACAAAGAGAAAAAAGTAGTTCATTCTTTTGAATGTAGCTTTATTCTTGGCCTTGAAATCAACAAACATTTGATGTTTGTGATCATCCTTTCTTCAAACTTTATCATAGGATCCTTTTCATCGTGCATGCACACACACACACACACAGATGTTATCTAGTCAAAAACAAGTAGGTAAAGTTTCACCGCTTCTTCTTAACCTTTGCTATGAACCTCTACAGACTGCAGAGGCTTTGTGATCTCAGACGTGCTCAGACCACACTGTGCTCTCTCTTCCTGTGAAGTGATGAGTATCTCGCTCGCCCCTCCCTCCACCGGAAGACCATTTGACTCTCTCTGAGTAAGTTTGTATGCACTTGTTTCATTAAGCTAAAGACAAAAAGCAGAGAAATTATGGCAGAAAAAAAAAAAGACCCAAAAATTTTAGACCATGTTTAGTACATGGTAACATGTTTTTCTATTATGCATGTAGAGAATCAACTCTCTGCTGGCAGCATGAACAACATGTGTTGTTTTGGAGCCTCAGCATTGCAGAGTTCAGGTCAACAGAGCCCATATTCTGCACATGAAAAATTTACAATTACATACCAAAACAACCGCAGAATAATAAATGTAGGCTGGGTTTCAAAAAAGATTAGGAAGGATTAAAATCTACTGATTTTGTTTGTTTGGTTACAAATATAGTTTCTAGCGATGTACTGCTAAACAAATGTGACTTATCCGTTCTTTCTTTACATTACATACATATCTTACCACCTGGCCATGCTTTCATATAGAGAAAGGGCCCGGCTGGCTGGTGGATTCAAACCCAGGACCTTCTTGCTGTGCGGCGACAGTGCTAACCACTGCACTACTTTACTCAGTTTACCACTCAGACATTCGGTGCTGCTCTTACGTCTAACATTACAGCTTTGTTTTCTATTCATCGAAATTCCAGAACTGTAGAGCAGACTTAGTAACAAATTGGGACCAAGTAGAATACATTGCAATAATTTCTTGTATTAATTTATAATTTACAACTTCCAGAGTCTTAAGTGACTCCTACTAAACGCTATCCCTGCTGGTTTTTTTTTTCCTGATTCTTATATGAATTTTTGTTGAATAAAAGGAGAGTTCATGATTTCTTCCTTGCTTGAAGCAGAGGTTTTTTTTTTGTTTTTTGTTTTTTTAATAGAGTAATCAGAGTAATAGAGTTTAAGGCCCCTGTTAAATCACGATTTTACATATGTGGAAAGTATTAATTTGCCTTGCTGCTTTCTGGTTGCTGTTGTGGAGCTAAATGACAAATACAAAAGTGTGATTAGTTTATTACCAACAAAATACTTTGGATTAGTCAATCAGCTTACAACAGGAGTAGCAACAAATTACAGTATAGCCACATTCACCTGTTTGACGTGTCCTGGTTTTTAGAACCAGAATAATGACCACTGAGTAAACCAGTCAGAGCACCCAGGATGATGCACATCAGGTGTATCATTCTGTCAGCTCTTAAAAATAATTAGATTATAACACCAATTTAATCAATCAGTCTATATTATACATGATACTGAAAGAACTATATGCGTGGTGAAAACCAAAATCTTTAGAATCATCAGGAAATCTTGCTTTCAGTTTTAAAATCCTCTGCTTCACCATCTGTGAAGAAACCATTTTTCTGTTATTTTGTGACTCCCTGTTTGTATTTATGGTGTTTTTACGTTAATATGGTGAGAAACATTAAACTGACAGAGAAAAGTTTTTTTCTACTGTAGTGGAAATAATTATATGATAATTCAAGAAAAATCCACAGAAATACATCAGATAAATCCGCTTGCTTCATTTTAAGAAAGACAGAGGTGTTGTTGGAACTCATTAAATTTTCCATTTTGAAATCCATCACAGAATGAAGCTTGGCTGTGAGAGCCATATATAGAAGTGATGTAGCATAGCTCTGCTGACCATTATGAACCACTCTGTATGCGTTGGAATTCTGGAAATGTTGGAGCACTGCAGTGTGACCTCTTCACCAGGCTGGACCTCCATAGTCTGAAACTCAGAACCCGAGACAGCGCTCCAGCCTGAAACAAACACATTTTATCCCAGAGAGTGCAGGACAAGAGATACTGCAACACAGAAACACTATCACTTATTGTGTTTAATTACTTTGCCGTTTCCTGATAATCAAATTTAAATTCTGAAAGCTTAGCTGTTCTATGACTTGGAGCTAAGAGTAACAAGGTGCCAGTACTTACTGAGGCTGCAGTGACGTAAAGAGCCTCATTGTTTGTGGTTCTTATAGAGGGGTTTAGAGGGGCGGGGTGTTTTGTTTTTCATCTTACCAGTGACCTGTCAGTATTGTGCAATGCCTTTGCATATACAGTAGTTAATAAAAAAAAAAAAAAAAATATATATATATATATATATATATATATATATAGTCAGCTGTCATTTTCACATTTCAGCTCCTTTTCTATTGCTTTTCAATTTAAAAGTAAAACAAGTGTGGAAACATTTGATCATATACCTATTAAGAACAGATTACATTATATATATCTCATATAATTTCAGTATCATACAGTTTAAACAATTCTTTGTATTTTCTGAGTTAAAAGGCTGACTGGATTGTAGATTTCCAGATGGAGGGGAGTACTGGTCAGGGAGAGCTTTCCAGGTGATGAGGTTTAATTGTAGTGTAATTATTGTATGTGCTTTTTACCTTACAATATAAAGTAATGGTAAAGGGACTAGTTTTTATATAGTGCTTTATACAAGACGCTTGCATTCACCCATTCACACACACAGACACCCACACACAAGCACTTTTTTCTACATCTAGGTTCTTTCTCACCAACATTTCTGCACACATTCACATGCCCATGAATACATAAGGAGCAACTCGGGGTTCAGTATCTTGCTCAAGGATACTTTGGCATGCCGACTGGAGCAGCCAGGGATCAAACCACCAACCTTTCAAAAACATTGGTCCAGACTTATGGACTTGTCAACTATTGAAAGGACTGCTATGAAATGAGAATTACACCCGTTTAACATAGGGTTCAGGGTCACCTGATCCAACCCTAACTACAGTATAAGCTTGAATATGTTACCGCAGATTGTCTTAAGTGTAAAGCATCCATCCATCCATCCTGCTTATAGTTGTTGGTTTAACCCTCATAGGGTCTTCGGGTCTGTGGGACCCGTTTTCAGTTTTTAGCTGAAGAAAAATTATGCAAATAATTATTTTTTCAAACTAAGGTTCATTGGCCTTGGCTC
>JAVDPK010000584.1:168784-180978 GCA_034780415.1 Cichlasoma orientale
CAGACACAGTAGATGGCAGCATAACCGCCTCTCCATTAACAACCATTTAACAAATTACTGCTTCATATCTCAACAGGCCGTGACAGTCTTGTATGACAGAAAACACCTGCAGTATCATAATTTTATATCCGGTGCAGTTTTCTAAGGATGGCATCTGTTCATCTGTTCTGATGATGCTGACCAGCATTTTCACATTTCTGTTCCATATTCAGGTCCTTTTTAAATCTTTTCCATTGATTTTCAAATTTACATGTAAAACAAGCGTGGAAACATTTGGTTGCATACCTGTTAAAAACCAACACATGGTTGTATTAGTCAATTTATGTTATATAACACTATCTATAATACTACTATACACTTTGTGAGCTGATTCTCTGTTAGGATTGTAGTCACCTTTTATTGTAAGTGAACGGTCAAGATAAATATTCTTGTGCAAGGAAACAAAGTGTGCCATACTTTAATGCTTTATATGTGCAAGGAATAATAGTGCTCCACAAGGCATGAGCTCTTGTGGTGATCAGGGGCCTATTCCAGGAAGCATGTTCAACAAACTGAGTTTAAATGCATACTGAGTTTACCAACTCTGAGATTGGCAACTCGGCAACTGAGTTTCCCCCATTCCAGAACAGCTGATCAGAATTACTTCAATCAACCCTGAGTATCTTCAGCCCGAGGTAAGCATGATTCCTATAAAAAGCCATCATCAATAGAGTGCCGATTTGACAATTCACAATGGCAACCGACCCAAAAAAAATGTGTGACGTATTTCACCCCACTTGAAACAGATGTGCTGTTGTGTGCGTATGGTATGAACATATTTTCAGGGAAAAAAAAGCAATACAGCTGTGGCTGCAAAGGAGAGAGAATTGGCGTGGGAGAAAAATGACAATGAATAAGAGCAAATTGAGTAAATTCATCATGATAGTGATCCACTGCTACAGACACATTTATAATCAGTGTCTGTAGGTGCAATATCATGGGCATAAAGAGGACCTGGCAGCAGCTGAAAATGAAATATAAAAACATAGTCCAAATTGGTGAGGCCCACTTCTGTGACTTTTATTGGTTCCCATTGTGTTGATATATCAGAAAGTATCACAGTATAGATTAAAAGTTAAATACCATTTAGCTAACTGAAAGAAGGCAGTGGCGCGCAAAACAGGTGGAGGACCATCTCTGACTGAGGTAGAAGAGCTTACCCTGAGTCAGAACACTGGACGCCCAGCGCTTGAAGGCATTCCCGGAGGGACTTCTGAGCCAGTCACCCCCCCAGGGCACAAGTGGCTACATAAAATGTACTATCCATCTATCTGTAGAGGCATAGATGTGTGTATGCAGTCCTCCATTCATTCAACAGTTGCTGATGGTGTGATCTGCCTTGTTGAGCCTTCCACCTTACCAGGACCCGCTCCGGCCCTTGCATGTGTGAGTAGGCCACTGAATGCTTCTGAGATTCTTATAGGAAAAGTGTGCTAAAAAGGAATATTGCTCTCCATCACAGGAAGATGAAGACAGTATCTGCTGAGAGAGATTCAGATGGGCCTACAGAGGTATCGTATAGTCATGAAAATAGATATATCATGGTGTTTGTGTATTCTTGTGGTTAAAATGTGAAGTGATGAGAATGAAGATTGTGTCCCTTTTGTTTCATGTTACAGATCATGGCCAGGCATTAGCAAGAGGAAGCCCCATCAACTGCCACAGCACAAACACAGTGAGTGAGATGTTCAGTAAATGACAGGCTGTGCAGCATTTACATGACTTAATTTAACTGTTTTGTTTTCCCAGTTGCCAGTTAAAGACCTCTACAAAATGCACCCCATGAAGAAAATGTCCAAAACTGATCTGGAAATCGCATATTTGGAGCGTCAGATCAGGAAAACAGATCTTGAAATTGAATTACTGGAACACCAGTTAGAGGTTGGTAACTTCTCACAGGTGAATTCTCTGATGAATCCACAAATAATTGCTGCCTTTTCATTTTCAGGAAATAAAGCAGAGCAAATGAATACTGATTAAGCAGTATTTATTTCTCTGGGGATGGGCATCCTACTCTGAAAAGGAATTATAGCAAATGTGGTCTCTGACAGCGCTCCCATCATGAAGATCTCCAGGGTGAATAGGATGATCTTCCTCAGGCTCACTCAGTTGTATGACAGGGTGCTGCTCTCATCTAATGGTATCATTATGGAGAACAGCACATGCCACAATGATGTCACATGCTCTCTCTGGTGTTGCCCTGAGTCCACCCGGGCACAAGTCCTGCAGTGGGCTACATTGAAATGCTGCTGGGGCCCTGGCTCAGGGTCAGGACAAGGGGTCAGCATATAGGGCTGGTATGGGCATCCCCCATCACCCAGCAAGCAGCCATCAAGCTGTCCTGTAACAATGTGAGGCCACAACTGGAGATATGTAGTTACCATTTGCGAATCTGTTGATCAGGGCAGACTCACGATACATTAGCGCATCATGCACTGAGCCAGGCCATTTGCGAGTTCAAATGTGAGTGAAAATTCAGGGCTGCAATGCCAGATCTCTTACATTGCATGTTGGCTGCAGAAACTGCAACTACGTCAGCATTTTAAAAGGAAGTTTTAAAAATTTTTTGAAGTCTGTTTATTTTTTTTGGTGACTCCTACAGACAGCAACTAGACACATTATGGAAACAGAAGTGAGCTGAAGAGGAAATTAAGAAAGCAGTACAGCACCTTTTCTGTGTTGGAAGGATAAAAAAAAAAAAGAGGCCATAAAGCATTATGCAGCCTTGCTGAGGATGATATTCTGCTTTGGAAAGAAGGAGCTGGTGAGCAAAATGTTGTATTTGCATGCCTTATAAATAATCACACAGATGTGAACATTACAAAATATTACAGAGGACATGCAGTCTGACTTAAGAATTAGGTTGATCCTAATATTTAAGTAATCTTAATGTTTATACATTGTTTACCTAGTGAATTACATGTTCTGGCTGTATTTTGATAATTCGAAGTTGATCTTGTAAAATTTATTGATTACTATTAAGTCCTGTAGATTTCCCTCATTGCGCTTCATCTTTTTTTATTATCTAGTGGTGGAACACAGATCTGGCTGGCATATACAGGTGTTGTGTGGTTTTAGTCATGAACTGGAAAAGGCAACTTTACCCATTAGACATTGTTTGAAGTCTTCTAGTCACCCGTTACAAAACCCGTCAAGAATAGTGACGGAATAATGTTTGTTTTATGGAAAGTCATTAAAAACGATAGTCTATTTACAATATGAATTCTACACTGAGGTCAAAGCCATGACCCTATGTTTAGAAGGAAAGCAAAAAGGACAATTTTTTGATGTGTCAGTTATGTGTATTTGTCACTTTTGCCAAGGCAAATAGCTTTTGAAAATAAATAAATAAAAATCTAAAATGATGATAGCAGCTGTTATGCAGAATCAGGACCCAAATGCAGACTCTTAAGACAAACTGAGTTAACCCATTAACACCAAACCTGTCATCACCGATAGAACGTATTTCAAACAATTTCTCAACAGTTTGTGAGTTTTCCCGATAGGACAAACGGTCACGTAATTACAGTAACTTAAAGTGCATTTGAAATACGCTCGGTGTTAACCAGCTGTTCACGGCAAGTAAGGGCAGGTAACAGGTGTATCAGGTGGTAATTGCCCAGTGTTAACTAAGGGTTAACTGAAAATGCACCTTTAATACAATAGCTGGATAGTTCAAATCAATTTCATACAAAGTTCATACAAAACCCAAATAATGAGACAGCAAATGGAATTCAGGCTGGGACCATACACAGACCATCTGAAAGAATAAAGGAAGAGCGGGGCTATAAATACAGATAAGGTGTCATGTATGGCTTGCATGGCAGGCAGAAAACAACCCAAATGCAGCACTCTAAGGACTTAAACTCAAACAGCTTTATTGCTGGGCTCTCACTTAAATATGAGCAAAACAGGGCAGGTGCAGGATTTTACAACTAAGAATTGTCTAAAGAAACCACACTGCAAGGAGAAACACAGCCACGAGGGAGGAGGCAACAAAGAACAGAGGGAGACCCTGGCAGTATATACACACACACCAGGTAATTAGGGAGATGGGAAACACCAGGTAACTGCTGAAAATAATGAATGAGGGAAACAAAACAAAGGAAGTAAAACTAAACAGCACAAAGAGACAAGAAACTATCAAAATAAGAGATGAATGCACAACATCAAACAAGGAACCAAGGAGAAGAAAAAGAACCAAAACATAAGTCACACCTCAAAAAACTTAAAACTCTGTGCCAAACACCCAGAGACCCAGGACACAAGGTAATCAGGGGAAATGAACACAGCTGGGGAAATGAGGCACAGGTGGACAGAATAACAGATGATCAGTCAAATTAAAAGATTCCATCAGACTGATTAATTTTGTTTATCTGTAGCACCATCTATGTGGAGATTAAAATCACCCACCTCAAAGAAGTTTTAAAGATACGAAGAGACAAAAAACAAATCAGTGAACTCTTTTAGAAACGACCACATTGACGGTATATTAAAATGCAGCAAAATGGATTAGTTCTGTGATTCCTCCTCTCTAGAGCAGCCCTAATCTTAAGGCCTTAAAAAAGCCTGAAACACTGCAGGCTGCGAAATCTACCTGCCTGTAAAAAAGAACAATGATGTGTTTTGTTGCTCTTTTTTTATAAAAATACAAGTGGAGCACCGGGAGTGCGTGGGGGCTTTATAAGGAGACAGTGAAGAGTTACAGGACACAGCTAAAGTTTAGACAGTGCAATCTCTGCTTTGAGCAATCACAGTTCCTAGTAGCAACTATCAGAGCAACATAAGGCGGCTTTTTTGGCATTAAATTCAATGCAATCTGCAGCAAATTACAAGCCAAAATGTTACTAAATCAACAGGAGCAGGAGCCTGTTGAAATTACAACTGTCACACCTTTTTACTTCCTGAAGCGCTTTGACTTCAGACAAAACCTCATGACCTTCACCTCGGTTGTGCTCAGACACACTGTGCTGTCTCTTCCTGTCAAAATGTACCACTCTCCTCCCACAGCACACCATTAGAAAATTTCACAATCAGTGTCTGACTCCTCCTTCATCGACACACTTCAAGATTAGCCTTTTCTTGACCAACAAAAGGTAGACAAAAGACACAGAGACATAAAATAGAGGACATAAATAAAGCCTGAAGGCAATTTTTTATTTTTCAGTTTTTTCAGTCAGTTTTTCCCCATTTCATCCTCATCAGATACACAAAGCTACATCAGCAGGTTATTATCATAAAGCATGCCTTCCACTCCTCGAGTCTATCTGGTGGCAGCATACACAACGTGAGGCTCCGGCTCTCTCCGTGCCACAGGCCTGCGGCTTCTTTTGTCTTTTGTCTTGAAATTTAAAGCTGCGTAGTTCAGATTGTCCGAGCTCATATTCTGAAAATCAGAACGGTTACACAGCTGAGTTTGCTACACATGTATGAAATGTTTGATTTGTGAGTTACACAGAAAATTATTTTATGTCAAATGTTGGTTTTTAGAGTTTAATACCCAAATGCTTGATCTATACTGGAATAACTATCAAAATTAAATATTAGGTTAATATATCGGCAAAATTTAACATAAAAACTAGAAAGGCTGAGTTGAACCTCAATGACAGAAGCCCCCAAAATAGAACCGACATGAGTGTCTTATGGTGCATGACATGCTCTCCAAACCCAAAGACAATATAGTTTGTTCCAAGCCCACAAACACTGCTACATGTGGCTTTGCATGTCATGTCTGCTTGTAATGTGGCTGCAGCTCAGGAGGTAGAGCAAGTCACCTACTGATGGGAAGGTTGGTGGTTCAGCTGCTGGCTGCTCCAGTCTGCATGCCAAATTATTGTTGAGCAAAGTAATGAAGTGTTTGCAAGAATAAAGCAAGTTGTATTAACTGTTTTGAGTGCTCAGGTACAGAAGGAAAGTATTTAATAAAAACCAGTCTGTTTATTTAATGTATAAGCTTTTCCTGTGGTATCGAATGTTATTTACCTCCCCATAGACAGGCTCACATTGCAACCGTATTTTAGATTCTACACACATTTGCTTTTATGGATATGGACGAGAACAACAGAAATAGACATTTTTCTCTTTCTAGGTAAAAACAACTTCTGATAATCCTGGAATATTTATTCTCTATCAGAGAGGGAAAAAAAAATTCTCGAGCAGAGGGAAACATATTTTTCTACAGCTTCCAGGGTCTTGACAAACTGTTAAACAATTTCCCCACCTAGCATTAATAAAATTAAACTTTTAAATCATGACATAGGTTAAATATTCTAAGTAAAAACAAAAATTAGAACAAAAGTTTACCTTGTTGCTTTCTGGTTGTCGTTCTGCCACTAATAGGCACACACAAAAGTTTGAGAAGTTTATTATTACCAACAAAATACATCATTGGATTCATCAGTTTGGAAGAGGAGGCGCAAGAGTTACAGTAAGCTTTACCTGTTTGAAGTTTTCTGATTTTTACGATCAGAATAATGACCACTATAATGAGCAAACCAGTCAGCCCACCCAGGACGATGCTGATCAGCTGTGTCATTCTCTCTGTCTCAGGCTCTTCTGCAAAAATAATTAGATTAAAACGTCATTCCAATTCAGTCCGGTTGCTTTAGCCATATTGTCTATGATACTGAAATAACTAAGAGCACAATGAAAACCAAAATGTTATGAGAGAAAAATAATTTTACTTCGAGCCTTAAACTCCTCTCCTTCACTGGTCTCAGCGCCTGTAAAGACCCACGACTATTATACTATTTAGTGATTTCCTGTTTGGCTAAAAGCTGTTTTTACATTACATATGAAGATTAAAGCTAAACACAAGCTTACCTTGAATTCTTAACTCTACTGCATGGGAAATCTCTGTACGCTTATTCACGTAAAATCCACAGAAATAGAGCCCGACGTCAGATAAATCCACTTGTGTGATTTTAAGGAAGACAGAGGTGTTGTTGGAACTCATATTAAATTTTCCATTTGGAAATCCATCACATAATGAAGCTTTGCCTTGAGATCCATACATAGCAGAGACACAGCTGGGCTTAGTTCTGTTGACCATTTTGAACCAGTCTGTCTGCGTTGGATGACTAGAAATGTTGGAGCACTGCAGTGTGACATTTTCACCGAGCTGGACCTCCACTGTCTGAAACTCAGAAGCTGAAGCAGAGATCCAGCCTGAAATGAAGGATTATGACATTTATTTATGAGCCTACAGTGTTACAGTTAGTGTAACAGGGCATCCATATCAGTGAAATCTGTTTATCTGTTTCTAACACTGCATTTTAAATTCTGGGAGGGTGCTCATTCTATTATTTGAGAGCAAAGAGGTGCCGTACTTACTGAGGCTGCAGAGAAACAAAGCTGTTATCAAGACGAAGCTCCTCATCGTGTGTTTAGTCCTTCACTGCATGGCTCGTTTGTACCGCACAGCTCTTATAAAGGAGTTTAGAGGGGCGGGGTGTTTTTTTTTTCTTCTTCTTTGTTTGTTTGTTTGTTTTTCATCTTGTCAATGACCTCCCTACAATACAATGGCTTTCCAGATGTTTTAGATTCAGGTACTATCCAGTAACATAAAGTTTCCACAAATGCATCCACTCCTCAGCAGCTTCTGCAGTTTGAAGCATTTATTGTTTTCTAGTCCCTAAAGGTCAAGTACTTATAAAGGAAACAAGGACGGGGGTTCTTTGGTGTCATAGTTTTATACTTTTAACAGTTTTCTAAGGATGCTGTCTGGCTTCAGTGTAAAAAAGTTTAATGATGAACCAGGGCAAGACCAGAAAAGCTCTGGAAATCCTAAACAGTATCACTGTCATTGGACATATCTGAGCTTCACTGACTCATCAACCAATACTAGACTCCTTTCAAAGTTGTACAGCCTCCTTCAGAGTAAATGTGGATGCTCCACACCCAGGATTACTAGGTAAACAGTGATCTGACAGCCCACAGTACACAGGTGAGGTGATTCGAATGTAAAATATCACAAAATATTTAATTGTCAAAAATCTGCTGTTTTTCCTAGTCGTCTTTTTAAAATGGTTGTAATAGAGAACAGTTTATGCTGGAAATATAGGAGTCATGAAGGTACTTTTATTCATGCAATGTGGGCCTGTCCTTTGATACAGCCTTTTTGGCAAAAGATAATCAAAACACTGGAAAAATGGGACCGATACACACATCTGAGTGTATCGGTCCAGTTGTGTCTTTTAGGAGACAGGTCATATTTGCCAAAAATTTCTAAAACATGCATTTGCTTTGTTACTAACTGGTTTTATTGCAGCAGCTAAGGTTATCCATTGTAAATGAAAAGGCCAAGATAGACCTGAATATAGGGAATGGATAAAAACTATAACTGAGATTGCATCTTTTGAATTGTTGATGGCCAAATTACATGACTGACAGGAATCCTATGTGGCTTGTCTGGAATAAGTTTTTGTTTTTTTTTAATAAAAGAAGCACAGTGTTTGGGGAGTTTACAATTATTTACATTTTGTTGAAAGTATGGTGCGTATGTGCTGCTAGGTTTATTCTGTGCTGATATTGTTGTGGAAAAAATAAGTTGAGCTCTGAAACCAAACTGATTTTATGACGATTTATTGAAAAATAAGATTATAACCTTTGCAAAGGGATCAATACAACACGTGCAGTCTTCGCACCGACATTGACCAAAGAGCAAAATAAACACAGTTCCTTTATACTCATTGTGTTGATGCAAGTGTGGTCCTCCCAGGTCTAGGGAGTTCAAGTTCTCACCACCATGCAGTATCAGCCTGATAACAAGTGCATCATGGCCTTGGACACAGGCTGCAAGAAGTTTTGTTTTTCTCATCTTCACACACTTGGTCTTTGTGTAAAAAAATTAAAGTTACATACCAAAAAGGTAAACAGAGGTTATTAGAGTTGAAAATCAAAATTTCCACTACAATATCTGTATTTTATGTTGTTTGTTTGAATATTTTTTTGTTTGTTTGTTTTGTTCATCAAATTCAATAAATATTTGAATAACAAAAACAAATCTGCTGTTATTTATTCCTGATTTATTGCTAAGTTTTGATATTATTAAAGTATGTTAAAATATAGCTGCAAGCAGCAATGAGGGGCCAAGCAATGATACACGAGTCACTAGGAAACAAGTTGTGAGGATAGCAAGAAACAGGTGTGAAGATCTGCCAGAAAGTTGTATTGAAAAACACACTTTTGCTAATTAAAGCACCCCCTGAAAGGTGTAATGATGCCAAATTCCTTGTGCGCCCTTGGCGAGGGGTCCAAAAGTTTACTGTGAGGTTTTGTCTTGCTAGGCCAATGCAGTGCCTAGATATAAGCTTACTTACTGTTTGGTGGCTTTGCCATCAGATTTGAGTCATGCTTCTGCAAACCAAAATGAAATGTGATAACGTTTGTGAGGCGTCCTCTGAAGATCATATATAACAAGTTTTGTGAAAATCGGCCAAAATTTGCCACCTGCTAAAAATTTGTTTCCCTTTGAATAAAATCCAATATGGCGGCTCACTTCAGTTCAGTTTTAATTATATAGTGCCAAATGACATCAAATGAGTCAACATCAAAACTTGGAACTTATCTGCCTCGCGTCCTCAGAAAGTATTATTTAAGCCATTATTGATCAAAAAACATTTTTACTAGTTATAGCAGCCCCAAAAGGTCAAGTGTCACTAAGATTATTGCGCTTCCTTCTGAAATGGTCCGAAGTACTTAGTTTGGTTTTAATAGGTTAAAGCATTGCTGAGATTTGAGCTCAGTTCCTCTTTGGGAACTTTGTCACCAATTTTGATGGGCTCTGACGGGCAAGCACTTTGGGAAATCCAAAAGGCTTGGACTGAAGATCATCTGAGTCAATTTTGGTGTGCAATGGACAAACTTTGTGACTTCTGAAAACTTTTGAAGGCTTTCCACAAAATCCAATATGGCAGAAAATTACATTATAGGGTGCATTGAATGCAGCCAGAACCAAGGATTTCAAATTTGGCCTCACAGTAATTTACAGTCATCATCGAAGGAATTTAAGCAAATTATTTGGTTCAGAATACACTGACAGTACTTCAGTTAAAGTAATTAAAATTATACAGTTATTAAGTTTAACCTTAATCTCAGCCAAAATTTCTTTACTTCAGAACAAATAAACTAACAAAAGGTTGTCTATTAGGCATGATATGAGCAAATTATATTCTATATTTGACCTCCACTGAGAGACAAGGGCCAACAGGGGTTTTTAAAATTGTGAGCCAGGAGCAGGACGTTCTCGGCAGGAATCATGAGATCTGACCACCTGGTCAGGGCTCGTGACGAGCTCTTATGCTACTGGAACCGAACATCTCCAAAAACATTGGAACACTTTTGCAAAGAGGCACTTTCACAACAAATCAATATGATATTTGAAGTTTACACACCTACATTGATAAAAACATCTCAGAAGTTTATGTTGTGACGCAGAGGCAGTGGTATTTATAAACTTTACTTTATAGTTTGGGGCTCTGTCCGCCATCATTGCTGCACGTGAACTTTATTCAAAATGCATTCTAGGATGCTTTGCTGCCCAGTCCACAAACGTCAACATCAAAAATGGATGGAACAAGAACATATCTCAGCATTCTGAGCGTAATTTAGTTGATGTGTACTTTGAATTTGCATTGGCTCTCAATGATAAAGTTCCACAAGAGCAAAAGTACACAAAATTATGTATATTGAGAAACTCTAACATGTGTATTGTTTTCCATTCCTTTAAATTTGTTTGACAGTCTTAATTAAATAGTTTTTACTGATGACTATTATTTTGCATGTCTATTTTGCAGAGTCTGTGAATTTGGTTTCAGTTTGTGCTGTATTTACATGTAGCCTTTCATATTGAGCCTTTCTTTACTGTGAATGATGCCAGTGACGGTTGGTTCTGATATGTCCTCATCCTGCAGTTTGTGCTTTTAATTATAAGAATACCAGTTATTATATCCTATTGTTATATAATTGAGATGTCTAAACACAGCAACTGATTTCAATAGATCACATTCAAGTTGCTTTTATACTTAAAGAGCTTTTACTTTAGAAGCCTGATGACCTTCAACATAGTTGTGCTCACAGTGCTGTTTCTTCCTCTCAAAATGTCATCGATGTCACTCCTCCCACAGCAGACCATTAGACTCTCCTTATGAGGAAGTTTCATAGTCAGTAGTGCCATTTCTGACTCCTCCTCCATATTCACACTTTAAGCTTGTATTTTTTTTTTCATCTCAGTTAAAACATGGACAAAATAGGAAAAACACAGAGCGAATGCATATTTATTTATTTTGCAAAGCATTTATGTCAGTCGTAACACATACACAAACAGTCACAAGCAAATTAATATGATAAAGCGTGATATCTGTTCTGAGCTGCAGCTCCATCTATCTTGTGGCAGCATACGCAACATGAGGCTCCAGCTCTCTCTGTGTTGCAGGTCCACGACTTCTTTTGGCTTTTTTCTGGAAATTCAGAGCTGCGTAGTTCAGACTGTCTGAACTCTCATCCTGAAAATCAAAATATCTAGTTAAACACTGTATGGCACCCCCAAATGCCAAAAAAGTGAAAAACTGGTGGTTTTGTGGATTACACGAGTTTCAAAGTGAGACTTTTAGAGTTAAATCTAACTGATAAAACCTGATATATATTCCCGAACTACATAGTTGTCATGGCACAGCGGAAGGACTCCATTTTTGATATATATATATATAAAAACTGTGCTTATGAGAAACAATAACGTGTTTAAGTACAGCTTCCTGAGAGGAAATGTGTCTTGCGAAGAAAGAAACAACTCTGGCATAAACTTACATTTTACCCACATTACAGTTAAGAGTTATAATTTGAGTTTTACAGACTATGGAGATTTCTTGTTTTTTTTTTTCTTCCTTAGTCTAGATCAGCTGTTACTAAACAATTTTCCTGTAGAATTATTAAAGTTTTTTCTGATTGTAATGGTATTAATTGAGGCTAAAGAACATGAAAGACTACGACTGCTTGCTTGAATTTATGCATTGATGCAACAGGCCGAGGCTATTCACAGAGTAATTATATGTTTCAGTGCTACGTTTAAATCATAGTAAGTAGTTTTCATCCTGTCAGTAAAAAATAAACATGGATTTACCTTGTTATGTCCTTTTTGTTCTCCTGCAGCTAAATGG
>JAVDPK010000585.1:0-23916 GCA_034780415.1 Cichlasoma orientale
TATATAATGCTCAATTTTAGCACTTTCTTTAGATTTGTAATGACCATTTGCAATGTGCAGTCCTGTAAGCCACTTGAGAGTTGCATAGCTCATGGAGTTACAGTTGACACAGATCTGTAAAAAAATGCTAACTCTTACAAGTAAATCTTTTGGAAGGGGAGCAACATTTTAGGTAATCCTGAAGGCACCTCATAGTCCGTGATCATCAATCTATGAGATTTTACATGCTCTGGGGGAGCTGTCCCTTAAGCAGACGGAGACTGCCACTGTTCAGCACCATGGACAGCCATCTTCCATGCCACGCAATGCAAATGATTACAGAGTGCTTCGGAGCTGCTGTTGAGTTAATTTCAGACCAATTCAGTGTCGCTATTTCACAGAAATACTCTCTGTAACACAGCATGTATAATGTATGTTGCCTGCTGAGGAAAAGGAGCTGATGCAGACAGACCTGACAGCCCCAGGGAGTCAAATGAGTAAAGGAGAAAAGTTGATTATAAGGCTCTTAACGACTCCGCTAATTACCATTGATGCTAATTAGCTGGCGCTCCAAGTTAACTGCACAGAGGGTAATCAGTGTCTGGAACGAGACAGAAGTTAGAGTCAAACTATCATCTCTCAAACCTTCATGGGGCGCAGTAAGATGTTAAACACTCTGCTCAGAAATGTTAGCATGACATGCCCTCAAGAGAAAAGGCAAAGTTTTAATTGTAAGCCAGTCTGGAGCTACTTTGATTCATACAAGAAAAGTAATTGTATAATTGTAATGTTATATATATATATAATTACTGTCTTTACTTTCTAATATTTGACCTTTATAGCTATGGTTAATGTGTTGATCTCTTTGCCAGTCATTTATAATACTGATAAATGCAACACTCCTCATAACACATAAGACACAGCACCACACACAAGCACACGCATGCCCATTTAGCTTGACTTATGTGATCTGTGACTGTGTTATTTTGTGCAGTAAATCCACATTTTTCGTGGAGCTGAGATACCAGCTTAATCTCCTCCCAGGCTGTCGACACATCAACCGATGGGGCTGATTTACTGTGGTCAGCTTCAATTACCAACCCTGAGAGCAAAAGGTATTCCTCAGGGTTTGGACTGCCATACATTTGAAGGACAATTATTTTTAATGAGACTGCTTCCAATCCATCTGCATGTGGGTTGAGGGATGCTTGACAAATCTGTCCTTCAGAGGGCCTTCTCCTCATTCTGATCTATGGTTCTGCTTCATTTCCCCTGCTGTTATGCTGTGTGTAGAGATGCTGTCACTATGTTTCACCTGATGCAACATCTCACTAGGGGGAAAAAAAGTCACATGACATTTAAGGCAGTATGGTATTTGTTGTTCTGAAAAATTTATTCACTACAAAGTATGAGCAGCAAAGTAGATGCATGTGTAGCAGGGCTATATTGCACCCATTTAAAAGTGCCACCTTTGGTGACTGGTCATTTCACTGCATCACTTTCTCTCTTCTAATCAACTGGCCCTTTTCTAGCAGGGGACACAGCACTACTGAGCATTAGGCATAGGGGGAGGGATAGAGCATAAACCTGTCAACCCAGCAGCCCTGTAAAATTAGATTCTATCTTTTTTTTTTAAGATAGTAAAAGGTTGTTTAGATGAATGGTGAACCTAGTGCTGCTAGGGAAGCTTGTCTAGAGTAAGAGGCTTACAATGTTGTTGATGAAGTTGTGCTGGAACAAAATGTTAGAGGATATGCAACGATGCTTGGAGATTGTAAGCTATTTGTTGGACATCTAATTAAAAAAGAACATTTTGAGGTCAAATAATAGCTTTTTGACTCAAAGATATTATTACTATTCTTATTTATATTGAACAGATGTACAAAGATTTCAGCAGATTGTAGACACACAAAAAAAATTGTAATTTAAAGAAATTTTACATAATTTATTATGTTACGCTATTTTTAAATACATGAAATATCAATAAATTACAAAAAAAAAAAACAACAGCAGTGAATTACTATGTCTAATGTAAAATAACATGGAAAAAAATGACCTGTGAATAAACTTGATTTTTAAATATTTTATGGAAAATTAAATTTTCCTCACAAAAGGACTGTAAAGAAAATAGTCACAAGTCTAACACAGTTTCAAAAATATGTCATTCTTATTTTAAGAAAGTGTTAATAGTGACATATGGCATCTTGACAACATTAATAAGGAGTGTATCAAAGAATAACTGTATAACATAAAATCTGTGGAAGCAGACTTAGCAATGCTGGTCACCATCCATATCTTTGGGATGAAAAACAGCTTGATTTCATTAATTTCATGTATTCTCTCCACTTGGCTTGTATCCTTCACTGCTGGTGAGTCTGCATCTCAAAAGGGGGTCTGTCCTAAGGAAAGTGCTTCCTACAGTGAATCCCAGCTAGGTCCTGGTTGTAAGATTATAAGACCAATGCTGATTTGGTGGTTGTCCTGGTCTCTATTGGCATGGCTGTTTGACGCGCCAGCTTGACCTGCTGTGTGTGTGTGTGTGTGTGTGTGTGTGTGTGCGTGTGTGTGTGTGTGTGTGTGTGTGTGTGTGTGTGTGTGTGTGTGTGTGTGTGTGTGTGTGTGTGTGTGTGTGTTTAATGGTGTTTAATAGTGATACACCCACTGTATCCATTGTGGAGTCTTATCTGTGTATATCTATAGTTTGTTCTAAACTGAGCTTACAGTTGTGCGTGATACACTGCTGAATAATAGTGTTTCTGTGACTCCAGCTTCAGGCTGTTTTGCTGAATTTTTTTCCACCTCCACCTGTGTATGTAGTAATTAGATGCATAGCATGTGTCACACCGAGTTTTGTCTCCTGTTAAACTCTGTGACCGGATAGTGATTGAGCTGTAGCACTCTTTTATCTTCTCCTTGGTCCTCTGATGAAGAGTTCTCCCTGTGGGCTTGGCTCTCTGGCTTAATTTGTTGTGGTAAGAGAGCCTGTACTGTTGCTCTACACGGTAATCACTCAGAGCTGCTCTATCGGACACCATCAGCACACAGACACACACTACTAATGGAAGAATAACAGGGCTGAAAAAAAATTAACTTTGCCATCATCCAGCATCCAAAGAACACAGTGTACAATAGATGGAATTTGCAATCTAAATAACAAATTAGCACTGATGCTGCCAATGGCAAAGATGGTGTCTGCTGTCCTTTGAATTACAGGAACAGATCAAAATATCAGTGTGAGTGAGTGAACACGGAACAGCTCCATGAGCGCCGTTCTCTAGCTGAACCACTGAGCTGAACCTACACTGAGACTTCCCTGAGGTTCCCACAAACCAAAGAAAAAAACACACACACACACATTAATGACTGGTAGGAGACCCTGTGATAGACTCACACTGGAGTACGAAGGCAGTGGCACAGGATCCCTAAGAGAAGCTGCAAAATCTTGCTGGGGACACATCGGGACTTAGTTCCTGATGAGCAGAAGACAGCAGATTGATTCTTGTCATCTGTTTAGTTAGCAGACATATTTATTTTCCTCGCCGGTGCTTGTATTCATAAAATATCATTTAGAAAAATGCAAATCTACATATGTATAGTTCAATGGATGCATTTAAAAATCTCAATGCTCTTAGAAAATTGAATTTGTATATTTTCCACACATTAAGAAATCTGTTAATGCACAAAGAGATTTTTGAATGCATATTTGGAGATTCCTGGCTACAGTCACAAATTTCAGCATGCTTCTAGAGGGTCTTTATTTATTCATTCATTTACAGTGTGATTCTGAAATGAGAGATTAAGATACAGTTATACAATTCTCAACACATATTTGTTATGGTAATACTCCCATGATTAGTTACTATTCAAGCTTGTTTGAGCTTGTATCAAAAATTGAAATGCCCATGATTATGCACCGCTTGCTGCACATACATTTTTTTGAAACACACACAAACACAAATATGTCTGCTTCCTCACTCGGTCCAAAGGGTTTTCACAAATAGAAAAAGTCCACAAATAGTTCTTCTCTATACAATATCATCATATATCTTGTTCAGCTTCATTTCATTTTTCATCCACTGCTCTCTAGGAAATCCCTTTTAGCTGCAATTCTGTCTACTCCACTCTACTTTTCTCCACTTGCTTGCATAGTGACAGCCTTACATGCTGCCCTCACATTACACAGTACAGCACACAGAAGCATCACTCCATTGAACTTGCCTGTTCAAGTTAGCAGCAGTGATCTAATTGTGTGTTCTCCAGTTGGCACAAAGCAGAGCCACTTTTGCTCACACTGCTCACTTAGTGGGAGAAACTGTTAGAGCGGCACTGACACAAGTACAAAGTGTGGACCCACATTTTCATGCTAACCACATTTATACTAACAAGAGTAGAGAGTCTTGCTATGCCAGTATAAGTAGGTGTGCAGTGTTAACTTCTGTACATAAGCTAATGTGAGAGCCCAGCATATTTGCATGCAAAGTTAAGAATTATATAGCCATAGCAATATACTGTTTTCTGATGAGAGAACCAGGTTACATCCAAATGTTCACCACAGTCGCATCTGTAACTATAATGTGTGGTTTGACTTCTGTCAAGAAACTCCCATGTGTTTGTAACAGCATCTCTCCTCTTGGGTTCTGCATACATTTAGGAAAAAGAAAGCAATGAGAACAACTTCTGTGAGCACCACTACGAACAACATAATTTACTTTATGGAGATCTGAAACAGTTACACACTTATTAATAGATTTTCTGGGGTATCCTGATGGGGTAAGTTCCTAAAAAAGGTCCTATTTCATTTCCAGCCAGGGGCCTTTGTTGAATGTAATTCCACACAGAGAGCCATCACACCGCATGCGTATTGTGCCTCCAGCTTAAACTTACCCAGGCCCACTTCTAGCAGGACCACAGGGAACTCAGCAATTACACTGGTCAGACTTTGGGGGGTTAAACATGTTCGGCCATGGGATGAATCACCTAGTGTCAGCGCTCCAAATAAATTCCAGGTCTCAAGGTTTCCCGGCAGAACATTGCATTGTTTCAAGATGACTGATGTAAATCACTTCTGTTTGGCATTCCAAAATAAGTGTAGAAAATTCAGTGGTTATGATTTCATCAATCAAATCATCTACATATACAGACTTTTTCCTATAAGCTGCAAAGCTCCTCTTTTCTCCAAGCTAAGACGAAGAAATTTATTTTGTTGGCATAAAAGATAAATGCATCTCGTGTGTCATTTTCCAGACTAAACTGTTGATGTATGTCCCCAGTGAAATGGCTTCGGAGTGTCCCTCTCTGTCAGTGTGCAGGAGTGATAAGAGACCACATGTCCTGACTGTCAATCATACAGTCAGTCAGGAACAGCCTGGTTGCGTCAGGTCATAATTTAGTGATGAGTTCATCAAGTGAAGCGATATCACATCATTTCATCACATCCTTTCATCAGGAAGACAGCCTTTTAGATATACTGCTGCTGGGTGTTCACCCCAGAAACCTCAGTTACACTCAAGGCCACCAACCGAACACAGCTGGATCAAAGTCTGAAACACACAGCCAGAATTGTGGACATTTTTTTAATCCAATGAAAACTACTCTGCTATCAAAGGTACCAAAATACTACCATTTACATCATCTTCTCAAAGTGTATACATTTATACAGTGACTTGGCCTTTTACTTATAAGTAACACTTGTGACAAAACTAAAACAGGCATTCCAGCTTAAGTGTTATGTGCCTAGAGAAAACATGAATGCAGCTAAAAAGTGTTATCTTTGCATTCTTGCACACGCATACACGGCTATAAATAAAGCCTCTTTGCTATGATTAGGTAAATTGACAAGATGTGCGTCTGCGTCCCAGTAAATGAAGAGCTGGAGACATGGAGCTGGATTAACAGGTAAATATGTAAGTGATTGCTCATCTGGAGGTTAGGGAGCACTGGAGTCATATCAAGAACTGTCACCGGCTGCCACAGATAACATCGCATTGAAATTCATAGAGACTGACTGAATGCACGGATGAAATGCTCCAGCGTGCGCAAGCATATCTACAAACACACTTCACACAAATACGCACAACGCACGCTCGTGAACACGCACATCAGAGCAAACACCTACTTGCCTCCCAGCGGTTGAGATGTAAATGCATTAAGGGCTCAGTGTGTGATATGAGGCGGAAAGAGAAGAGCACCAGCTGACACAGGTGGCCCAGAACAGAGATGCAACTTATTACAGCCAATACTGAAACCCCTGCTGAGGATGGTTTCGAAGACAACAAATATGAGCAGCATGCTGGCGCAGGAAAGCAGGGACAGGAGGCGGAGAAGGATTTGAAAGAAGGAAGAAAGGAAAGAAGGACAGGAGGGTGGTAGGAGAGAGGGGAGTGTGTGTGGGGGGGGGGGGGGGGGGGGGCCAAGATGGGCAGAAGAATTAAATAAACAAAGCAGGTATATGAGAATGTGTGTCTGCATGTGTGCGTGAGAGTGAGAGAGAGAGAGAGAAAAATTGAGAGAGAGACCTAAAGGTGTGTGTTGGATTAGGACTGTCTACAAAGGTATTGTGTTTTTGCTGCAGTTGTGGCAAGTTTCCAATATTCAGAGCTGGATAAGTGGTCTTCTCTTTTAGGCTGGTCTATAATCCGACCACTCTGCTATTTATAAGAGAAGGAAAGTGAAAAGGAGAGAGAACCGATGATGGAGAGAAAGACAATGAGAAAAAGATGAGAGAAATATGGAGGTGAGGAGTAAATGTGGGGTGGAGGATGAATAGGAAAATGTGCAGCGGATGATTTGTAAATTGAATACCTTCTATTATTCTCCCCTAATGCAATTTACCACTACAGGGAGTGAGGAACGGAGAGCAGAGGGAGAACATTACAAACAAGAATCATGAATAGAAGTCAATGGGAGAGTTCTGTATTTCCAAAGATGGCTGTTGTCCCACACTTACCCCCAAAAGATCCAGCCAGCTCTCATATGTGAGCGTCCAACTATGTGATGACAGGCAGATTATATTATTAGATCATTATCTTAGCAAACACTTAAGTAAATGTTTTTCTTACAGTGTATATGTCAGTCAGCAAGGCAGTTGTTCAGTGATGTGGTGGGACAAGATGCAGTCCTGGATATTGTCAGCACTCTTGCTGATTGAACTCTGAAAGCAACTTGATGTCATTAATCTTTGGGCATTCATAATAGAAGTAGGAATGGCTGGAAAACAGGGTTTTCAAACTTTGTTTTGGGGCATAATCACAAATTACGATTTCAGGAATTTTATCAGATTTGACTGGTGATTCTTTGAATGCAGCTTTTATGTCCCATGACCACTGAAATAAAGTTACCCATACATTTAGACGGGGGCTTAATCTTGTTATCCCCCAGAAAAAATCCTCCATCAAGATGACTGCTGTGATGAGTTCCTTGCTTCTTGAAGGACTGTCACTATCTTCAAGTTTGGGTTATTTGAAAATATACTGTTTTTTTGGGTCACATAATAAATATGTTATTTATTTATCAGCATATTTTTGGTTTCCTTCTAGAGGAAGGAAGTCAGCAAGGTATTATTACACTGCAAGGCAAAAAGGGGGTCCATCCCAGTACTAGCAAGGTGTAACTAATGAAGTGACCAGTGAGTGTATTTAAACATTGTCTAAATCAGTTTTAATTTCAGTGGTCAGTGAGAAAACTGTTACATAGCTGCTACCTATCACCAGTCAGACCCAATTAAAACCTCTAAAAAAGCTTGAAAAGTATGCTGGGGAGAGGGATTTTTATCTTTTTTGACAGTACATGGCCACTCAGTAAATCACAATCTTACCATGGTCGAGGGGTTTAGTTTCGTTTGAGTGATCCCAGGAGACTGTGCTGTCACACTAAGTGCAATTCAAAAGACCCTTATAGAAGAACGATGTCACCTTGCCTGAGAAAATGATACTGCGGTTCCACTCTTGAGCCAGGCTTGGAGGAAGGTCCATGGGGCCTGGCAGAGCCCAGAACAAACCAGACACATGGTTGTTCCTTCCTGTTGTTGCAGCACCTATAGAAGGGCTCCAGTGTGCTGTGGTTTGGGCAATAGTCGGAGGTGGATGCCCTGGTGTCCTGACCCCCAGTTTGAGTAAATCTTACAACTCACTAGCACATGAAATCTACAGCCCATCGTGCTCTCCTATGCATCTATTTTAATGTTGTTTGAAAAACATTTCCAAACACTAAGTCTCTCTGAACATGCAAGTGTATTTTTAAAGATCTGAGCATTGCAAATGGGAATGCGAGGGAGTCAGAAAATATAACATATAGAAGTAATATCCTGTGTTGCTTGTTTTTATTGTCAGTAAAATCCTGACAGTTGCGGATGTGGTTCAACCTGTCTATCCGTTAAATTATAGTCTACTATGGCAGTAGAACATAGCCTCCATTTTCTCCCTTTTTCCAGCTTTTGATCTTCAGCACTTCTCTAATGTTCTCATGACAAGTTTGCTAACTGACAATCCTGCCAACAAGCTGTTAGGACTGAAGTTAAAATCATTAGATCATTGAAAAATAGAGCCAATATATGTGAAATTACATCATGTGGACAGGATTTTTGAGAAGAAGAAAACAACTGTCATCAGTATGAATAATGCTGCGTCCTACAGTTACTTCACTGTACATAAATGCAACATTGATGAAAGGAGGGGGGATTATGGTGGGGCAGCCTACGTCAATGCTGTTACGGCGTTCCAAATAGCATATCCCCGGGGACTCTATTTCCAGGGCAGATACACATTGCTGATTAAGATGCTGATCCTAGTATTGATGCAGCTGTAAAATACAAGACACTTCAACACATATCGATTTGGAAGACACTCACACATACAATAACACATACACTTTACAACATAGCATTAAGTTCACACGAACGCTTACATGTGCATAAATCCATGCATTCGAATATACAGCTAACTGTAAAAGAATATGATTGCCTCACCCGCCACGCACAAACACACATCCGATAGATTGACCTGCGCTGTACCCAGCATGGATCTCCTGCTGTAGATCGATGAGAGGCGAGGCTGCAAATTGTGAGTGAAAGGCATGAAGGTGAGCTGCATTGTGGGGGAATCTCCAGTCACAGCGTATAGCATTTACTGTCCATATGCTTATCATGTGCACGACAGCATGATATGCATGTGCATGCATATCGGAGGGGATATTTTTGCACCTGAAGCGTGCACGTGCCTGTGAGTGTATAATCATGTATTTTGAAACTCAGTCAACTCTGGTATGTGCTGAACATATGTGTGTTTAAGAGATGACAGTGATGGTTAGGTTTTAGTCCTGGCTCTGAGGTCTCTGACTGACTGGTCCTCCTTTTCTTCTTCCTTTCATCTTGTGATTCTGTAATTAGTTGATTGACCTCTGATGTCAGGGTCTAATTAGACATGGTAATTAAGGATTAAACAGGTCAGGGGGAGGTGTGTGTGTGTGTGTGTGTGTGTGTGTGTGTGTGTGTGTGTGTGTGTGTGTGGGCGCGCGCGCGTGTGTGTGTGTGTGTGTGTGTGCGTGTGTGTGTGTGTGTGTGTGTGCGTGCGTGCGTTAGAGCTGAAAAAGATAGTTAGGGTTAGTCTGGATGCATGAAGTGGACCGATAAGGGATGTGAAGGGCAATATGTTGCTTTTAGTTTTAGGGGACAGGGAATTGTTTGTGCTTTTCATGGTAAGTAGCTCTTTGTCTGCATAATCAATGTAAGATGGATGCAAGCCGAATGTAAACAGTGTTAATTAAAAAGCACCACTGTCCTAAACCTCTGCAATTGACATCAGTGAGCTGACATAAGCAATACAGTAAAGAACTGCACTATATTTCTGGAGTGGTTTGCTCAGCTGGCAAAATAAGAGGGGATGGGATGATGTCCCTGTGAGCAAATGTTACCAAAGCCATTTTACTTGTGGCTTGCACATTAGAGGAGTAAATAGGAAGAAACACTGTTAAATTGTACCTTGAAAGCAACCGTCAAATGTAATTTAAAATTTCAATAAAAATAATTAAACTATAGAAAAGGAGTGGGGGGGGGGGGGTCACACAGACAATGTGGGAAAACAACTAGCACAATAGACCAGAAAAGTGATTCAAGTAACACTAATTAAAAAACCACAATAGAATGTATAAATGAGTTACTCCATGCATATCCCAAAAGGAAAAATGAGGAGGTAATAATGACAATAGAAAAAAATCAAACAGAACACCTGACAATAGCACAGGATATGGCAGTTTTAAATAAATCCATAGACACACACTGGATCTATTCTCACTAAATGAAATAAGGTGCCGCAATGCCATTTAGTGCTGAGACATCAAAGGACTTAACTGATGAACAAGGACAAGGCAGGTTGATTTTTATAGTTTAATTTATGAATATGAATATCTGTGCTTTTTGTCATTCTGTGAACTTGCCCCCTTGTTTGTTCCAAAGTGCTTTGTTACCTTGCCTAATTTTTGTATCTACACAAGTACACGTTTTTGGAGTTATTTTTTTTGTTGGGTTCTTGTTGTCAGTCATCTTTCTGTTTCCTAAACTTCCCAGTGACTGCATTTGGGTTGCATTGAATTGAATTTCTGCTTCCCAACTTCCCAAGCTAGCATCTCCCCAGTTCCTGAGTCAGTAAACCAGTCAACCTCCATCCTTCCTGTTTCAGAATTCGTTTCTGGGTTCCTTTCTATTATGCCAACATCCCGTCTATGGTAAACCAATGTCACTCAAGATCTTGAATCTGTTCCTGTGTCAGCTGACAGCTGGCTGACATCTGTCTTGTTTCTGGATCAGTTTCTCACTGATTTCTGCATGTACACATGGCTCTGTCAAGGCCTATCCAGAGATCCTTTTGCAGTTGGTTAAAGCTAAGACTGTCCCTGTGTCAGTCTAGTGTTTTGGTTTACATCAGCTTTGGCTGAGCAGCCCAAATTTCCAGATTGCCCAAGACTTTTGTCAATCAACTTTTTGTAAAAGCGGTAATTCATAACACCATAGACCTCAAGTTAGATATATAACAAAAAAGTATATGACACTATCTACTGATGACCTCTGAACATGCACTTGGCAACAATGGCGATATAGATCTTTTGTAACAGGAAAACACTTTAGCAGAACCAGGCAGAGGTAGGGGAACTAAGTGACTGCGGTGAGGGAAAATGACAACAGGAAAGAAAAAAAGAACAATGAGAACAAGAAATACCCTAATAAAATCTCAGCAGCTATAGCATAAGTGTTCAGGGTTTATGTTGTAAGGGGGCATATGTTAACCCAAGCTGCAGTCTTTTCCAAACAAAGTTGTTTTTGGTGCCTAAATGAACCAGCGTGTCAAAGTGAATGTAGAAAGCAAGTGAAAACAAATCAAATCAATGAATGAAAACCAAGGTAACAAAGTGAAAAAATAAATGCAACTGGAACACAAACAGCAGGCTCCTGCCTGACAAGTTGGTCTACAACGTATAGCAGCATAACTCTCCATTATACTTCTGGAAATGCTGGGAACCAGAAGTAACAGAGCACTCAGAGAGCAAAGTGCTCTGTTGGGATTAGATGTTAAAATAAGGTCTTTAAGATTTGATGGATAGAATTTTAAATTTGATTCTGGGTTTAATGGCTGTCAAGTGAAGGTAAGCTGATATAGGGGAAATGTGAGTGCTCTTCCTAGATCCTGTCAGTAATCTCACCACAACAATTTGGCGCAGCTAGAGTTTTCAGGGAGCTATTGGTACATCCTGATGGTAAGCATGAGCAGTAGTCCTGCCTAGAAGTAAGAAACTACTTTTTCAGCACTATTTTAAGGAAGAATGTTCCTAATTTTGAAAATACTGTGCTGGTGAAAGAAGGAAATTGTAGAGAGTTTTTTCACTGTTTGAGTTCTAGACTTAAACTCAAAGCAGCCTTTAAAAGTTCAAACATTACTCAGTTGCTTGAAAGCAATTTTCTAATTAATGTACTTCCAAATGGAAGTACATACTGGTCTGATACTGGTTTGTGGTTTTTGATCAAAAATGTAGCAGGGTTACTTTGTACAGGATGAGACTTGATAATTACAGTGTAGGAAACCACTGGAAGAACCCAGAAGAAATGCTGTCAAAGACTTCTTAATGCAAGATGTTCTCCATACCTTAGAAAAAACGGTCAGCACTTTCTCACCCTTCATAATATAAGTTACCCCGATGAAGTAGCAATAGAAGCATTAGAAGTATGTTTTCTTTTCTAACCAAAGTTCATAGTGTATTTGCTATGTTCAAATCAGGTGGTATTATCTTGATGACCCTTAAAAGATAAATTTGTAGTGTTTGGTGTTATAAGAATCCTAATGATATCAAAATCCAGATATGTGCTCAGTGGGATTATCAAAACTCCATTTTAACTTCTTTTACATCATTTTACAGTCACCTCATGGTTACTGCTTTATTCACATTCATTTATATGTGTCATGGTCCAGGGTCTTTTTGACCCCGTGTTTTGTTTTGCTTTATTTTGTCTGTCCCGAGTTTCTTTTGTTGTGGGGTTTAGCTTGTTGTGATTTCTAGTTCCTTTTATTTTCCCAGTGTTCTGTGTCAGGTCTGCGTTTTTGTTCCCCGATCTAACGTACTGTTTTATTTTGATAGTCGTCTGGTCCCTGTCTGGTGTGTTCTCTTCTCTCGTCAGGGTAATTTGGTTCACCTGTGTTCTCACCTGTTTCCACTCCCCTTATCAGCCCTCCTGTGTATTTAAGTCCTGTGTGTTCTCTGCCTGTTGTTGCATCCTTGTTGTTATTGTTTTCCTGCTGTGTGCTGCCTGTTTGTTTACCCTGGTTTCTGGAAATCTAGTCAAGTTTATTGTTGTTCTGTATTGATGCCACTGGTCCCATCCAGTCCGGTGTTTTGTTCGCACTCACGTCAATAAAGCTGAGTTTAAGTTTTACCTCTGCCTGGCATGTCCTGCTTGGCCTCTTCCTGCCTGCCACAGCCGTTCCATGACAATATGTTGGGTAACGCTTTATAATACGGCCCGCGACTATGGCCATAAGTACACATATTTTAAAGGAATATACCCTGTAAGTACATTTAAGTTCTGCGTAACTTCCAGGACTAAGGCCGTATGTCGCAGGACTAAGGCTGTAAGTACACATATTTTACAGGGATGTACCCTGTAAGTACGTTCTGCGTAACTTCCAGTGTTAAGGCTGTGAGTTCCAGGACTGAGGCCATAAGTTCCGGGACACATATAAAATACATGTACTTACGGCCTTAGTTGCAGGCTGTATTATAAAGTTAGTATATCTTGCGTATTTGCTCTGCAGGATCTATTATTACTGTAACTAATTCATCAGTTGTATATACTATTCATTCATACAGTAATTTGCATCTTTGTTGTGATATTGTTGTTTCTTTCTTTCATGTAGTATTAGAAAATGTTTCATGTATAGAAGCACTGCCTGTCTTTTTTTTTTTTTAACAATCCAGTCTCTAACTTGTATTAGATGCCCTCTTACCTCACCTATACTCATTAAGCTGACTTTCTCCCTTAGACTGGATCTCAGGAAATTGGTTTTTCAGGTATACCTAATAAGTCTGATTAGTTGCTCTACGTCTTTCTAATCAAGCCAGTTCAACATTTAATATGTATTATTATTGGTGGTGCTTAATAATTATAATCAGCACCATATTCTCCACACTGAGTTAATTCCCTACAGATGTTTTTAAGGCTTCAGGAAAAGTACCTGATGGCACAGACTGACTGACTAGTAAATCTGCCAATTAGCATTAACATTTTTTGCTAGCTTGAATATCCAAATTGACATTGCAGATATCAACAGATTCATTTTGACTAGTTACAGATATGTGTAATCTAGTTTTGACTACTCAGAATAGCAGATTCAGATACCTGAAGCATTATTCCAAATTGTTGTGCATGATTTTGCTCATGTGTGGTTTCAGAGTATTGACACAGCACATAGAAACTATCTATGGCCTTCCTATGTACTAATGTGTGTTCCTTACTAGCAGATTATACATGTTCCCATTATACGCAGTAGCACCAAGTAATGCCATTATTATCTTGTTCCTACAGTGTAATTATATTTTATTTATGCATGGCAATGAGTTTTTATGACTGATCCCTAATGCTTTACATTTTATCAATACAGAAATCAAGAAACCAACTTGAGTTTTCAGTGGTCATGCAAACAAGACATAGTTTGAATTCTGCTAGAGACACTAAAGCAGACAGGGCACAGGCAGTTTTTCATTTTATGGAGTGGGAGACTGAGTGTGCTGGCACCAGATTGGGTGCAGTGACAGGCAACCCCCAGAACCAAGCTCAGAGGGGGAGCCCATCTCTCACTGCTGCCCTGTGGGGGGTTGATATACTTTCTTCTCTTCTCCTGCTTTCTCTCTGTCTCTCAGTGGCTTGCTATGTTGTTTTCAGAAAAATATGTTATGCTGTCATTTGACACATGGCATGAGACATCAAAGCAAAAAGAGAAGACAGAGGGTGAAAAGAGGTTAGAGAGAGGAATGGCGGTACGTCTCCACTATTAACCATATTGATCCATATGAGCTATAAGAAGAAAGGGTGACAGTCAAGGGGGAACAAGGCGGAAGAGAAGCATGACAGAAATGCAGAACAAAAAATGACATTCTGAGACAGAAATTGTTCAAGGGCATTATAATATGGATGTGGAGGAAGAGGAGGAAAAATAAATTGACAAATTAGGAATGAGGGTGGAGTGGGTTCTGTGGCGAAGAAGAGATTGTGGGTGATTAGTATGCTGGTAAACCACTACATTTCTTGGAGCTCCTTTGCAGAGTTATTCACCGCTGCTGATTTACTCTCATGTAAACCATGCAGTGGGAAGGCAGGAAAAGCAGTGCTGTAAAACAGCATAATCAAGTCTGAATCATGAAATAACAAGCTGTCCCTATGAAACCAAACAGAAATGCAAATATGGAAATAGCTGAATAGATGATATGGCTTTTGTATACTGGAGTGAGGTGAGAATAGGATGACCTAGTTAGAAAAGAGTGACAGATAAAGGGAAGGGAAAAGAGGGAGGGAAAATGGAGGACAAACGAAAAACAAGCAAGCAACTGAGAAACAATGATTATGTTTACATGCAACTTCTGTCCTGGTTACGTGTTGTGCATGGAAATATCATATGCTGGTTTCATAAATCTAGATATGATGCATGCTTTTGTAGGTTTGCAAGCTTCTACATGGATGCATTAAGATTTCTTGATATTGTGTTGTAATTATTAGACTTGGACAGAAACACAGTACAAGTCAGTTAACTTGAATAAGAAGTTTGTGAAAGGTGAATGAGAAACACACATCAACAAAAGCAAGGAGGAAAAGGAAGCAAACTTAGTTTAAACAAGTCAGATGAAGACAGAGTGTGTCCTTGTGCCTCTGACAGTGTGTGACTGAATTTCTTTTTGCGACAGCTCTGTCATCCCTGGCCTTCCTGACACTGACTCTAAAAGACAGTCTAACTCAAGAGACTAGGTTGGATAGCATGCTGTATTGCATAGAGAAGTTAGGTCTGCCTCTAAACTGGGCATATGTGATAGCACTGTGATTTTATTTTTATTTTTTTTAACATATTTGTTCATTCATCTATTTCAGCTTGAGCACACTGTCTGGAAAAACAAGTGTTCCACGGGCTGCACTGAACTCATACATATAAAAAGTAGGCAATCACATTCCGTTTTAAAGCAGTACTTCAAACACTGCACACAGTATTTCTCTGTTCTATCTTAGGAGATAAGTACTGAAGCTCCTTTGTTTGAGCAACTCTAATGCATGCAAATACTGAGAGCCGTGTGAGCTTGGGTTCATCAGGAGAGAGGAAAAAACTATATTTTATTACACACACAAACAAACATGCACAAAAATGCACTTAGATTCACACTACAAGTGGGAGGATTATATGTGAGATGAGAATTGCAATTAGACAAAGCTTTGTAATATCCTATATTTGGCTGCACATCTCCCCACAAAGGTAAGAGCCCACATTGCACCCTGTTTCCCCTGCATTCCCTGCTGTGCATAGATGAGTGAAGCTGTCTTATGCTAGATACTTTCCCCTTAAGGCTGTTTCTATTTGGGGTACTGAGGATAATGTTACACACTCCATTATTTTTATAGGCCTTAGGCATCTCCTTCAAATTCATTCACGAATATATTGACTTTCACTTTGCTGCATGATTGAGGCTTGTTCGCCTCACTGCTGGCAGATGACTCTGGACAAGCAGACAGTAAAAGGGCGCGATAAGGAAAAACTCCAGCATGCACAAAGGTACTTCCTGAGCAATGCAGTTATTAACCTGCTGTGATTCTCCCTTTCCCATTATTATTATCTCAGAATATTTTTAGCATTAGTCACTCTCTGTTTCTTTCTCTCTCACGGTACAGAATTGAAGACTTATGCAGATTATGATGGCGAGAACAACAAGGTTTTTTTTTTGTTGTTGTTGCTGTTGTAGCATAGCACCAAAAAGGATAGAGAGCAAAACTGGATATTCCCAGTGAAAGGTGATATTGTTAATGCTATACAATTTTGTATCTTAAATATGGGGCCAATAATACCCAAAATGTTTAACTATCTTCCCAGTTCTTAAAATTCAGTTTGCTTCCTAACTCTGGTCTCCTGCAATATTGCATCATTTCTGCATCTCTACATGGGTCCTGTGTATGTGAAGATATGTGGGGGCAGAAGGAAGAGTTTCTTTAATGTGAATTGCCACTCAGTTTGTACTTTTCAAGCAGTCCTCCAACCAACCTCAAAGATGCCAGAGAGAGAGAGAGAGACAGATCACCCACATACCCAACGCAGCCTTCTACATTTTTCTGCCTACATGTATTTGGGTAGCAATGGTAAGAAAAAAAAACAACAAAAACTGACACATCTTCCAGCTCTTTTGAGGAAATCCCAAGCTATTCAGGACAGATGGGATATGTAAGCCGCCTAGCATGCTCGGTCTGTCCAGGGTTTTCTCTTAACTGTGTGTGCCCAGAATACTATTTAAAAAAAAAAAAAAAGACAGATTGGATGCTGATCAAAATTAAACTAAGTGCTTTTGATGCAAAGGAAGAGCATCTTAAGTACAGATACTTTTGAAAGAGGCACATTATGAATTAAACTTATTTCAGCTTCTTGTGTATATGAAGCATAGGGTTTCCAGATGCAGTCCCCTAATCTCTGCAACCCATCGATAGACTCCAAAAGGCCAAATAAAGGTGAGAAAAAATAGATTGTTTAACACTGCTACACATAACACAGTGCATGTAATTTGCTCATATGGCTCTGGAAGCAGATGTGTGTCTGCCTTAAATAAATTATTTGGTCTTTGTTAGTAAATGCTGCATTATTATGTATTCATTAAAATATATGTTCTTAATTGTAGGGATGTTAACAAACATGCTGTGCCTGCTAGTGAATGAATTGTCCCTGGACGCTCGTTTCCTTACGGGGAGGCGGATGCAAATATGTCTCTGCTCATGCACTGTGACACTGTCATCATTAGTCACGTTTATTCACCGTGACACTGAAACCTCTGTTACATCAAGTACTGTGGCCCTTATACCCTTGGGTAATGAGTAATTCTGCTAATGATGAGTGAAATGCACAGATACAGTTAAGTTAATGTGAATGCAAACTGAGCAGCTGAAAGGTAAAGGAGCCCGCTGTTGGTATTAGATGTAGGGTCTGTGTATGCATGCATAATATATGGTTCTCATTAGCGAAATCAGATCAGTTTCCTGCTGCAGACTGTCATCAACACATGGAGGATCCATCATTGATATTGATTCAATGAACAATAACAGACAGAAGCTAATAACGTAAAATTATGGCCTAGCATAATCCAACAAAGATGTAGTGCTAAACATGCAGCACTGGCACTACCTAAAGATTTGTTTCTCTGTTAGAGTCTGATTGAATACCTTGTAAATGAAGGTTTTGCATGAGTTCACATCTGCTGCCTTCGTGGGTGTTAAACTATTCCTGCTGCTATATCCTTTTCATCACTTCCGCCAATCAATACTGATCTTCTTGCCCGTCTTCTCTCAGCTAATCAGTCTCTGATCCTCATTGTTGAAGAGCCATTGTTGTTTTGTCATTCTTCCTTTCAGACTGTCTTTTGTGCAACCCTCATCTTCCCCATGTCCACCCTCATCCTGGATGTTCAGAGAGTCTCATTCAAAGTCTCCATCAGCCGTCTGCTAACGCTACTCCGCCACCAGCAGCAGCATCTAGACTTCGGGGTCCCATCCTATTTCTTACAGCCATTTGAGACATCGCCACAATAATTGCCATAAAACTTTTGTTACTCAAACTCTATACTGAACTTATTCTTATTGAACTATAGTTCAGTGGATGGTTGGGTGTATTAAGAAAACTCATTAAAAGAGAAAATTATTATTTTGCACTGTTACTTGTGATTCAACTAAAGATGTATTTTTTGCTTTTCTGTCTGCTTATCCTTGTTTTTTTTTTCCTCTGCACTCCCACTTGTTATCACTGTTATGTAACAGCTGGCATAGTTAATGATGGGAATGCATTAACACTGTGACACAGTTCTGCAGCAAATGTGAAAGAGAAATGTATAGCATCAGAGCCAATTCTTATGGCGGCTTAATTTGCTTGATTGACACGATCTCATTCCAACATCTCTGAAGGCTCCAGCTGCTTGTGATATCTTGGGTTATGTTCTTGAGCAAGACAGCAGATCTCCACCAGCTTTAAGGGTGCTGTTCTCAGGGTGCTTACGGAAAGCAGGCTTTCACTGTAAGCTGCAAATGTCTTTTATGCTTACAAACTCCATTTCGTACTTTTGACAGAGCGAAGGATGAGGGAACGCTGAATTTACTGTTTCCTAAGGCACAGTTTTTTTTTCTGGGGGGGGGGGGGGGGGGCAGGTGTCGTGAGATGCGGTAAACTTTGCAATACTTTACTGATTTGATGCACGCCCAGGAAATTACAGGAGGACAAGTTAGGAGTAGGTGACAAGATGAACAACATCTGCTGTCACAAGGCTCTTGTCAGTTATTTGCAGTGGCTGTACTAATGTAGAGCATTTGTTTCCAGCTGAAGGTTGACAGGTCAATGCACTTTTCTTTAGATTACATCTAAATTCATACCAAAAGCCATCGCTTTCTCTTTATCCTTCCTGACCGATTTTTTTCTAGATTTCATGGTAGTGTCCTTGTCACCACCTGCAGACAGTAACTGCACACTATTCAGGTTATACAGGTAGTCAGGCTCCTCCAGGGTCTTTTGGCAGTCTCCTCACAGTGGAGGAGATAACTAGAAAGGCTGGCTGTTACACGAGGAGAGCTGGACAGAGCCAACGAAGGGCATCAACCCAACAGCAGGACCAGTATCAGCTCCTTTTTGCAAGGACAAACAGGAGGAGTACTGCCAGAGCCCTGCAAAATGACCTCCAGTGGACTACTCGTGCACATGTTTCTGACTAAACTGTCAGAAACAAACTCCATGGGGGTGGCATGAGGGAGGGATGGGGGCCAATAATCTTTTAGTGTTTTCATAGATGAGGTTCACACCGAGCATATGTGACAGACATGAAGAGTCTGGAAACATTGTGGAAAACTTCATGCTGCCTGCAAACTTCATCCAGCATGACTGGTTTGGCAGTGGGTCAGTGATGGTGTGGGGAGGCATATCCATGTGCTAGCCAATGCTACTCTGACTTACTCTGACCATCCAGAAGATGACCAAACATTGGTGGGAATCCCTACGGGGATGTTGGTGGGGGCCATACACATTACTCCGCTATGTTATAATGATCAGCCTGTGAGTTCAGTTTTTAGGTTTGACCTTTGGTGTGATTTTGAATCCAGCCTTCAAAGAGTTGATGATTATGATTTCCACTGACCATTGTTACAACATTTTGTTCTCAGTGAATTGCACAATGTATAACAGTAAAGATTTTCAACTTGAATATTTTGTTGATCAACACTCAATGTGAGATTTAAGTGTTCCCTTAATGTTGTTGAGCATTGTAGTTAGATGTGTGTAACTGTAATCTAATACAGCCTCCTTTCATACTGCAGGACCTCTTATTCAGAGCAGCAGCCCCCTGAGAATAACAGGCAAACGGAGCATGAAGGGAAGGCGAGGTCTGGACCAGGGGAAGATAGCATGACTGTATGACAGGATGTGCTTAGTTACACACTCTCTGTTCCTACAGGCCACACAGCCCACCAAGGCCACACATGGGAGAAAAGAGGATGGAAGAGGCTAGAGGAGGTGTGAGTTTGTGTGTGTCTGACACAAGAAGAGATATATGGTCCCCTTCTTTTGCCTGGAGAGATTCTGGTACGTATCCAAGATGCCAGCAGCAGTGACAGCATCATCAACAAAATGGAGCTGTGGCACACACGCACGCACACACACATATTGCTGTTAAGCCACTTGAGGAAAACATTCCAAATGTGTTTAGGAAACTGCTCTGCCCCGGGAGAGAAAATCACTTTTTCCCCTTTTGTCACAAACAAACAAACAGCTACACACTTTCCATCCCTACTCCGTAATGTCAAGATTCCCTCTTGGTACAGCAGCAGGTCCAGCATAAAAAAGTCTGATTTTAGGAGGAAAGTTTTCCTGCCCTCTGTGTCTATGGGCTATTAAGCCAATTACAGCCAAATGAAACTAAGTGGGCCAGGCTTAACAGAGTGTCAGATTGCTCCTGAAGGTCACGCAACACTTGGTGTGAGTGGCCTCTGTCTATAAATCCCTCAGGTCTGATGCGTAGCTTATCCGGATTCTAGATCAGCACACCTGTTTATTTGATGAAGCTATTTCCCTATAAAGGAAGGCTTTAAATGCCTGGACATTTGCCCAGTTTACATTTATGGGCCATCTCTCACTCTCATCTCTCTTTCTCTCTCATCTCTTCTTCATTTCCCAAGTGGGTGATTCAGGACTGTGAGCACTGTGACATTTTTCACTCTTGAAACCACCTGAAAATAACAACCCAATGTGAATAAGGCCCCAGTAAGAAGAAGACGGAAAATGTGGCAAGAAGGGGAGACTTGTACGACACGAAAGAAATAATGAGCAATATAATGAAAAACTCTAATGTCTGTTTGATTCAGCTGCTAATATCACCGAGACTCTAATGAGTTTATGTGCTTCAGGATTTTCAATATTTTGAACCATAAAGCACGATCGATTATAAAATAAAATTAAAAAAAACAAGCTTCTTGCATGAAGACAAAATAAGCAGTAGAACATATTAGAATTCACGCAGGCACAGATTGTATATGCTAAGGAGGGGGTGGTGTCGCTGGATAGGCCAAATGTTTAATGGTGCAAAAGAGATCTCAGAGGAATAATGGCACCCATGGAAACAAAACACTTTGTTAGAGTAAGAGGCAAACAATTGTTTAAGTTAAGGTACTTATTTCTGGTCTGCAGAATAAATGAATGAGTGAATAAATGAATGAATGAGCCAAGTCTGAATGAGTATGGAAGGAACTTTGACACCACGAGTGGGAGGAATAGTAAGAGGAGCTGCCGAAGCAGAAAAAGAGACAGTGAACCAGAGATGAGAGCAACATATGCTGATGATGAGGACTCCCCAGGAAGGATTTCAATATTTCATGTGTCCTAGATTCCACCCCACCACCACCGCTACCCTCCCCCACTGCACCCCACTCCACCCCAACTCTGTCACCCCCACCCCCTCGGGACCAAAAAATGGCTGAGGAGCCAGGAATGGAGGGTAGGAGAGAAAGAACAAGTGAGCAATTTAAAAAATGGGAACATCAACACACACTTGATGTGAGTTAGACCGTGTACCCTCAGAGGATCAAAGTAATACTGCACCAGGTCATTTGTTCTGTAACACCTATGGGAATGCACTGTATGCGCTACTAAACACTGAGCTGAAATGCAAACACTGTGTGAAGACACTAAAGTCGGGTCTTATTGTGATGTTTGCAGTTTCCTTTAACAGTGGCTTTGTAGGTTTTTTACGGAGACACATTCACAAGTTTGTACATTCTATCATATTTCTGCATTTGACATAGGACACTGATACAATTCCAGCTCCACTTAACTGCACTTTTTCTATGAGTTAGCTGAGAAGGTTGAGTCTACTGTCAAATCTGTACAGGAAACAGGAAACAACAATTGCATAAAGACTGGAAACAAAGTTAAACAGCATTTAACCATTTAACCTTGCATGTTTCTGTCCACTGTAAACAGCATCCATGTATTACAACCGCTAAAGGATTTATGAAGTTATACTCAATCTGTTTAATTCAAGGCCCTAACCACAGTGTCAGTAATTTTACCATCAAAATTTTCTCCTTTTCTCACCTCCATGTCAGCTGTTCTTCATGCCCAGTCAACAGTTTCAAGCTGTCTTTCCCCATCTTCACGTGACTCTGAATGCACCACAGTGAACATATTACAGGTTAACAATTGGCGCTTGCTCACATGATGAATTATTGTTTCTGATCTCATTGGCAATGATAATCATACCAAAAAGCATTGATTCATCTCTCAATATGTTCTTCTATGATCTGACTGGTACTCATTTTCTCACTGTTCTCAACCTGCTTTTCTGTTTTCTGAGGTCGCCTTAAAAAATGAAGACTGTCGCTGACACCCTTTCTTATGGTAATGAATGAAAGTTGATTATTGTAAAGCTGCTTATGCATCGTATACTAGTACAATATGATAAATTAAAGACACACAGGGCAACATTCATGACTGAGAATTCCTGTGGGCTTTCTAACTAATGTAACCAAATAAAATATGAACATTAGTTGAATACATGTGAGCACCATTGGTTAACCGCTGGTTGAATGTAGGACTTTTCAACTTTCAAGAAATCTCAGATCAGATGGCTAATTTTAGTGATAACTAGTTGATTAGCAGCCCATTTTCTATTTTTTTTTTTGTGAATACTAATGTATTTTGGCAAAATACTATTTATTACTGTGATGGTCCTTGGCATTTTGGCCCGATGTTTTTTGTTTTTGTGATTGAAGTCTGGGTAACGCTGTCTTTTACAGCCCGCCCCAAGGCCGCAACTACGGATAATTTAAAGGGAATTACCCTGTAAGTAAATTTAAGTTCTGTGTTATTTCCAGGACTAAGGATGTAATACCATGACTAAGGCCATAATTATTGTGACTAAGGCCATGCTACGTTGAATATAGCTGTACTTATAAGGCGGAATTATTTTTACTAAGGCGGAATTATTTTGACTATGGCGGAATTATCTTAACTAAAGCTGAATTATTTTGACTATGGCGGAATTATCTTAACTAAAGCTGAATTATCTTGACTAAGGCTGAATTATCTTAACTAAAGCTGAATTATCTTGACTAAGGCTGAATTATCTTAACTAAAGCTAAATTATCATCACTAAAGCTGAATTATCTTGACTAAGGCGGAATTATTTTGTCTAAGGCTGAATTATTTTGTCTAAGGCTGAATTATTTTGACTAAGGCTGAATTATTTTGACTAAAGCTGAATTATCTTGACTAAGGCTGAATTAACTTAACTAAAGCTAAATTATCTTCACTAAGGCGGAATTATTTTTGACTAAAGCTGAATTATCTTCACTAAGGCTGAATTAACTTAACTAAAGCTAAATTATCATCACTAAGGCGGAATTATTTTGACTAAGGCTGAATTATTTTGACTAAGGCTGAATTATCTTAACTAAAGCTAAATTATCTTCACTAAGGTGGAATTATTTTGACTAAAGCTGAATTATCTTCACTAAGGCGGAATTATTTTTGACTAAGGCTGAATTATCTTCACTAAGGCTGAATTAACTTAACTAAAGCTAAATTATCTTCACTAAGGCGGAATTATTTTGACTAAAGCTGAATTAACTTAACTAAAGCTAAATTATCATCACTAAGGCGGAATTATTTTGACTAAGGCTGAATTATTTTGACT
>JAVDPK010000586.1:23707-41247 GCA_034780415.1 Cichlasoma orientale
CCCCCCCCCCCCCCCCCCCCCCCCCCCGCGACCCTGAACAGGATAAACGGAAGAGAATGGATGGATGGAGACTTGCTTATTTTTATTGAGCATTTTCCCCTCTGATTTTAATTCTTCCCATGTTAAGCTTCAGCTATTGAAGTATTTCTCTTGATTTAACTGTCATTGATGTTTTTATCCATCCGTCCTGTTCTGCTTATAGGATTGCAGTGAGGCTGGAGCCTGTTCCAGCTGCTAGTCTGTAGCAATGATTCACACCTGGCCAATTTAGAATCACCGGTTAGGATGGGAGGAAGTCAGAGTACTAGGGGAGAACCCACACTGACACAGGGAGAACACGCAGCCTGGACTTTAGTTTCAGTTTTAGTTCATGTGAACTTGATTTTTGATTCTATTTTTATTTTAGCCTCTCTATCTGCTAGTACCCGAGGGGTGTACTACAAAATAAGATTTGGGCAAGCTTGAGTTTTTATGCTACAATGACAATAAAGCCATCTCACATCTCGCTTGTCTTATTTGCATTTGTTGCATTTTATTGTTATACTTTTATGTTCTTTTTTGAAGTGCAGAAGAAGTGTCATAATGTATGAAACGTCCCTTTTTATGTGAAAGGCCGGCTTAACTGAGAAACTTTATCATCGAGGAAGTTTTAGGTTCTGTAAATTTTAACTCCCGGATACTCCAGCTTCTGAGCTGAGACACACAAAATGACACAATTCCCAATCCCTTCCTTTCACTCTGTCCTTTTTTAAGATAGAAGAAAAGGAAATAAAAAGAGATGAGAAATAAATTTAGTAGTAAGAAATAAAAAATTTAGAGTTCTGTTTGTATTTATTTTAGAAAACTTTTTATCTGTCGACTTATTTATAGACAATCATATATTCATATATATCTGTATAATTATTTAACATTCAGTTTTTATAGGTATTTTTTTTCGTGATACCTCACTGTCGTTATTGTCGCAATACCATGTTATAAATAAAGGTTCGCTTAAAAAAAACCGTCCAATAAGCTTCTACGTGAAAAGCAGTCGTCAGCGCACCGGTTCGACGCATGCGCTGATGGTTCACTTCCTGTTTCCTGACAGCTGCACAACAAAAACAGCAGCAGACTCTCTGCGCTGTTGTGCGTTCCTCCGTTCTCTGAGTTTACCTGTAATATCTGTTTCCGAGTCCACCTGTCTCACCTGTCGCCTGTGCGCCCGGTCTCCATGCGCGCTCCCGTGTGCGCCGCGCTGTTGTTGTGCGTGCTGTGCGGTGCGGCGGCTCGTCAGTTCACTGAGGAGGAGATGGCTGCTGTCAGGTACAAACACCAGCTCCACCTAAACAATGCTCTCTGAAATGCTCCACCGCTTCACACACCGCTTATTCCATCCGGGTTTCAGCTGAAGTGAGTTCGTGGGAGGGGGGGGGGCTGTGTTTCGAGGGGCTTATCATTTGGATTAACTGGACCTTTTACTAGTTTAGAGACGCCACTGTGTATTAAGGAGTACCCCCCCTCCCCAATAACATTAGAATACTGACTATAATATAAGAAAATGCTGCAGAGTGGTCTGCCAGATCCAGTGTTTTTTCCTGTGTGTTATCAGAGTGCGTCTATAGGAAATTATGTTATTTGGGCATTACTGGTTACTATAGTTTATTTTTTAATTTAAATATAGTAAATCAAAGACGCTACAATATTAGAGTGAAAACCGCAGCAGTCATTGACCGTGGAGAGGAAGAACTCCCTTATAACAGGAAGAGACTTCCAACAGAAGCAGGCTCAGGGAGGGGCAGCCATGTGCTGTGACTGGTTGAGTGGTGAGGTAAGCAAAGCAGAGCGAGACCACAATGAAGACAAAACACAAACTGTGGAAGAGGGAAGGCAAAAATGTGATGATGTGCAGCAGTGGCATTAAAGGAGAATTGCCCAGTGCATCATGGGTTGTTCCCCAGCAGCCTGAGCCTGCAGGCCCATAACTAGGAGAGGGTTCAGGGTCACCTGATCCTGCTCTGACTGTGAGCTTTACCAAACAGGAAACTATGAAGTGTTATGCTAGCAGTGAGGGTGTCTGTCTCCCGAATCCAAACTGGGAGCTGGATCCAGAGGAGAGGGCCTGAAAGCTGAAGGTGCTGCCTCCCAATTTTACTTTGAGAAATTCAAGGAACCACAAGTGAGCCTGCACTATTTTAATAAGGAGTTCTTTAAAATATGAGAAGAACGATTTTAAATTCGTCTTGGACTTTACAGAGACGATGAAGAGAATCATGAATTCCAGATGAAAGAAGGAAGTCCTGAAGATTTATTTAACACATCCCGGTCAAACGATTCATTTACAGATTGATTTGCTCTCGTTTGTTTTTGCGTCTGATTCTGTCTGCAGTCGGTAATGTGAGAAGCTTTTATTTTGGAGCACTCGGACTGTGGTGGTTTGCATGATTCTGTACTCCGCATGCTGCTTCACCCTTTCTGAAATTCCCTTTAAAAGGTTGGCCTCTCGCTTCGGAGCGTTGCCGTTGAGGATTACTGGGACGCAGAATGTTTGAGTGCCCTTTAACTGTCCCTGCACACGTCCTCACTGTAACAAACGTCATGTCTCAGACAGCGCATCAAATCCATGTTCTACCACGCCTACAACAGTTACCTTGACAACGCCTTCCCCTACGATGAGCTCCGCCCACTCACCTGTGATGGACAGGACACCTGGGGCAGGTGAGGCAGTTTACACTTGACTGCACTGAAGTTTTCCTTCTAACTGGTTTTTGTGAAATTCCAGGAGATTTTATTCTGTTTGGATTTTACTGAGTTCTACTCTTCCTGCCTTTAGTGTGTGTGAAGGTTTATTCCTGCTTCTGTCAGCACCTCCCTTTCTTTCACCTTTCCCTCTACATAAAAGTTTCAGGTCACATTTATGTATTTTAGTTTATTCGGTAAACTAATATTTTGATTAAAAGGACAGATTTATTCTAAAAATGTTTAATAAATCTTTGAGAAATCCTGATTAAAAATTGTGATCTTAATATTGCCCAATATAATTATATATTGGATAGGATACGTGGAAGAGGATGGATGGATAATTATGATGTTTCCTTAATTATGTGTTTATGCAGGGGGAGGGGATTTTAGACAAAAACAAAGATTTTCAGAGATTTAATGTCATACATTAAATTGAAAATATTCTCTTCCATTAAAGTGGAAAACAGGATGTAAGATTCTAAAATTGTGGAAAAAGCTGCAGTTTTTCTTTCTCTCAGTATATTGTCAGTATTATTTAAAGGCTAAATTTTAAATGTAAATTCTGTAAATGTCCATTCAGTTTATTAAATAATCTTTCCTGCTTGAAACTGTAAGAAAGCAGTTCTTAGAGGATCTTCGTGCGCAGAACAAACTGTGTTCTGCGGGTTCTCGCTCTCCAACAGTAACCGAACTTCTGCTCTTTCCTCTGCAGTTTCTCGCTCACTCTGATCGACGCCCTCGACACTCTGCTGGTGAGACCAGAAATGGAATTTTTAGTAATTTCAAATAAAAAAGCAGAACCTTTAACAGTGTAAAGATGGTTGATCACAGCTGATTATACGCAGAGTCACATTCTGTGACCCAGCAGTGGTTCCACGTGTTTTCTTGTTGTAATCTTTTTGCACCTCTGAAGGTTTTGGGAAATCGTACAGAGTTTCAACGAGTGGCGTCGCTGCTCCAAGACACCATCGACTTCGACATCGACGTCAACGCGTCCGTGTTTGAAACCAACATCAGAGGTACTGCGAGGCGGGACGGTTCTGATTCTGAGGGGGAAATTATGTTCAACAGTTAAACAGCGAAGAGAGCCTTCGTCTCAAGACTCTCACGTCCTGATTAAATAAAGAAGTGTGTGTGTGTGTGTGTGTGTGTGTGTGTGTGTGTGTGTGTGTGTGTGTGTGTGTGTGTGTGTGTGCAGTTGTGGGTGGTCTGCTGTCGGCCCACCTCTTGGCAAAGAGGGCGGGGATGGAGCTGGAGCCCGGTTGGCCCTGTTCAGGACCACTGCTGAGGATGGCTGAGGACGCTGCCAGGAAACTGCTGCCTGGTATGAACACACACACACACACACACACACACACACACACACACATAGTAGATGTTGTCACTCTGCGCTCTGATACTTTGTGGTCCTGTCATACCTGAGCCAGCACCACATGTAACAAACGGTGTCAGCACTAAGAGGCACTGTGGACTTTGTGACATTCCAGTTTAAATGTTTCATTAATTACTTTGTAAAGCACACATTAGTGAATCTGTGAAATTTGTGTCCACAATAATCCAGCGTTTGAGACGCCCACCGGGATGCCGTACGGTACCGTGAACCTTCTGCGCGGCGTCAGTCCCACGGAGACGCCCGTCACCTGCACCGCCGGCGTGGGAACCTTCATCCTGGAGTTTGCGACACTGACTCGGCTAACAGGAGACCCGGCGTTTGAGAACGTAGCCCGCCGAGCCCTGAGAGCCCTGTGGAAGACCAGATCTGACATCGGACTGGTACGTAATCATCTGTCTGCTCACATCCAGCCGCTGTAATGGCATTTAGTGCAAACATGTCAGCTAAAGTCAGAAAAGGCCTAATATGCACATTTGCTGCCGGTGTGCTGAAAATGGAGACTATTGGAAGCATCAGATTTTGCCACTGATAGGCCAGCTGGTTATTGAGATTCATTTCTTAAGAAACCTGTAAACAGATTCCCTTCATGAGAAAGTGTCTGTGGTTCACGTTTTTGCTTTCAGGTCTGATGTGTGAAAAAAAATTCAGTTTGGCCTTCAATGAGCCTGGAGGGGAAAATAAACGATTCATAATAAAAGTTTTGTTTCTGTCCACTGAAACTCTAAGACTTTTAATTTGAAACGGTTACACGAAGCATCGAGTTTGTGATTTAAGGTCCAGTTACGGGACGTGTGTCCAGTTTCCTCATGCTAGTGTCCTGCTTTTATTCCATCATATCAATATCACTCCAGGGCCATCATTGAAACTGTCCCGCTATATTATTGTGATGTCATAGCTCTGCAACCTGGAGAAACCTTTTAACGTGGGTTTGTGATGGAATGGAAGAAAATCTAAAAACTTCTGCATACGGCATTTTTAGATGTGTGCGTGCAAAAGGAAGCAGATGCACACCAAGCAAAAACATTTAGAAGGTTTCTCATTTGCATATTTGCTCATTTGCATATATTTTAATTGCGAAGAAGGTGGATTTGCAGAACAAGAGATTCTCTATTGAGGCACCTAAATTAGATCAATGACCGCCAACAACAGTGACCGAGCCTGCAAGCCAGCTGGCAGGAAATCATGAGACAGGAAGAGGTGGAGTTAGCTGGTGAGCAGCTACTTTCAAAATAAGAGCGAGAAGGCTTTTATTCTCTTGGACAGATGAGAAATAAACAAATTAAAATGCTAAAATGAGTCACCAAATACACCTGGCCAGTCTGTGAGGAATTCTGGGTAGGAGGCAGGTAGGCTGAGGTAGGTTAGTTGTGGAGCTGATAAAGGAGAGATCAGAAAACAGAACAGAAACTTTTTAAAGCCCACCCTCTTCTCTGTTTCTCTCACCTGCCTGCCCACCCAGGTGGGGAACCACATCGACATTGTGTCCAAGAAGTGGGTCGCTCAGGATGCCGGTATTGGCGCGGGAGTCGACTCCTACTTCGAGTATCTGGTTAAAGGAGCCATTATGCTGCAGGACGAGGAGCTGCTCGGCATGTTCCAGGGTGAAGATCACAGCACTCTGCTTCCTCCTGATAGTAGCTAAAAAAAAGTGATATAAGTCTCAAATACGTTTTGCAGTCAGTAAATAGTTGTAGATGTTGGTTTTTGATGATGTTTCTTCTTCATAACTTCTCCCTGTGTGGCCTTAAAAGGTTCGGAAAACTCTTTAATGACTCCGTGCTAACAAACGAAGGGAAAGCAAACCTCGTCCAGCTGAATCTGATTTCTGATGCCTTTTACCAGCGTACGATCGAGCCATCCAGAACTACACCCGGTTTGATGACTGGTACCTGTGGGTGCAGATGCACAAAGGAACCGTGTCCATGCCTGTTTTCCAGAGTCTGGAGGCGTTCTGGCCCGGCCTGCAGGTGAGCGCGCTCAACGCACAAACCCGGCCTTCCAGACTGTCAACGTATACGTGTTATTAATGTAGTCATTAAGGTAAATTTTATCTGTGTTTTAGTCTCTGCTGGGAAACCTGGACAGTGCTGTGAGGACTTTCCAGAATTATTATTCAGTGTGGAGACAGTTTGGAGGACTGCCCGAGTTTTACAGCATCCCTCAGGGTTACACTGTGGACAAGAGAGAGGGGTACCCGCTGAGACCAGGTCAGTCCACGAGCCGACTCATCAGCCTATCACATGCTGCCTTCAGGGTGAAAGGTCACATCATCAACAAGCATGCAATCTGTTTGATAATGCAGCAATTAACTGTGAAACATGTGCACATGCTGCTATCCACAATTAAGCATTGCATTTGCACTCAGCAACCTTCCTGCTCTATAGGAACACTAGTGAAGTACCCAGTGTGTGTGTGTGTGTGTGTGTGTGTGTGTGTGTGTGTGTGTGTGTAATGGCAGCTTATTTAAGCTGCGTGTGTTCAGTGTTGGAAGGGTTTCCGGTTGTTATCATGGCTTTGATGTCAGCTAACTGGGTTTAAAAAACTGGACTGTAGGTTGTTGTCAGAGTAGCTCAGTAATGGGAGGACAGTGAAGTTTTGTAGCCTGATCTCAGCATTAAGTAACAGACCGATGGACTTTCTCACCTTCCTGCTCCTGGGTGCGTTTCAGAGTTGATAGAGAGCGCCATGTACCTGTTCAGGGCAACGGACGACCACACCTACCTCCAGCTGGGGCTCGACGCTCTGGAGTCCATCGACAGGATCGCCAGGACGCCCTGCGGATACGCCAGCGTAAGTGCCGTCTGTTTGACCGGTGGTCACATGACAGCTGTGCTCTGCATGCAGCAAAGATGACTCCATCATCATTTTGAAGCGCTCCTGATTAAAAAGCTTATAAATAAAGTTTTACTGAATCTTCTTCCTGCAGGTTAAAGACCTGCGAGATCACCAGCTGGACAACAGGATGGAGTCCTTCTTTCTAGCTGAAACCATCAAGTACCTATACTTGCTCTTTGACCCCACCCACTTCCTGCACGGTGGAGGGACGGAGGGGGATGGGACCTGGGAGGAGGGTGGGGAGTTGGGGGGGTGTGTGTTAGGGGCAGGGGGGTTCATCTTTAACACGGAGGCACACCCTCTGGACCCGGCGGCGCTGTACTGCTGCAGCCGCCACGACCAGGACCGCCACGAGCTCAGAGACCTCCTCCTTAGCCTGTCGCAGCCTGGCAGCCAATCAAAACCACCTCCCAAACAGACAGAGGGCCAACCAGGCAGCCAATCGGAGAGCATTGCTCTAAAACCGGGCGAGAAGAAGACGCCTCCCCCGCTGTCCTGCCCCGTTCAGCCGTTCAGCACTCGGCTCTCCATCCAGGGACAAGTTTTCACTGACGGCACATGAGCCTCTGCGACTCCCTCTGGGCTTCTTTCAGCGCGGGACCGTTTAAGGCCCAGAATCCCCACCGCTCCGTGAAAACAGTTATGAGCTTTCCTGAACTGTTCAGACATTCCTAAACAGATCCACTGCGACGCTGGTTTGGTTTTTGTTGTTCTGAAGGAGCTCAGGACCAGTGAGCCCCGAACTTTGCTGTGTTTTGTCGACTCAGATGTAATTTAAATTAAAGAGAAAATCTATTTTTATTTAAAACAAATGTTAGTTGGTTTTTATGAGTACATTTGTCTGTTTTTCATGGCTGTAGAATTTCTTTGGTGAAGAGTGCTTTTGCTTTGGAGGGTGTGCGCTCTGAATGCCTAACATTGTGTAGGTCACCGCTGTGCTGCCAGAACAGCTCTGACCCACTGGGGCACGGACACGGGACCGGTCCTGCGGTGTCTGGCACCGGGATGCTGGCAGCACGTCCCCCTGTGGGGATGTCAGGTGGTGCATCCATGGATGGTGATTGCTCTCCACAGAGGGATGCTCACGCCCACATGAATGCCAGGGCTCAGGTTTCCCAGCAGATCATTGTAACAACATGATCAATATTTCCTTCTTATTTCAGTGGTTGTGTCGTGGCTGATTGGTGCAGTTTGTAACCGTTTTCCGCTAAATAAATGCCAGAAGTCTGATAACTATGAGTTACATCACACACTGATCTCCAATCAAACAAACAACAAAGAAACAGAGAAAAGACCAACGAGAAGAGGAGACGAGGTCATCGCCATATTTTAATTACTTTAAATGTTTGGGTTTGTAAATTAGAGACTAATGCACAACCACACAGCTCCAGCGTGGAAGCAAACGAGTCGGGGTCATTTAAAGGTCACAACCATGGAAACAGCAGTGACGGTGAGATTAAGGTCATCACTGGGCAGTCTGCGCTTCCTCTGCACCATTTAAGGTCTCACGTTCAAACTGAGTGTTTCTGTCATCGGCCAACAGTTTGTGAAGTGTGGGGACGGATTTCTGACTTGGCTGGAAGAGCTTCCTCTCCATACAGGATCCAGACCTCGGAGTGCACCACACTAAATCAGTCAGACTTGTTACATTTTAAGTGTTTCAAGGGTATCAGGAGGAAAAATGGGAACTTTATTCATGCTAAGGAGCTTTTGTCACAACAGTGAAACAAGCAGCAAGTTAAAGCATTAACAGCACTGAGCGTGTGTGTGTTTGGAGCAGCCACAGGGAGGCAGTGCTTCACTTCCATGTCAGAGATGAACATGTGTTTCATATTTCCACAGAGCACAAAATCAAAGACCTTTTTCTTTTAATGTCTCCACTCACTTAAATCATTTGTTTTGTGCAGCATTTGACCCGAGAAGCGAGGCTAAAAGTGACTTCTAATATTTATTATTGATTCATATTTACATGCTCGGCGTGCACGTTGCTCCTTTCTGTTTGTTTTCCAGTGTAGATTACAGTTTAATGATTCCCAGTTTAAACTGTTCCAGCGTACAGACAAAGATGGTCTGTTGATGCTTATCGTTGTAAATCATTAGCAGCTGCAGCGCAGACCCTCGTGACCCGAGGAATCTGTGCGATTCTACCTTCAGCGTAATAACAGTTAACGTTAGCATCATTAGTCATCATTGATGACCAGCAAGCAGCTCCAGGCTTACAAAAGGCCCTCTAACTGTTACATTGTCCAACTTCACAGCACTAAAAAGTTTATTTTCTTTTTGATAACTCACCTGTTCCGGCCTTTATTGACAGGTGTGCTGGCACAGACAGGTAGCCGATCAGTGGCTGCCAGGCCTCTGCTAAACTGAGCTGTGCTCAGGCTCTTCGGCACCGGCTGGGTTCACAAGCAGGTTGCATATACGTGCAGGAGCCACGCCAAGGGAGGCTTTTAAAGAGACACAGAATTATTTTCAATTCAAAGGCTCGCAGGTGAAGATCAGCCAGTACTACAAACATGGATGGACGTAGAAAAGGTGACATCATCTGGTTTTGGTAAATGTGCTTGTTTAGGGTGTGGCTAAACTGGATCCTAAAGAGGTTGCCAGAAATCCGCTGCATCACAAGAGGTCAAAAACAAACTAAATGACCAAAATACCATAAAAGGAATGATTGCATTCAAGATTTTATTGTAGTGACACGAAGCTTTTTGTTTGTTTGCATTGTGCGCTTGTGTATTCAGGACAGAGTAACAAATGTTCTAGATTAAAAAAGAAGAACTTCTCATCTCCATGAGTCAGAATATTTAACTGAAGGTTACTTCCTGTGCTGTGGATGAAGATGCAGCCATATCTGCTCCTGTGATGGGGGGGGGGGGGTCGCTGTGTGACACACGACGCAGAACTAATAATGATAAAAAGCTGTTTATAGTCTCAGAGATTTGTAGCAGTTAAAATGGTGAAAGGCAGTTTTAGCAAATTTATTGTTTCTGGATTATTTTTAATTCGACATCCATTTTTGCTGGTGTGGATCCCACCCCCCCCCCCCCCCCCCGACTCTTCAGCTCCCGCAGAGCCGCTGATCTGAATTACAGACTCATTCACCGGCAGAAAGTTTGAACATGGAGGCAAATGAGTCAGGATTCAACCAGGGCGGGGCCGAGGAATGCTTTCAGCTCACGTGGTTCTGATTCTAAAGACTTGTAGACCCTCCATCATCCTCTGGAAGTAATTGATGGCCTTTCCACAGTTTGTTGGATTTTCTGATTCTCTGGCTTCGCGAGCTCTAATTTGATGGCACCGCGGTGGCCGAGCGGTCAGCGCTGTCACCTCAAATCAGGAAGGTTGTCCGTGAGCAGGTTTTCATAGATCATTTGCTCATCTCTGAATTTGTGTTGTTCTGTCTAAAGCTTTAATTCTGCTGTCCTGCAGGTCTCTCTTGACTGGCCTGCTTAAATAAAGATTTAGGTGGATTAGCCTGAGAAAGCAGAGGCTTCTGCACAGACGTGTGCTCTGCCTCAGCCTCCTTCTGAACACTAATGGAAGCTTAATTTACAAAATGAACACGATGTTGTGCACAATATGTCTTCAAACTAGCAAATGAAGACCCTGTTAAAAGAGTGACGCCACTGAAGAAGTGCCTCAAACCGGTCTACTATATGATGGCCAGCAGGGGGCGACTCCTGTGGCTGTCAGTAGATTAGAATGACTTCTGTGGGAAACGGTCGTTGACTCTTTGCTCTGTGAGCTCAGTAAACATATCCTCAGTGACTTTATGGGCTCGGTCACTGCTTCCAGTTCTTATTGAATATAACGTGATGTTTATTTTGACCCCCATCAGAGTCAAAAAGGGGGCGGAGCGTGCTCATTTGGTAATTCAATTACAAGTCAGTAGTCAGTGTGTTGCATGCATGAGGTTTTTTAGTACACTTCTTTTTTCTGCATTGCTCTGTGTGCTGTTAATTGCCCCTCGGGGATAAATAAAGGTTTATGAAATGAAATGAAATTACTTAAAGGATTAAATTCACAGTTGAGATTTAAAATAGTCAAACAAGATGGCTGCCGCACAGCCAAAGAGACGCAGCGGTGCTCCAGCAAAGGGTGGAGACGAAGAAGGTGACCGTGGACTTAAAATGCATCGGAGGAAGAAATGCGTCTGCACGTTTGCTGGAGCTTTGGTGTGAAACTCTGGAAGTAACCAGAAGCTCTGTTTGCTCCCAGGACAACTCCACGGAGCGGTTTGGAGTTTCTGTTGAGGTCAGCGAGGAGGAGAACCGAGCGGCATCCCAGCTCGCGCTGGTTCTGTTCAGCAGAATTCCCCTCTGGCTTTAAGGGCGGGGCTCACCCTGCTGTTTGCTCCTCTCCTCGGTTTATAACCTTTTTACATCCCTCAGTCCTCCGTCACTGCCTCCCTCCTTTCCTCTCCTTCTTCATCCTTTCAGGGCGTGTTTCTGGATCGGTCTCCATTCATGACTCCATCATGACTAACTGCTCTGAATGTGTGCTCGACTTCGTTCCAAACAAGCCTTTAAAACAGATTCGTACCTCCTGTCAGTCTGCTTGATGCTGCTCTGCCTGCATTCTCACTCTATTTCGACCTCTTTTATTTCACTTAATGCTGTTTCAGTTACTTTTGCCACTTTAACTGTTAGTTTAAGTGCTTATCCACCTGTTCACTTATGATGCACTGACCCTCTCATAATGCCATTTCCAGGCCCGAGCCTCTGCGTCGGCTGAGGCTCCCCGCGCTGCGGTGCTGCGCGCTGTGTTTTTTGAATGGACTTGAGTCAATCCATCTATCGGTTTATCTGGGTCAGGGTTGCACGAGCTCACAGATGCTCAGACCTCCCCAGCCACCACTCGCCAGCTCTTTCGGGGGGATACCGAGATGTTCCCAGGCCACCCAAGAGACAGGCTCTCTCTGCCACGGGGTCTCCTCCTGCTTGGACTTGCCTGAAATATGTCACGTGGGAGGCATCCTGATCAGATCCATTTAAACTGGATCCTGTGGCTCTACTCTGAGTTCCTGACCCTGTCCGAGGGTGAGCCCAGACACCCTTCGAAGGAAGCTCATTTCTGCTGAGAACCTGAGAAAAAAACTACTCAGTGTTGTAGGTCTTTAAGCTAAGCTTGTAAAGAAGGTATGCACAGCCCCTGGGCTCATGGTTTCCTGGACACGATTAAGCTTAGGATCAAGACTTTTGATAATTCAAGCCACATGGTAATATATTTCATACTAAACGATGACTCCATGCACGGATTGTGGACGGGCTGCAGTTCTGACTCTGTAAAAAGGACCGCGGGATTTTTCCACAAGATTTTTGCACAACTGCAAAAAATTAGCTCTGTGGGAAGTTTATGATACTTACTGTACGCGGGATAGTCACCAATATTTGAATAGAAACAGAATAGTTCATGCAACTATTTCTTATCTCAGAACATACACTCACCCGACACTTTAGTAGGTACACCTGGCTTGTGCTGCTTTGGGCCCCTTTTACCTTCAGAACTGCTTTAACTCTTCATGGCACAGATTAATCAATATGATGGTATCACACAGTTAATGCAGATTTGATGTGAATCCACCAAAACATTCCAGAGATGGCAGAGAAACTGGACATTGAAGAGTATTCCCTGAAAATTCCCCGATCATTTCTTAATAACATTTAAATTTACAGTAATGTTTCACAGCAGACAGCTGGGATGGGCTCCAGCCCCCCCACGACCTGGAACGGATAAGCGGAAGAAGATGGATGGAGCTTCGCAGCAGTGGGGAATAAATTTCATTAGTGTCTTTCTGAAAGTGCTGTAACGAAGTTTAAGGATAGGATTCCTTCATTAGTTTCCTCTTCAGTGCCAACACAGAGCAGCTACCTGAACTCTGCTCCCAGTGAGCTCGATTATCTCGTCAGTAGTTTTACATCCTCACTGCGTTCGACTTTGGATACTGTGGCTCCTCACTCTGCATCTAATTATTAGTTATTATTAATCTCTGTCTCTCTTCCACAGCATCTCTCTCCCCTCACCCCCAGCCGGTCTCAGCAGATGGCTGCCCCTCCCTGAGCCTGGTCTTTGGTATAAATAAAACCAAACTGAACTGAATTGAAAGACGCTCTGTTGTATTGACATCTGGTGTCTGAGCACACTGAACTCATTGTCATATTCAAGAAACCGGTGTGAGATGATTTGAGCTTTGTGCAGTATCCTGCTGGAAGCGGCCATCAGAAGGTGGTAACAGTGTGGACATAAAGGGATGGACATGGTCAGCAGCAGCAATACTCAGGTAGGCAGGTGGTACCAAGGGGATGGATCCATGCTTTTGTGTTGTTTACACTAAATTCTGATCCTACCATCAGAATGTCTCAGCAGAAACTGAGACTCATCAGACCAGGCAACGTTTCCCACATTCTCTGTTGTCCTGTTTCGGTGAGCTCGAGTGAACTGTAGCCTCAGTTTCCTGTTCTTAGCTGGTGTGGTCTTCTGCAGCTGCAGCCCGTCCGCTTCAAGGTTTGATGTGCGTTCAGAGATGCTCTTCTGCGTACTCCACCTTGGTTACAACAAGTGGTTATTTGATCTGTTGCCTTCCAGCTTGAAGCAGTCGGTCATTCTCCTCTGACCTTTGGCATTTTCCCACAGAGAACTGCTGCTCACTGGATGTTTCCTCTTTTTTGGACCCTTTGCTGTAAACCGTAGACACGGCTGTGTGGGGAAAATCCCAGCAGATCAGCAGTTTCTGAAATACTCAGACCAGCCCATCTGGCACCAACAGCCAGTCACTTAAACCACTTCTTTTCCCCGTTCTGATGCATGCTTTGAACTCCAGCAGGTCACCTGGTCTGTATGATTGGCAGATTACGTCCTTGTGTTGAGGGGCAGGCGTACCAAATAAAGTGACTGTTAAATAACAAACTCAGGGGAAGCATGCTACAAACTGTTGGGTATTGTATTAGTAAAGCATTTGTAAAAATAGCTGCTCATGTATGAACAAGAGAAACAAGCATCAGAAGGTTGTTTGGTGTTCCTTCAGAGAATAAATGAAGTCCAGCACAAACTCTGCCGGCTCGTGCAGAGATGCACGACCTGTCTACTGCACTCCTGATTTAATTGTCACCATCTGACTTTTGCCCCTCCCTCTCTGACTGTCCTGATCACCTTCACCTGTGTCTTGTTCTCCACTCTCAGATTGCAGTGCTGAGCCACCTGCTGTTCACCCTCATCTTCCTCACAGTTTTCTGCTCTCCTGGTTTCTTGAGTTAAGTTAGTTCTCTCATCTCTTTGGGTTAAATGATTTATTCTGCCGTTTGCTCGTATCCACCGTCAGTAAAGCTCCGTGTCATCTGGCGGTTCTGTATCCTGCATTTGGCTCGGCTTCTTACTGCACCTGAGGGATGCATGAAGAAGTGAGGACAGTTTTAGCAGTCAGTGGTGTCCACACACACTAACTGGTTTTGGGCAGCGCTTTAGCCTGAGTCGACTCCCTCGAGTTTCAAACTGCAGCTTTTACTGTAAAAATTCTATTTTAACAGTTCCCCCACATTTTCTATCCATATTTCATCTTTATCCTCTAATTTTCCGTTCTTCCGACTTTCTGTGTTCATTTCCCCGTAAATCTGTCTAAACATTTTTGAGCGTCCCGTCTGTTGGCTCAGGAGGTTTTCCTGCTCCACACTCAGAATAACAATGACAGAAACGTGATGATGCAATCCGTCTGTTTCCTGCAGGGGTGAAAACAGTCAGAGGGGGTTTATCACAGCTCAGCACCAATGTGCCTGTTTTTTAACCCTGTTTTTGGGGATTTAAAGTCACAGTGAAAATGACTTTTAGATTCCTTCAGGTGAACTGTGTCGACTGTGCAGACAGACCTGCAAGGAAGAAGAGCCAAACAGCCTCCTCAAAATGTCACACCGTGTGTTCTGGTTTTGATTTCCTGATCGTCACTGTGAGGTTTTCAGGTCTGGTGTCGGCCCGTCACCAGCACGGCTAAAATGCTGAATGGACTGTTTTAAACACCTGATGGCCCTCAAGGCGTTTCAGATCTGATGAAATGATCTGAAACTCAAATGGTGAAATTAACACGTCTAAAACATTCAACGTCTCTCGAGTTAGATCATGCATTTCAGCAGTTTTTCCGGGCAGAAGCAGCTGACGCTCCTCCCGTCGCTGTCGCTTTTAATTAACTGTGACATGTGAGATTAAGTTCTGAGCTTCTCCTCCCAGCTGGTCACTGGAGTGTCATCGCTACTCTGAAAAGATTTCCAAGATGAGGGAAAAGTGCAGCTTCGAGTGCAGGAAGTGGCCAAAGTGATATTCTTTCTGGCTGCGACAGTGTGACATCATCACGATGACTGGACATGACGCCCCGAAGCAAACGAAGCACCATGGAGGTCTGCAAAGATCTCTGTGAACAGGCCCGAACTTCAGGTGGAGGATCATAACAGCGGTCTCCAGTAAGGTGCATTAAGGAGACCAGGAGAATGCTCATCATTGTGTTGGGTAATCACGGCGTTGTGCAACACGTATTTGTCCATCAGCCCTATGACCCAAACTAATGACAGCTGTCTAACCTCAAAGTTTGCATCAACAACTCTGTGGCTCATCACCCGCCTGACCTACCAGATTTATCTCCCTGTTACTTCCCCAAAATCAAACCACACACTGCTGGTTTTTAACGCACTGACGCGTTAACACTGCACGCTGAGTCTGCCTCAGATACATATCTGAGTGATGCAGCAGTGCAGCGGCTGCTCTGGACACGCCTACAATAACGCAGAGAGAGACCACAGAAGGAAAACCCAGCAGAGGCTGTCTGAGACGCATTTAATGGCTGTAACTAATGTTTTGGTGCTCAGAAAATTATTGGTTTTAAATGATTATTAATCCTTTCGTACAACCACTGAAATGTATTGAATTTGACACCTGAAACCAGTGAGATCAGTTAACAGTTCGCTGGCGCAGGTGTAACCCATTAGGACCAGTAATCTGAGTGAAATCACTTCCCGGGCTCTCGCGTTACCGGGTGAGGTGGAGCAGGTGAGGTCAGACTGGTGAGGGTTCAGAGCTGGTCGTGAAGGTTCGACGTCGTCTCTAAGGAGCAGTCAGCTTCCTATATCCATGACATCATCACTGAGCATGTGCAAGTCCAGGAACAGACGATGACGACGTCGATGATGGGTGTTACATGAAATGCTGGTCCGCTCAAATATTGTATAATGCGGTGCATGTGTGCGAGAGAGATTTGGCTCCAGGTCCCCGAACTAATCATAAACTGAAGGACTGAGAAGGTCCACACCCTACACACACACACACACACACACACACACACACACACATGCAAGCTCGCTCATCTGGTTGCTATTAGCAGCCAGTCAGTGACAACAGAATCACATGGGCTGGGCTCGGTGCACATACGCACGATCGCATATTATTCAAATGATGTATGGATGTGTGTGCGGGCGATGTGTGTCTGTGCGTTTGTGAGACCCTGTTTGACTTTCACACTCTGGGACTGAGGACACGTTGTGCAAAATGGGGACTTTTGAAATGCATGGACATTTTACAAAGTAGGCATGTTTTTGGAATGAGGGGCGATTTTTGAAAATGGGAACAGCTTTTACAGACTTTGTTCCAGAGTGGGAACGTAATGTGGAAAATGTGTTTGTTTGGGGATTCAGGTTGTAATCAGGTAAAGGCCAGTCAGACTGCAGGTGGGAGCTATGAGCCCCTAACTTCAGTCCCAGTTTAACTTCAGTCCCAGTGTGAAACTGAAGGGGAATTCCAGTTCAGTCTCCTCCTCTCCAATGCAATCTCATCTCTTCACATTTTACTCCATTTTTTCCTGTTTTGTCTTTTTTCCCCCCCAGTGTCACAGAAACTCCCCATGTCGACAGCATCGGTTATTCTAACAGCTGAAATTTGATGTTTCGAGCTGGAAAAACGTGTAAACAGGCTTAAATTTAAGCTGAAGCTGATTCTAATTAGCATTGAAGACAAATCGCTTGAAGATGATTAAACTAGATTATCTGATGTATCACCGATGCTAGTGTTCACACGCTGCCTTAAGTGACCCTAATATGTGGACAACCTATCACAGATTAATATAGTTAAAAATAAACTTTAATGACCCTAAAACAAGTTATTTCATGTTTTTACTCGTACCCTCACCGGATGTTCAGAATTCCCTTCACACAGATTATAATCATCTCCATACTTCTTTATAAGTCTTTATATAGATTTAAACTGAGGTCGTGATTTTGATTAAGCATTCATCCATCTTTCACCGGATGCCCCTCTTATCCTCATCCAGACTCTTTATCTCGTCATCCTGGTCTCCTCCCAGTTGGCTGTGCCCAAAATGCTGCTCATAAAAAATTAAAGGAACATTTTTCAATCAGAGTTTAGCATCAAGTCAGTGAAACCTCTGGGTTATTGATGTGGTCAGGTGAGTAGCAGAGGGGGCTGTTAATCAGTGACCCCTCCAAACAGGAATGGTGTTACAGCTGGAGGACACTCACATTTCCCCCTCCTCATCTTTTCTGACTGTTTTTCACTAGTTCTGCATCTGGCTAGGGTCAGAGTCACTGCTGGTAGCATGAGGTCA
>JAVDPK010000586.1:45597-67952 GCA_034780415.1 Cichlasoma orientale
GAAACACTTAAGTGTGACAAACATGCAAAAAAACAGGAAATGAGGAAGGGGGCAAACACTTTTTCACACCACTGTATATGACAGAAAATAGGGGAAAGTCCCCTCTTTTCTCCTGGTTTAATCTTGTGGTCATTCAGGTTGGACTTAAACTTAAACTCACACTGAATTCAGTATCTTCAACATTCAGGACAGCTGAGGTCAGGACACGAGCGCCGCTGGAACATGAGGTTGGTGTCACTCAGCGAACGCTGACCCCACAGGATTCAGTTTCATACATTCACCCCATCTGCTTCCTTTACCACACACACACACACACACACACACACATACCGAGGAATGTGTTGCACTGTACAATGAAATGTGAGCCTGTGGGTACAGCTGGGTGTGTGTTATGATGTGATGTACTTGGCTGAAAGAATGAAAACACAGCTTCGGCGAGTGTTCGCAGAAAAGAAGCAGCTCCAGGCTCTGATTGGGTCTGTGTGGCAGACTGAAGCTCGCTGTCACCGCGCTGACTGACAGCGATTTCTGACACACTTTCCCTCAACACGATCGCTCTTAAAACTAACCTTATCCTAACCTCGTACAACGTCCTCCTCGCGCATAAATTTAATGATTTATTGTCGCGGTGTGAGAGCATCGCAGGGCCCCTTCATAGTTTTTGGCAGCTCGTTAGTTACAGATGTGACAGCTGTGGCTCCGCCCTCTCTATGATGTGGTTCTTTCTCCTCGCTGATCACAGAGTTTCAGACTTCAGTGTTTCTGCTTGTGATGCCATTTGTCAAAGGTTGCATGGGAACAACAACAACAAGAGTTAACAGAGTTTTTAACAAAAGCAGACCAGCCAGTGTTAACTCACGGTCCAGCTAGCTTTTATCCAAACATGGAGCACACAGATGGTTACAAACACCGTGTTAGCTTCACGCCCCTTTCTGTGGGAGTCCTGTGATATATGACTAAACCCCCGACGGACTCTGATAAAGAGAAAAGTCCGGATGACAAACACGACTATGACCAAAGGATGACACAAGCAGAAGTGACCTGATTCTGACTGGGCCGTGTTTCGACAGCGATGACATCAGCGTGCTCATGGCAGCCATTGTGAGACTGCTGGACAGCTGTGCCCCAAAAACCATAACAAGGCCATTTCTGAACCAGAAGCCGTGGGTGGATAAAAGCATCTGTGATGCTCTGAGGTTCCACACCACACCCTGTAACAAAGGATCTCGACCAGGAGCACGGAGGGACACGAGGCTGCCTCTTATCAAATCTGCAGAGCAGCAAAAGAGGCAAAGCAACAATGTGGAAGGAAGCTGGAAAAACAGCTACAGCAGTCCGACTCCAGGACCGCGCAGGGACCGTGCACCATCCACGGCTATAAAGCAAAACCCTCCACAATGAATGCTGAGATCTCTTTGGCTGAAGAACTGATCATTAAATGTTTTGCGAGTGATCAAAACTTTAATCACATCCTGCTTGCCCAAGGTACACAATTTGCCCCCCCCCCCCCCCCCCGATCCACAGATGATGCCACAGCCCACCAGCAGTGGGGCTTATGCTATACTATTTATAGGCCACAGGTCAACATTCGATGCAACATTTCCCTCCAGGCTGGCCGCTAAACTGAGTAATCCCACCCCACCCCCAAGGTAGGCGCTCAACTTCCTGACTGGCAGACCACAGGTGGGCCACCCAACGTTGAGTGTTGAGCCCTCTGCTGTACTCCCTGTACATGAGATCAATGACCTAGTTGACTGATCTAATACTGGACGTCACCTGGAAGCAGCAGCAGAGAAGCCTCCACGCTCGGAGCATAAATGTGGCCCAGGCTGAATTACTTCAAATACTTTGATGTTTGACGTCTCGGGACTTGTCAGGGTCCTGCCACACCCTGGCCCATCAATGCCTCTATTCCCTCAGACACTGAAAAAAAGCTGATCGCCTTCTTCTGATTGGCTTCCCCTCACAAGCTGGAGGTTTGAATGGCAGGTTAATCGGGCCTCTGCGCTTACAGGCAGGGCTGCGTTAATGAGATGACTACATTAGAGAGTAGAGAGTAGAGAAAAACTGTCTGAATCTGGGTGTTTAGCAAAGGCTGAAGGTCGAACCTTTGGCTCACAGACTTCAACAAACACTGTTTAAAAATGATGGAGCAGGATGTATGTGACAGAAAATAAGGAAAAGCAGAAAAGTCCACTTTAAAAAGCACGACAGGAGAAAAAGAGAGACGGGAGCACAAAACAGAAGAATGAGGATTAGAGACTCAGACTGACATGGAGAATATGAGGGTAAGAGGATGGGAGGTGTGTGTGTGTGGGGGGGGGGGCGTACCAGTCGGTGCAGTGTGTGAAATGTGAACTCTGCTGCGTCTTCGTGTGTGTGTGTTTAATCATGAGTCTTTTTGGAGCTCCTTCAGATTTGAGGCTATTTTGTCAGTTTTTTTAGCGAAGCTTCATTTTAGTGGGTTTAAGTTTAGATCAAGGATGCATCGCTGAGAGTACTCACAGAGAAAGAAGCCTATGTGAGTGTGTTTGTGTGTGTGTGAGTGTGAGTGTGTGTGTGTGAGAGGGAGAGAGTAGGGGAGGATCCTCTCGCTCTTAAAGCTGGGTCAGAAACAGAGATCAGCAGAGCTGAAAGTGAGAGGCACTGAAGAGGGAACACACACACACACACTATTAAACACACGCACACACACGCTGAGACAAGTGGCCTTTTGTGCACACACATACAGAAAAAACGCAGTTGTTGATCAGTGACACACAGGCTCTTCACTGGACTTTGGATTGACCTCTTGATCACCTCAGGACTCTATTTCCCATCATGCACCTACGGAGCCTCTCAGAGCTCCAGGGGGTCACTGCCCAGCAGGCGAGCTCGACCCCATGGACTACCCAGGATAGAGCTTCATGGAGCTCCAGAGAGAGGAGAGGTTCCAGCAGCTGCTGCAGCCCACTGAGGAGAGCTCCTCTCTGGGTATGGCTGCTGCTGGGGGCTTTGGTGGTTCCTGGAGCCTGGAGCTTTCTGAGCGAGGAGCAGGAGGAGCTGCTGGTGGAGCTTCACAACTACTACAGAGGACAGGTTTCACCCAGTGCCTCGGCCATGCTGCCTCTGGTAAGACCCCTGCAGGTCACCCCAAATGAACACGACCAAAGAGGGAGAGTGGCACTAATGCAAGACGGTATCTTTGTCCAGTAAATGTCAGATTTCTGAAGTGAATATAAAGGCAGCCACATCTGTAAAGGTATCATCTAATCTAATCGCTGTTTTCCCTTTGATATAATCCTTTAAATATTTTATTAAATGCACAGTGCATATGACTGAATCTGCCTTTGTTAGTGCAGCTTTTTGCCATTTGCATCTTCACATGCTCCATAAAATCTTTAGCTTCTCAAAAAGCAAGAAATAAATACATCATCGTGTATATCAAAAATCCACTCTAGGAGTAATAATCTGGACCGCCAAAATCATCAGACTGAGTGTGATAGTGTGTGATTTAAAACACATCATTAATAAATAAGCATGCCCTCTAAAGACTTTCTCAGAATTAGGAAATCAATAAAACATTTATCTTATTGATTGAGACAACATTCGCTGACACTTTTGTATGAACATTAAAGCTAAAATCTGTTTTCCGTAATCAAAATACTTTTACACACGGAACTAAACACACAGCCTGGCTCAGCAGTCACGGTGATTCAGCGTTTTGTGATTGAGTAACTTGTGGTTCGGGGCTGTAAATGTGTCATCACTCCTGCAAAGTGACGAACTGCAGCTTCACTGATCTGCCGTTCATCACGTTACGTGTTTCAGCAGTTTGACTCGACTTTATGTTAATGCCATCAGTTGCGTAAATGCATTGCAGTGATTACAGCGAGTGCAGCAATGTAGAAACATTGTAAACTTGGGTTTAAAACAGCAGAGAGGGCTGTATCATATATATATATATATATATATATATATATGCAGATGATGATGCGTGTTTCAGATCTTTACTATGAGACGTTCGTGGCTTCGAATACAGCCGTTATCATGAGGCATTAGTACCTAAATGCTTCAACCACAGCAAGAAGGTTCTGGGTTCTGGGTGGTGGAGTTTGTGTGTTCTCTCTGTGCATGTGTGCGTTTTCTTTCCATGTCAGCTTAACGGGTTACTCTAAATTAGCCAACGGGCTCAGGTGTGTGAGTTCATGAGGGCTCGAAAACACCTGAACAGGTAAGGGCAGGACTTGGTCATGTGATCTTCCTTTCTTCACGGCCGTCTAAGTTTATGTCCTTAGGGCATTTTCACACCTATAGTCTGGTTATTATGGCCCATATCAGCTGATCAGTTTGGTTTGGTTTCTTTTCACACAGAAAACTTTAAGCCAAATAGAATGCATCGCTACAAAGATCGTTCAGGTGTGTCCGGGGGCGGGGGCAACAAAAATAAAGACAGGAAGCACTTGCTGTCCTCTGCATTAGTGGATTAATGTACTCCTAACATTCATGTGTATCTGCGTGTCCTCTGCCACACCTGGCTATGGGAAGGCATTTAGCTCAAACCTGTGGCTTACACCTGGTAGCTGATCGGATCGAGGGACCGGACTGAGACCATACCCTCCGAAAGGTCTCAGTGGCGTTGCTGTGGTCTGCAGCTGAGTGCCATTACCGTGATCATATCTGCAAGACGAATGCAGCAATTCTGAGCGTTAGTCGTTGTTGTGTTAAATAATAGTTCTGTTTGTGTTCAGCTGTTTCTGGATCATCGGTTCGTATTTTGAGTTTGTCGTTTCTTGTGTGTTTGTTCCCGCTGTGTTTCCCCGTCTGCTCCTCCCTCTGTCTCAGCTTTCTCCTCATTCTTCGTCTCTTTTTTCATGTGTAATGGGAGTTTTCTGCTCTCCGTGTTGTGACTTTTGGGTTTCTTTGATTTCCCTTCATGCCCCGTGCTAGCTTTACTTCGTGTCTCTGGCCTCCGTGATTGTTCTCATCTGTTCTCATCGTGTTAAGCTGTGCCTCGTTCCCCACCTGCCTCCTGTTGTCCAGTCATCCATCTCTGTACATTTAGCGCTTTCTTCCCTTTGTCCATTGTCAGAGTGTCTGTTGTTGCTGTTGTGTCGTGCTCTCAGTGCTCTCCTGTGTTTTGGATTTCTGCTGGTTTCTGATTTCTGGGCTGAATCATCAGTCTGAAAAATATTCTTTTGTGTTCTTGTTTTTTTGTCAGTGCCCTGCATTTAGGTCCAAACCTTTGCACTTCGCCACATTCCAGCACCAACACTCACAGCCCACACCTCTTTGAACTGTGGGTTATTTCCTTAAACGAAGACTACAAACTGTTCTCAGATGTTCTCTAAATGTCTGCCAATGAGCCTTCATGCATTTGACCATCTGATATTGGAATCGCCCTGAGCCATCGCACACTTGGCAGGAACACTTAAAGCTTAGGGTGGACACCGCAATTGTGACAGAGACTCCAAAGACAGGCTGTATATGAAAGAGGGACAAAGCCTCAGTGTTGCTGCAATGGTAGCTTTCTGTGACTGCAGTGATACGTTATCAGCATCCACGAACTGTGCAGTCCACAGGCACATCTACCTGCTAATTCACGCTCAGTAACAGACTTACAAAATAAAAAAAAACTCCCCGAAACTGAAGCACAGACTTCTTGGACCATCCGTACTGCACAGTAAGTCATTATTTGTCAGATAAATTCATCAAAGGCTGGAACAAATTTAAGCCCCAGGCTGTAAATTTGGTTATTTCTGCTGTAAAGTTTGATTTTTGGGGGGATCGATTCCTCAAGCAGCCGTTAGAGGAAGTGCAGCATTTCAGCTGCAGAGGTTGGCGGTTGATTCCAGGTCAGCTCATTTCCTCAGTGACTGATTTGCTCAGTATCAACATACCGATTAAATTGACTCTGTTGCTTCACTGCGTGTAATTTGGTTACAGCACGACTTCCTTTGAAACGCAGCGTCTTATAACCAGCTTCATTTAAACAGCCTGAAGGGCTTCAGAGTCTGCACAGAACACAGCACTGTTTGACCATCGAGTCAGGTAACTTCCAGGTGTTGCTAATGCTGCAGGGGGGGGGGGGGGGGGGCGTGTGTTTTGTAACGTGCACAAACAAAACTCCGTGTGGGAAAACTTTAGGTGGCGGTAGTACGACCACCCAGCAAGGTTTCTTCCCAGTTACAGGGATCAGTTCTCTGGACCTGACTGTGAGGTTCATCCTGAGCAACCATGACCTCGAAACCGCACAGACTGATCATTGTATTCGGAATGTTGTTGAGTTTTACTAATCTAATTGTGTTGTATGAGCAGCAGCAACCGTCCACTGAGCCTCGCTGTATCCGGGGAACTGAAATCTCCAAAATGTCGACCGTCTGAGAGGATCTGGAAGAATTAATCTGCTGCTAAAAAAAAGACCCCAACAAATGCCCTTTTTTCTAGAGCGAGATCAAACTGGAGTGACCAGCTGTGTTTTCAGCTAATCGCTAAATGCTATCACTTCCTCCTCATACAGCGACGGGAGGAAGATGTGTGTGAAAGCCAGACGTTGGCTTTGAAACGCTACCGTGATCCCCAATTAGAAAACTAAACAAAGAGCAAATAAGACGAATCTGTTCATTGTGCTCGTTCTTGGGGATGTCTCATGACTGTGCACAATTTGTTTTCATTGTTTCCAGCTGTGAGCGGCTCTTCCACTTCTTCAATTATGGGACACCAGCGTTCATAAACAGCCGAAAGCAAATGCAGTTTGAGTTTACGTGACTCTGTTTAAAAGGCTCTGGGTGGTTATTAGTGCTGAGGCAGCAGGGTGAAGTTCAGATCAAAGGGTGTAGCGAAGACGGAGGAGAAGGAGACGAGGAAAGTGGAAGTAGAAGTAAAACCAGCCGTCTGGATTTACGGCCTTTATCTTCAGTCTAAAATAGACCCCATCCTAGCTTCCTAATATTCTCGGTTCTTGTTCTGTTGTCTGTTTTTATTTCTTCTTCTTCTCTTTGCCGAATGTTCCCCGAGCACAAACACGTGTAATCATTGGCGCCGTTTGCTGGATCGGTCTTCTGGCTTTGTCTTGTTCTAATTATCTTTGTTTGTATCTGCGTTGTGTGTCCCATGTTTTCACGATGAAGGCAGCAGGGCTGTCCCGAATACCATTCTCTGAGCTCTGGAGTTTCGATGGTAATCGACAGCAAACAGTCAAAGTTTCTCCCAGCGGAGGTGAGGGGAGGTGGGGCCGGGGGTCTTACCTCAGGGGTGTACGCAGAGGATAAACACACGGCTGATCATTCAGAAGGAAACTCGGTGCCTCACACGAGCTGCACCGAACAGCAGAGAGGGAGGAGTGCCCCACTCTGAGCAAGAGATCCACCAACAGTCTGCAGCTCAGGTGAACACGATGATCCTGCTGTGAGTGGGAAAGACATCAGGCAGACAAACTGATTATAAATATTTCCATGTTAAAAAAAGTTTGTATACTTTTTGATAAATATCTACCAGCGCATTAAAATAATGTTTTTTTCCGGTGAGTCTTTAATCCTCGTTGTTCTCTGCAGGCTCAGTGAGCCGTTCTTCACCTGCTGCACGTGATGAGAAACTCATTAGAGAGATAAAGCCTGCCACAACAGTAACCTGGTCAGTGGGCCAGCCAGCAGGGAAACACGGCGGGATTATTCCCACCTGGAGAAGATTCCCAGCTCCTCCAGTCTCCATGTTGAAGCGTCCTTCGGCACGATACGGGACCCCTAATTTCCCTCCATGCCCCGTCGGTCAGTGATTAGAAAAATGGCTTAAAGGCGTCGAATAAAGTGCTGCAGGTTTGCACAGAATATTTGTAAGGGTAGAAAAATGTTTTGTAAGTACGAGCCTCTGTGGCACCATTTACGCGGCACTCAGAGTCCTGAGCAGAACTCAGGAACAGCACAGGTGGAGGTGGAAAAAACTGCTTTTAAAGCTGATTCAGGGGTTCAGTTTTTATGTCCTCTGATCACTGAAACTGAAGTTCAAAATGAGACTGAGGGGATTTTGCACTAATAAATACATTTCTGGTGATTTCATACTCGCAGGCAAACGCTCAGTTTTCCAAATACCCGAGAATGGGCGGCAATAATCCTGAAATATACACAGCTGACTCCAGGCCAGCGTTACGCCTGGATACAATTAATAACATTTGTCTCAGTGCGGGCTAATGCGGATTTAGTTTTATTGTGCTTTCTTATTTATAGATGCAGTAATTAACATTTTATTTATTCACTTATTGATAGTTGATTTACCGAGAAGCTCCATATTCATGTTTAACCCTTTAAACAGAGCTGGACAGATGCTGATATATTTGTGTTGGCGTTTGTAACAGCTGATAAGTGAAAGTTTAAAAAGTGAAGAAGAGGCGGAGAAACGCCTTCAGCCCCGTTATGAGTGATGATGCTCCCTGTGGGCAGCAATTACAGCAACCAGCTGATCCGAGTCAATAAAACAAGATTATTTTATCATAATCTTTTAGCAAGGGCTCATAAATAACTGCACACAACAAATATTAGGGAAACTTGGCCAGTTTTTAAATCACCAAATAAAAGTATTGTTTTAAATGTAGCAACGTTCATGCAGTCTGTCGCGAACTCATCACCCCGTTTCCCTGCCAGACTGCCAGTGCTGCTGCAGGAGGGGAAAGGTCAGGCAGTGTCCAGCGTCCCCGCAGCGCTTTATCAGCATCAAAGTATGATTATCATACTTCAGTGTGTAGCTGCTCTTGTTGAGTCTCTGAAAGCTTTCCGGTGGTCGAGGTGCAGCTTCTGAGGGGTTTCAGCTGGACGTCCGGGCGACCCGCGGGTCAGATGAAAGCTCCGTGCCGCTCTGGCGTTTGGGGGCAGCTGGAGGCCGGCTGCTTGTTGTGGTTTGGTCGTTGGGGCAGAGAGGAGCCGGAGGCTGTCTGACTCCTTTTGGAGATGTTAAAGTGACTGATGTAACTGTGAGCGTGAGTTTCCATTTTAGGATCAGAGTATCCGACCGCGACCTTTATCATTGCTTCAGACTTAAATATCCTTCTGATTGAAATCGTAAATTCTTCCACAATTTGTTTCCCCTTTGTCGTTTTATCACATCGGGACAGATCAGTCGTAAGCAGGTGAAACGTGTCCAGCAGGTTTGTTTGACAGCGCCGTTTGTTGCGTTTTGGCTCCGGGGACGAGGCTGCGGAGCCGTGATTGTTCTAACGGAAACACAACAACTAAACATGTCATTTACACAAACACAAATCAGTCCTGAGGTGTTTAATCAGTGCCAGAGATGTTCGTTAACCTTTTCCTTGAGTAACACCATAAAGACGGGCCAAAGGTAGATTGATGTTTATCTTTTCCCCGAATCTCCTTCATGAGAGGTTAACATGTCTGGATGATCAATGTGAACATTTTGCTTACAAGCACAGAAAAGGAACTCCTCATTGGTCTCTCATTCGGGCCTTTCCTTAAAGCCAATTCATGATTTTTTGGCGTCTCTTCTTCTGAGATGACTCCAGCACAGATTGCGTGTTGGTGAAATGTCAATTACAACTATTGGACAGTTTAGCACGAGGTCCGATTCAGTCATGTTCCCCCGACTGCTCATCAGATGTGCCCAACCCAGAGAGCACGATGAGGCATCTGCTCCCCACACAGGGTGGAGCGAGGGCTCGGGGGGTGCGCCTGCGGCTGCCTAATCTCAGCAACATGCAGGCGACTCTCCTGACAAACATCAGCTAAGATTTGTCAGAATTGGGTTCACATGTTAACCACGAACAATTAAAACTCTGAAGCCCACAGACCAGAAGAAAGGATCAGGCTGTTTCCCACCGCAGGAACTTTAATGTGTGGTTCCACTGTGGGAATCTCCCCTGCAGGACGGCTTTTACGATTGGTTTTGGTGGAGAAAGCGTGATTCAGAATAACTGCTGGGAGGGCGCTGATTGTTTAAACTCAGAGAAGAAAATATAATAAGTGCAATTTTAAAAAACAGAAACCTCCATGTCCCCCTGGAAGAGCTGAGGGGCAGGGCTGGGCATCTCTGCTTACACCGCTGTCTCTGTGACCCAGAGTGGTCCCAGGGGGAGAAAATGAAAGGACTGAAAAGTGGAAACAGTGCTGTGAACGAGAGAAACACAACATTCTTCTGTGATTGGTTACTTTCTGATGAACGTGCCCACATGTCCACACAGCCCTGCGAAAAGAGCAAACACCATCCAGCCAGCTGTGACTGCTTCATGTGTGCATCACACACACACACATCTGCAGCTCGCACACACAAGTGAGAAAGATGGAGTGAACTGAGATGGAACCTGGTGGTTCAGATGGGTCCTGTTGTTCATTCTTTGGGCCTTTATGCAGAGGCCTGAGTGTGAAAGCAGCTGCTGCATGTCTGACGGGGTCTTTTAGCCCCCTGATAAAAGTGCCTAGTATGGACAAACAGCCACTGTGGACCTGGGACACGCTGATGTGTAGAGTGTGAAAGAGACGTTGGCCAGAACTGTCGTGTATGTTTAAGTTCGGGTCATTTTCTCTTGTTTAGTAATTCAGTCTCTGCTCTGTAACTGTCTGCCCCGCACTCATTACCCTCACCTGGGTTTAATCTGCCACACCCCTCTGCTCTGTGTGTGCATGCACACCTCTTTTCTTAGTTTGTCACACGTTCCAGCCATTTTCTCTTGTTCTCAAATGATTTTTCACTGACTAATTCTGGATTAAAGACATCACCTCTGGACATCACCTTTTACTCTGCCTCCGTGTGTCTGCGTTCGGGTCCTTCGTTACCGCGGCTGTTAGCAGAAGCTCCACCTGTTACCTGCTAAATGCGACCCTGTTACAGTCACTGGCCTGTTAGCAGGCTGCCAGCATGGCCGCAGGCCTTGTTTATTTCTTCTTCCTGTCTGCCAGCGCACAATGGATGGCACAGATCCATTTTAATAACACTGCCTCCCCTCCTCATTTCAGTACCACCCAAAACCATTTTTAATTCACTCAGTGAGTTGATGCAAAATGTTTGCACAGGTTGGCAGAGCTGGGTCATCGCTCTTTATGAGATAAACACATTTTTTTAAAAGAAGCAGAGTAAATCAGGCCCGGGTTCCAGGAACAGGCGGGTGTTTCCCCCTCCACACGTCCTTCAGTTATTAGCAAGCGTTTCAGAGAAGGAACAGAACGGGGAAATGATCCTGCAAGACGAACAGCGAGGGAGTCAGCGCTAACGGTTGAGCAACAGAGGAGGAGGACTGCTGGGAAAGAGCCAAGCGATGAAGAGGGGGGAACAGAATGTTTAGATAGAAATGAAAATTGGGTAAAGAATGAATGAGGACTCAGAAGAATGTGTGTGTCTGTGTGTGTGTGTGGACCTGTCTCAGCATGCATGGAAGTCCCACTGGGACATTTCCATGTTCACGTTTTTATGAGTTTAGCTGGACTGGAGAGAAAAATAGGCTAAAGGAGACAAGGAAGGAAAGGAGGTAGGAAGGGAAAGACAAATGAAAGTGATAGAGAGCAGGAGGTAAGGAGACAATGACGGAAAAGTGGAGCAACAGGGGGATGAGGAGAGACCCAAAGGGAGGGGAGAGAGAGACAGAAAGGGAGGAAAATTGCAAAATTCTGAGGTTAGAAAAAGAGTAAGATGAGATCGACAGATGTGGGAGAAAAGGGAGGTGAAATAAGGAAACTACAGAGTTCAGCTGTTGTTGGCGTGTAGAGAGGTCTGCAAAATGGTGCTAGAACTATTTCAGCCACACAGCCAGTTCAGACCTGGACTGAGACAAACCAGTCTAACCAGTACAGAGGAAACAGCGTGACGGGCCGGCCGGTTCGCATCCGGCTCAGCAGACTGACCGAGTCAGCGACTCTGAGTGTGGCTCTTCAAAAATAAACCTTCCTCCCGAGCTCAGGGTAAAACATCAGAAACTGAACCTGCAGAGAAACGATGTGAATCCTCCCCGATTGCAATCGCTGCTGTTTATTATAATAGTTATTGTAATATCGAATAACCGAGGGCCTCATCACCTGTGAGGCCGAGACACCCTTCAGAGGAAGCTGATCCGTCATCCTCTCAGTGACCCACAGGTCGTGGCTGTAGGTGAGCGTACGATAACAGAGCAGCCGCCGGTCAGTACCACTGCAGGTACTTTCAGCATGTCCTCACCCCAGCAAACCACCCGACAGGCTTCGCTGTCCTCGGGAACCCGATGAAGACGTTGTGGAGCTGGCGGTTGGATAAATTGCAGGTTTCTGTCCTTTCTGCGCGTTTTGCACTTTGTTTCACTTTTCTCCGCCACCGGTTTGTTTTGTGTTCACTCAGTTTTTCACTTCTGCTTTTGGTCGCTGGCTAGTTTTAGGCACTGAAAGCGCTTCATTATTATTAGAAAGATTCTGGCTCGGTTTAAAATACACCCTCTGTGACTTTTAGCCTCGCACATTAAAAAAAATGACATTTTAATCCAGCTTGAGCTGATGCTTATTTGTTTTATCTGGATTATAAGTAAGCAATGACACAGTTAAGCAAACTGATTTATTTAGTAAAGCTGTTTCAGAAAGCCTGTGTACTGTCATGTGTGCTCCTGACGGCCGAGCAGCACCAACGCTCAGCATTCGCTGTTTTGAAATGTGCTCTAGAAATAACGTCGACTCAGATGGTCGCCAGGACCCGCTGAGTAAATCAATCCTCTCTGATTTTAACGCCCAACAGTTCAGAAAAAATAAAAATAGCCACGCAAATGAACTTCACATTGTAACGTCAAACCCTCAGAAAGCTTGACTCAGTGACGAGTGCGCATTAATTTTTGATTAAACAATCAGCAGCTAAATTCAGACAAACATAATCAGCCGTCCTCAGATCGGGTGACCCTCAGTACAGTCGACAGAGGTGACCGTGTGTGTGTGTGTGTGTGTGTGTGTGTGTGTGTGTGTGTGTGTGTGTGCATTGCATGACCTGAAAGTCATAACACAGAGCAGATGTTGAGAGAGCCTGGAGGGAGAGGAATGTGAAGGAGACCCCTGACTATTGTTTCTGTTGCATGTCAGCACCGGACAAATAAACACACACACACACACACACACACACACACACACACACACACACACACACACACACACACACACACAGGGATATTAGATTCTCACTCAGGGTCCTGTTGTTCATTCTTTAGGTTTCGTAGCAACAGTGACTCAAACCACGAGCTGCAGACAGCAGGCCGAGTTAAAGACGTCACTGTTCTCTGTCTCATCACTCGTGACCATCATCACATGACGTTTCCACCAGCGGCGGCCCGTGGGCTGAAGCTGGCCTTCAATTAAGACTCTTAAGATATTCAAATTAGAGAACTTACAGTTTCTTAAATTTCAAATGAATTTATTTACAATAAGAAGGATCTACACCGAGTGTTTAGTAGCTCGGAAATAAACTGTATCGCTCTTTAAAACAGTTAAATAAAAACCGTGTGGGATGCTCCACAGTCGTTGGTGTTAAATTCTTTAATTGTTTCACAAACTCAGCAGACTTGTCAGCGCTTTCTAAGACAGTGAAGTGGGCTTGGTCATGGTGGGTGCTCATATACCTGTGGTGGCCCAGAGGTGTCAGGTCAAATACAAAAACCACAACCTAAGTGATGCAACATAAGTTTTTTTTCAGACCGCGGGCGGCTTCCGGCCCCGCCCCTACTTCCAGTCCGCGAATGGAAGTCAAAAATAACACAATTTGGCCCTTTGAGTTACTTTTTTGACATTCTGCTGAACCCTCTTAATGGAGGGGCAAAATCTGCCAAATCAAATACGTGGATCCATCCACCGCGCCGGCCCCCTGTGAATGACGCAGCGGCCGAAAGCGAGTCCTTGGTCGACCGACCTCAGAGTCCAAAAACAGTTCATAAGGCAAGACAGCATCAATTTATTTTACTTACTACACTCGTGCTGATTTTACTGAGCTTTACTACTCTTTATTTCTTTCATGGCCTCTATGCTGCACTGTTGGCACCTGTCCAATATCCAGGGCTGAAAAATGAAACGTTTAAAGCTGCAGTTCCTCTAATGGCCACTTGAGGCTCCAAAGGGGAGTCGACCCTCATAGACTTCCATGCTAAAATAACCAAATTAACATGTTTACAGCCTCTATATCAAGGGCAGGTTTGGCTTCTATGGATGGTTTCTCCTTTCATACTCTGAGTTAGGCTCAGAGACACTTTTATTGAGCCACTGAACAGCTTCGAGTGTCATTAACAGTTTTCTATAAGCTAAACTGAAAGGTCTCATTTCTTGTTCTAAGCAGAGCATGTTTTTGGTTGGTCTTCTTAAAGGCAAGTTGATCTGAGATGGTTCCTGTTCTTGACGACTTGTTTTGAGGTTGAACATCCTTGCAGTGAGCTATTCGCCTTTCACCGGTCAGGGTCAGAGGTCAGGGGAAAGTGGGTGCCCATGGTTTGTCCTGTGTGAGGTCAGGACAGGACGGTTCTCTGACTCAGGCTTGGTGCGTCAGGGTCAAACACAATGGGGTGTTTATGACTCATTTCCGTGGTATGATATTAAATGTCATATCATTTGCAGTAATATTTATTTAACCACCAGCCGTCAAATTTATTTTAAGAGGCTGTTCAGCTTATAAAGACTCTACGAGTGTCACAGAAAACAACAACAAGGATCCTGCTGTTGACTCTGCCGAAGAGCTGCGGCTGATTTTTATAACATTGTGAGATATGGAGGTGGTTATATAATCAGAATTAAGCAGCTCTGGAATATTTGTACAGCGCATTTCCCAAGAGTTTAACAGGCCATAAAACAATAAATCTAAAAGAGCAGCGCAGTGAAATTATCATGATAATTAAAAGCAGGTTTAAAGGGGGAAGCAGAAACTCGAGTGGGGTTTTAAAACCACCAATTTAATCTCATAAACAATAATTCATAAGTGTGACCCATAACCCAGTCGGCTCGCGGTCACATGAAAGCAGCACCGTTCCATCGACATTAAAATCCGCTTTCTGCAGGATGCACAGATCCAAAAAATATAACATGAAGAAAAACAGCTTTGACGAAGAGTTATAGTCTTCATCCCCGCGGAGCACACGTACGAGGACGTGCACGACTCAATCACTCGTCTGTGTTTCGAGCCCAAGTCCTGATCCGGGTTGAATCAGTTCCTGACTTCAAGGCCACGACTCAGATATTAGAGCCACATGTACGACACATAAAAGGATAAAAGTCAGCTCGGATTCTACAGCGAGTCACTCACGAGGCAGGAAAATATCAGACAAGACAAACAGAAGGACAAATCTGAGCGCTGAGGGACAGGTGAGCAGGGTGGAAGCAGGTGAGCGGAGGGGGCGGGGCGATCAGGGTGGGATCAGAGCTGTAATGAAAGTGAGCCAGACTTCTAGTACTTCTAGTAACCTTTGATGGATCCCGTATCTTCTGTTTCAGCCTCTGCTGAGGGGCAGCGCCCTGAAGGTGGTGGGCATTTGTAGGAGATGACCATATAAAGGAAGTAGAAGAAATGTTGGTGAGGGGTATTTGGAGCTGTAGGAAAGCAATGAGCTGAGATTTTAGCCAAGAAGCTTTACTTTTATTCATGTTCACGTCGTTCTTTGAAACTCTGGCCACACGTCCAGCATTTTGAGTGCTTCTCTTTGATTTCCTGTCTGTAGTTGAAGTAGAAATGTGTCTAATGAGGCTTCAACTGCATCCTGACAGCAAACGTGGTCCTCCATAACTTTCACCGGTTCTTTGCAGAGGTGGGACACGAACCTGAAGCTGGTCGCAGAGGGCTACGCTGCTAAATGTAAATGGAACCACAACCCAGAACTGGAAGAAACCGGGGAGAATCTGTACGCCGGCACCGGGCCCCTGGACCTCCGATCGGCTCTGGAGAAATGGTTCCTGGGTGAGTCATCTCGGAAGTCCATATTTGTTGGCTTTCTCCTTCAGCACAGAGCGGGCAGATCAGCAGGTGGAACATCTCACAGCTGAAGGCGGCTGATTGGCCGAGTCCTCGTTTCTGGGAGATTTTGTACTTGGTGGAGAGAACTGAGCAGTTATAGCTCAAAGGCAGTCGACCCAAACAATGATGCTGCTATTATTCTATATTTGCAACCAGTATTTATTTCATGTTGAGAAGTTCATGCACGAAAGACGTTTGCCTGCTTTTCAAATACCATCACATCGAGTTCTGTTACTTATAACTGTGAATGTTCAGCTTAACGACCCTTCACAGGGATGCTGAGGCGTAACAGACCGTGTCACCGAGTTATAGTTTTCAGTAAAGTGTCCTCCTCATAGTTAAAGCTACAGTAATGCATTCTGATTTACCTGTCGTGTGCAGAACACCTGGACTACAGCTTCCACAACAACAGCTGTGACGAGGAGAAGATGTGTGGCCACTACACACAGGTCAGACACAAACGCACACGGTGTGTAGCGTCTGTAAATATTTGGACAATGGCTTCCAGCAAACAGCTTCCAAATAAGTGTTCCGCACTCTGAACCAAGTGCAGAGTTTTTATCAGCTTAATTCATGATGAAGGTGCAGGACTGAAGTAACCATGACAGAAGGTGGAGGACTGTGTATTAAAGTGGCTTCAATTCCTAAACAGTTAATGCAGCACTTTTGTCAAACCCCTCGAATTAAAGCTGAGCTTTTGCACTTCAATCACATTTTTTTAATCAATATGTGACTTGTCTGTGGTGTTGTACAGAGGCAAAAGTTTGAAAAAAACAAACAAACCCCAAGTGTCTTTGTCCAAAAACGTGTGTAACATGGAGCAGATCCACTCGCTTTAAACCGTGCATGTGTGTTGCAGATGGTGTGGGCAGAAACGCACAGAGTGGGCTGTGCCTTCCATCTCTGTGACACTATGGAGGGACTGGAGTGGGACAGAGTTTCCTTCCTCGTCTGTAACTACTACCCAGCGTCAGTACTGCAACTACTGCCAGCGTTACACTCAGAGTACCAGAGCTGTCACAATACTACAACAAGCACTCCCTCTTGTGGACAGTAGTAATAATTACATCTTACATAGTCAGACTTCAGGCAGAAGAAGTTAAAGTGAATCATGATAATGAAAATTGATGATCATTTTTTCAATTAAATGAATACACACACACACACACACACACACACACACACACACACACACACACACACACACACACACACACACACACACACAAGGGACAATAACATCTAACCATTTTTCCATCTCTTAGACTCACAGAAAGGCTTCATCCTCCCAATCTAAAGAAGACAGAGGAATCAAGGCTACCCAGAAAACCAAGCCCTCCCCCCAAGGGCCAACTAGCTCCAACATAAGCCCCGCCCCTCCTCCAGGTAAGCTTTTACTGCAAAAATACTGCCCCTGTTAACAAACTCCAGAACAGACACAGGTCTGCATTTATGGGAAGGACATGTTCATGAAAATAAACGTGTGTGCTTCCAGTCTCCAGAGATTTGCCAGTTGAGGAGGAGATCATTCAGACTCAGCTCCACAGCAGAACCAGTGATGAATATTACACTTACTCCAACGTCCCATGGAAACTCTACATGAGGAAAGAGGTGTGTTTTACCTCCATTTTTTAACTAAGTACAACAAATAGAGTTGTAAAGTCCAACATCAGAAAGCTTTCATCATTTTTATTATATAATAATTTACTTAAATATACAGTTTAGTCATGTCTGTCCTCCAATTACAGGTTTTTTATCCTAAAGAGACCTTCAACAATCCACTGATCCTAGACCTGATCTTCAGGCAGGTTGGTTTACAAAGCCAATATCTGCCAATATCCTTCATTTATTTTGTCTTTACTCAATTTCTTTTATGTAAATTAGTGTAAATTGTCATTATCATGGAGACCTCAGGCTGTCTTCCAGGCGATCTAGTTAATAGTGATTATGCTAGTAGTTCAGATGGTCATGAGAATAGTCCTCATCATGTATTGTAAAACAAATAAGTGAGGTACTTTGAGGTACTTTCAGATCTTGGTGTTTGCTTCAGTGTCAACAGTTATTTACAGCAGGAATTAACCACCCCAAGTGTTTCCCAATAGCAGATTTCTATTCCCTGCTGTGTCTTCGCAGGTTGTCCATGACACCCTCTCTGAGGCTTGCATCCGTATCACCCAGGAGGAGAGACAGAAGATGAAAGCCCTGTTTGGTATGAAAAAAGCTAGCATGCATCCCTTAAGGATTATAACGTGTTTGCATGTATGTGACAGCCTCCATTTGTAGTCGGGAGTTTATAACTTTGATAACTGATCCTTTGTTTCTGTGACAGAGGAGAACAAGGTGGATCAGGTTTCAGGAGCATACAGTGAGAATGTGAAGAAGAAGGTGGTCACCATGGCTAGAGACTCATGGGAGATCTACTTCTCTCGCCTCTTTCCAGCCTCTGTGAGCTTTTCTTTTGCTTGGCATAGATGAACTGAACTGAATCGGGATTCAGCTGTAACAGTATCAGTCCACAGCAGTTTCTTCTTCTCTGAGTTTCACATGTTTTTATGTCATGGTGTGTGTGTGTGTGTTGTGTGTTTTCCAGGGCAGTGTGGGGACAGGAGTGCAGGTGTTGTCCGTGTCTCATAAAGGTATCAAGCTGCTGAAGATGGTGAAGAGCAGCTCTTCTGCTTCAGACTACTTCAGAGTGCTGAGGCCTTACAGGTGAGACTCATACAAAATATTTGTCTAAAAAAGCTGTTAGTTTGATTTTTTAAATGCATTTTCTTTTTTTTTTGATAAACAATTCAAATGTTGAAAAGTTCTGTCCATTGATCTTGTTTAACTTTCAGGCCTAACTGCTTTGAACTTTGACTTTGCGTTGACTTCCTGGTTCGGCGTGTCACTTCCTTTGCAGCTATTCAGACATCCTGTTTGTGTCCATTCCATCTAAGAACATGCTTGAGTTCAACCTGACCAATGAGAAGCTGATCTTGTTCTCTGCCAAAGCCCCGCAGGTCAAACATATGATTGACTACTTCCTCACAGAACTTAAGAAGGTCAGAGGAAGGTTGTCGGTGTCTGCGTGTGATTAAGTATGAACGATGAATGGATGAGTTTTGGTAATGCTCACTGATGGTCACAGTTAAATGAGATGACTTTACTGCTCAGAGTAGAAACATGTTATATAATCTCTTTTTTTATACATGTATGCATGGGCAATACTCCAAGCGCTCTTGTTTTTCCCAGTTGAAACTCAGTGCATTTTGGGGGTAACAAGTCATTTTTTTATTCACTGATTTATTTATTTATTTTTAACTTTAAAAAGCTGAAATTTAAGATGTAATCAAAATGAAATTGATGACATAACAATGGCAGCATGAGGATTTTTTTTCTCCCTCAAGAGCCAAAGCAGATTTTATAAGCATTTTCACATTGTGAAGTAAACTGATATCCATGTGTAAAATTGGCTCAGTTTCCAGTGTCTTACAGTATTGTGCAAATGTCTTGAGCCACCCCTGATTTTTACCTCTGCGTGCATGCATGTGTCTCATTCTGTCTGTAAAGACAATAGCTCAAAAAGTTTTGACTTAATTCTGATAAAACTTTGTGAGGGTGCAGAGTGGGGGGGGGGGGGGGGGCGTGTTAACGAGCCATTAAAATTTCATCAACTGTTCGACTTTGGTGAACTTAATGATTTATTTTTCCATAACTGAAAAAAAGCCTTATAACTTAGAAACTATCATTCTTGCAGGTCTGGTGTGTATGGTCAACATATAGAAAATACCGTATAAAGATTTTAAATATCATGTCACATTTGACCTCTGACCTTAATCTGAAGGTTAAAGTGCTAATAATGCTATAAAAACAAAAGCGAAATAAACTTTTTCACTTGATTTAGTAAATAAATGTATTATATCCACGTGAATAAAAATAATTATACTCTTATTATCATGTTATGTCAAGTATATTAAAATGGATTTCAACAGGGCAAATAACAAAAGCCTGCACTTTGCACTTTTTTTTTTTTTTTACTGCACTAAAAACTTTTAAAAGTATGTTTAAAAAGAACCAAGAAAACAATATGAATATATACAAAATACAAAACTATTCCCTTAAAAGTGAATACCGTTCAGAGAGTGAGCTGTCTTGGCAGAGGTTTGCACTCTCGGAGTGTTTCTTGTTTTTAATAATTTGTTTCCAAGGAGCCAGACTTTCTTTTTTTTAAGTGGCCTTGAACAACAGTCCTCCAGACTTTCTGAAGGTCTTTCAAAGATTTTCTTTGGACATTGGCTGCTTTTTCACTCCGCTTCAGTTCAGTCCTTGTTAAGCCACTAAACGCTGACCTATGAGTCATTCAAGCATTAAAAAAGACACCTACCTCAAGGGATGAACCAGTTTTGTGTCTACACATAACAGACAACTCAGCAAAACACCAGTGTTAAATTGTATCTTTAGGTCCTTTTGTTACGAGCAGCCTGTCACAAAAACACTTAATTTAATCCCATTTCTTTAGTTGAACCTATGAAAAATGCCAAAGATGATGCAGTTTGATGGGTACAAAATAGCATTTTTACACCAACAAGGTGATTCCCAAAGAGCTATTAGCTGAAAACCTGACATATCTTGACTTGGTGTGCGGCGTGTCCCTAAAATAAAATTCTAATTGTTCAGTTGTAATTGTTGTCAGTATGTCCAGCGGAGGTCAGGAGAGAGGCGAGTGTCTACAGCCATCTGTAAAACAAGGTGGAGGCTCTGTCATGGTTTGGGGCTGAAGACTACTTAAAGAAAGCTGCATAGGGAGTTCAGGTTGTGTTGAGGAATAAAGGTGGTCACACCAAATGCTTGTTAGAATTATACAAACTCTGTTCTTGTCTTATGTACTGTATTTCCAGCTATGTTTGTGCTTTTTTTTTCAATAAATCTCTGCGCCTATTTCTCATTTTCCGAGCAAAATACAAAGCAATGAGGTGTGGCTCAAGACTTTTACACAGTACTGTATTACATTGTTCTTTAACTATAAGGTAAAAATATATTTATTTCTTTATTGTTTACTAATAGAGATGAGATCAATCACAGGAATTATTATTTAAGTTTATAAGGCTTGAAACAAAGCTCTGTCTTTGACATTGAGTCGTAAACCCATGAATTCAGCCTCTACATTAAGCAGCCACAGAGAAATGTGATTTCCTTGGCACAAATGTTTCTTGGTGTCACCGTGCCGTCTTTTGTCAGGACTCAGAGTATATGGTGGCAGTGAGGAATTACATCACTGAAGACAGGAGTCAGCTCAGCTTCCACAAAGGGGACATCATCAGACTGCAGCACATGGACGGGCTGGAGGCTGGTGAGACACAGGCATAATCCAGCACCCAAGAGTTTCACAGTGATATATCTGCTTTCTGCCCCTGTGGACTATTTAAAGCGCCTGTTTTTTTTGTGTGTATCTCAGGTAAACATTACGGCTGCATTGTGAGGAAGAAGGTCATGCTTCTGGAGGAGTTAAAGAGAGACACTGCTGAGTTTGGTGGGTGTGGCATTTTTTTTTAGTCAGTTTGTGTTCATCGGTTTTAACTTCAGTACTGAGTATGACTGCATTTTTAAAAAATTATATTAACTGAGGTTTGCATGAGGCTGCTTCTCTTTTTCTTTCTTTCTAGTTTTCTTTCTTTATTTCTGTTGGTTGTCTGAAGCGAAATATTGAAGACATTGAACAGTCTCAATTTGTGTGCAGCCTGATCCACTCACTGACTGCATGTTGATTAGAACGCTCATTTATGTATGGGTTTGTGTGCACGCATATAGGCTGGCGGTTCGGTGCTGTGTATGGAAAGTCGGGAGTGTTCCCCATCGAGTACGTCCGTCCTGTGGCTGCTCCAGACTTCTTGGTTCTGCCTCCTGAACGCGTGGAGCCCCGAGACCGGCAGGGGCGAGTCGCCGCCTCAGCTGCTGTTGCTGTTGCGATGGGCTCAGCTGTAGCAGCTCATGAGCTCGACCTCTCCACAGAGGTGCAAACTGCATTTGCTTTTTTACCTTCCCTTCTAAAACACTGTGGGAATAATAGGCTAAAGGCAAGAGTAACCTACAGAGCTCAGCATTAATAGCACCCTTACATTATGGTATCAGCAAGTGTTTACACAGCATACGCTGGAATGCTTTGGGTCGCAGAAATGGAAATATTCTTTAGACAATTACACTGTTGGTGCTCCAGTAAGTGGCACTGTTAAGTCTTCATGCTATGAGTGTGTGTGTGTGTGTCTCAGGTAGTAAATGAGATGTATGGAGACAGCCTGAGTGCTGAACTGAACGACCTGCCTCTGCACAGCAGCCAGCACCACATGGCTGAGTTTGCCAAGAAGTACTTCAGAGAAGCACAGAGAAACAGGAGGTCTCTCTCTCACACACACACACACACACACACACACACACACACACACACACACACACACACACACACACACACA
>JAVDPK010000587.1:0-13669 GCA_034780415.1 Cichlasoma orientale
TTCCCCAGAAACTTGCCCAATTATCTATGAAGCCCACATCGTTTCCTGGACACCACTCAGACAGCCAGCGATTCAAGAACATGCGGCTAAACATGTCACTCCTGGTCTGATTGGGGAGGGGCCCAGAGAAAACTACATACTGTATGTATGTATGTATGTATACAAAGTATGAGATGATTTCTTTTTTCTCCTTGTCTATATTTGTGTTTGCTCTTGTTTTTCCATCTTTGTAACGGCAGCGCCTCCAGAGGGCAGCATGGCCGCAGTCACCTATCTCCCCATGTTTTGTTTTGGTTTGTCTTCCTGGATGGGTGTTCTGGAACGTTTAATTTCCCTGATGGAACCTTCCTAAAGGGACAATAAAGTCTATCTAAATCTAAATTAAATCCACAAGCGGCGTTAAAGGCCCTCGCCGCCTGAGCCCCCACGAACCCCCAGTGAGCCGTTTGCATGCCCCCGGAAAAACCCAGGAAGCTGCCTGCGAGCCCATGCAAACCCCCAGCGAGCCGCCTGCGAGAACCCGCAAACCCCTAATAATATGTCCAATAATGCCCCTTTGGAATATCCTTTGTCCTGTATAGTGTGTTCTATGGAGAGTACTTTGTGTACAGTACTTTGTGTATCATAAATTGTAAAATGGACGTTAATCATTTTGAAGGTATCTATATGTATGTGTCCAAAAATTTTGATCTGGGTTCATGGATAGATCTCACTCCCATTTTTTTTCAATTAGGAGGGAACTTGAATCATCCATTTTTGACAATAGCCTTTATATTTTTAATAACAATTTAGAGGTACAGCAATTGAAAAGTTCTGTTGTCCCTGCAGGTATTTCTAAGTTCAGTTGATTGGGAATAAATCTGCTAATGTTGAAGAAATATGCTGAAAAATGCTGATTCTATATTTTGAAATATGTTCTTGGAATAAAATTAAGTTTATCTTGAACAACATGTTCTAGATATCTTAAATTTATATTTATAATTTTTAAACTCATTTGTATTTTGGTTTTCCATAAAAATTTTGAGATGTTTGAGTCTAGTGATTTATATCAAACAATAGAGGGTTTATAAGGGAGCAGTAAGAACAAATAGTAATGAATCATGAGTAATATTCCCAGTTGAGTCATTAATAGAATAGTCAGTTATTTTTTTCTTTATTTGGCTTTAACTGTTTAGTGACAAATTTTGCTGATTTATTGCCACGTTCAAAGTTCTCCAAACACAATCCTTGCAACAGAAATTGTCTTGTTAATCATTTCATTCAATTCATTTTGGTTTTCTCAAGCTGCTCATTCTGTGGTTTTGTGGTGAGGCAGAATAGGCAGATTCTAATGATTAAACTTTAGTAATTTATGAAATCTTGTTCTGTAAGTCATCAATCTCCAGTTCCCAACTGGTGGTGTGACATCAGTGCATGATCACTGAGCAAAATCTATATTTGAATAGATACATTAAAGCTACAGTCATTTTTTTGAGGTTGTTTAATAGAAAAAAAATGTACTCATAAAAATAGATTTATTAGTGTGTAATTATATCTTCCAAGAAAAAAATAAAATGTATAGGAGTAGGCACCGGTTTGTGGAAGCCGCCATTTTGCACCACGATCTTGAATAGCTGAGATGGACTTCAAAATTCCACCTAATTGTGTTTTATCTGTGGGTGGAGTCTGGCCACATACATAGTGTCCCAAAGGTGGAGGAGAAGAGAACTTGTACATTTGCATGCTGTGGAGGCAATTTGTGTAATTTGTGTCTGCACCTTCAGACTCAAGTTATGAAGAATCATATTTACATTCTATCATCTGAGAAGGGGTCCCCTTCACCAAAGAAGTGAAAATGTCAAGTAAAGAGACAATTGAACTGGTATCTGGATAAAATTATCATCCTCCTCCATACCTCAAGCCTCATCTCTTGAACTGAATCCAGCGTTCTAACCAAGGTTATTATCATTAACAAAAACGATCGTAATAGCAAAAAATTAAATTGAATTTTTTTTGTTAACTGAAATAAATAAAACCAATAATTAAAAGTAAAAAAAAAAAAAAAGATAACTAATGAGAGGGGATCAGGCTGTGGGAAGTCTGAACAGAGCCAATGAGCTGAACACTTTATTCAACAGGTTCAGCACAGGACTGGCAGCGAAGTCCTCCTTGGCACCCATCCACACAGACCTTGCACCCTGCATGCCCCCACAGCTACTTCCCTTGGACACTTTCCAAGTGATAATGATGACAGACAATGACTCCTTTCAGTCCCTAACTCCCATCATGCATCCTTATACAGCATACTCAGCATCCACTGGGCTTCAATACAGCATAAATCTGGATTCACACAAAGCCCCATCAACACTTTCAAAGAGCTCCTTAAATTCAGACCATCTTGTGCTCTCCTCTACCACCACTACAAACCTGTATGTTTCCTGCAGTCAGGTTAGGAATCAACTGAAGAGACTGCACCAGAACAAGACGCCGGGCCCAGATAGAATCAGCCCCAGGGTTCTGAAGTCCTGTGCAAACCATCTCTGTGGGGTTCTAGAGCACCTCTTTACCCTTAGTTTAAGACAGGAGAAGGTTCCAGAGCTATGGAAAACATCTTGCCTTGTTCCGGTACCTAAGAAGGCTTTTCCATCTGCCCAATGACAACAGACCAGTCGCCCTAACCTCACACATCATGAAGGTCCTGGAGAGATTGATTATAGCTCATCTTAGACCTCAGGTGAGCACCTCCCTGGACCCACTAAAATTTGCCTACCACCCTGAGGTTGGGGTTGATGATGCCATTATCTACCTGATGCAGCGAGCGTACTCCCATTTGGATAACTCAGGAAACACTGTACGGATCATGTTGATTTTTCGAGTGCTTTTAACACCATTCAGCCTTACCTGGTGAGGCAGAAGCTCAAAAACATGCAGGTTGATGCCTCCATGATCTCCTGGATTATTGATTACCTGACGAACAGACTGTAGTTGTCACGGTTCACCGCTGCGTAGGCAGGAATGAGGACCCCAAAAGTAGGACACCAAACACGGACGTAAATACAGGACTGGAGCTTTATTCACGATAAACAGAAGACACACAGCAGGCAGGGAGCTACAAAAGCAGGGAACAACTAATGACGCGACAAGGACCAGGTGAAAACACAGACGATAAATACACACAGCAGGTAATGGGAAAGCCGGAACACCTGGGGAGACAGGAAGGCAAACTAAACACACTGCACTAAGACTGGGGACCTATCAGAATTACACAGGAAGTCAACACACACAGTAACACAGGGAGACAGGACCACAGGGGCTACAAAACAGACCTATACAAACATAAAACACTGGACCATCGGCCCAGAACCATGACAGTAGTTTGTGCAGCTGAAGGGTGGTCAGCAGTACAGGAGCACCACAGGGGACTGTACTCTCACCCTTCCTCTTCACCTTGTACACCTCGGATTTTCAGTATAAAGCAGAGTTTTGTCATCTACAGAAAATTTCTGATGACTCTGTGATTGTGGGGTGTATCAGTAGTGGAGAGGAGACTGAATACAGAGAACTAGCAGAGTGCTTTGTAGAGTGGTGTGGAAACAACCATCTCCTTCTGGATGTTAGTAAGATGAAGGAGATGGTAGTGGATTTTAGGAAGACGATTAACTGCACCAAATACTGTATCCATTCTGGGAGAAGAAGTGGAGGTGGTGGAGAGTTACAGATACTTGGGAGTTCACTTGGACAGCAGACTGGACTGGAGATGTCAGACGGAAGCTGTATACAGGAAAGGACAGAGTAGACACTACTTCTTGAGGAAGCTTAGGTCTTTTGGTGTATGCAGCAAGATGTTTCACATCTTCTACAAGTCTGTTGTTGAAAGTGCAATTTTCTTTGTAGCTGTCTGTTGGGCAAGTGGTCTCAGAGCCAGAGACCTAAAGAGACTAAACAAACTCTTAAAGAAGGCTGTTCTTGGAATTGCTCTAGAGCCCTTGGAGATGACTGTGGAGAAAAGAATGATACACGAATGGATTAAAATAATGGATAACACAATGCACCCTTTGCATGATCTACTGAAAAAACAGAGGAGTGTGTTCAGTAAGAGGCTTTTACAGCTTCGCTGCACTAAGGACCGCTACAGGAAATCTTTCCTGCCTACTGCAATAACTTGCATATATAATAACTCATCCCTGTCTCGATAAAGAGATTTCATATACATATACCTATAACAAAATTGCTCATTGCACATTGTACAGTTTCCAATAATGATTGTTGGAGTATTCTGTGTATACATGTATATATGAGAGTCTTAGAGTTTTATAGATTTTTATATTTTTTTTATATCTGTTTTTTTTGTGTTTATGTGTACTGCTACTGTGCAACACAGGAATTTCCCCTCGGAGATGAATAAAGATCTATCTATCTATCTGAAACTGTATTGTGTCTTCACAAAACCAACTAAAATTGAATAAAATGACCTTTGTTTTTGTGTTTGTCATTTTGTCAGCCTTGTGGATTGATATGAAATCACTTTTTTTTGTCTCTAGCAGTTTTAGCTGGGTGCCCCATACCATAGAGATGTGTATGGGGCCATCTGTGTGCCATACGGCGCCTCACTGTGTGTCTGCTCACTGAGCCAGTCCGCAAAATAATGGCAACAGCTCTTTCTTACATCTTTCTCCATCTCTGAGAGAAGTTATTGCTAATTCTTTTCTCTCCCTGGACGTTTAGCTAGTAGACCCAGTGTGATAAAACTGCAGATTGCTGTGTGATTGCTGATATTTGTTGAGCATTCAGAAACATTGCATTTAAAATTAGCTGCCACAATACATTACTGCCTTCATGCTCGCTCCTCTTCAGTAGCGCTAGGTAGATGCCAAAGTACCGCGACCACAACTTACGGACATCGGCACTCAGTCTAGCCCACTTTAACCCCTGATTATAACCCTATAAATGATACATAAATTATATGGTTTTGCCTCTTTAATCTCTTTGTATGCAATAAGACCCTGTGTGGGAGGAAGAGTACCTTTAGATAACAAGCACAAGGAAAACATGAAAACTCCACACAGAATCTCCACTCTACCCAATCAGCAGTTTCAAACCAGGAACTTTCTTGTTATGGGGCAACGGTGCTAACCATTACCATGTAAAGCAATTTTCTGCAAATTCTGTTTAGTATATGTGAGAACTGAAAACAGTAAGACAATTTGAAAACAAGCTAAATCAAAGGCAACAGGACAAGCAAGCTCACATCTGTAGTCTTAAGTGATTAACTTATCCTCTCCAGTTTTTATTGCTTGAGTTGAACAGAGCATGTGCTAATTTTCAGCTGCAGGATTGCGTGGCAGCTGTCATACGGACTGTAAAAGTCCAACATATTAATAAATTCAGCATCCTAGGAATTTAAAGATTCATCTTGCTGCAATGATTCTGTTAAACTTTTTATAGACTTACAATAGTCATGTAGCTGATGCTATAAATGGGTGATTGTTGTTGGATTTATAAAGACATGGCCATGGAAGGAGATTTAGATTTGATTTGTATAAAAAAAAAAAGTGCACCAAACAAGCTGTCAAAAATACTCTATATAGAACAATAGAACATGCTTTGGTGACATCTGTTTCTTTCTCTCTCTTGTAGCTGAAGGATATGCATACAGGAATCAACGCAAATTTTCCGAAGATATTGACTGGTCATATGCAGGTGAGTCTGAACAATCTTAGGTGACAAAATGAAAAAGTTGGAGCATCCAGCACATTTCTGTTTAAAAGTACAATAACATGGTGTGGGAGGTTTTCATTATGTTGTACATTTCTGGTGTACTCTGAACAATTCAGGGGTTTTGTGAGAGCAGAAATATAAATAAATAAATAAATGAGACAAAGAATGGATCTCACTGATGTTTGAATCTGTTAAAAGTCTAAGCCCAAGACTCAGAACTGTTAAGATTTAGTGTGGCTTACCAGGAGAAACTTGTCACACGTTGGTTTGTGTGTGTGTACACTCATTAGGCATAACATTATGACCACTGAAAGGTAAAGTGAATAACACTGGTTATCTCTTCATCATGGATGGAAAGGAAAAATATCAACCTACAGAGGGTTGGATCGAAAGATACCCCAAAAATCAAAGTTAAAAAATGGTGCCACAATATTTCCTGTCTTTATCAGTAAGGTGTTTATTGTTTGTCCATGCATTTTTGCATTTCCTACTCTGACAGAGAAAACTCAACAGTCAAAATGGGCCCCTATGAGCAAACACTTGGCAATAGTGGGAAGGAAAAACTCCCTTTTAACAGAAATATTGCACAAATGCAAAAAAGGCAGTCCTACATATTTGCTTAATATGTGCATTGAAGGACATATCCTGGTCAAAAATAACTCCAAGATTTCTCACAGTGTCACTGGAGGCCAATGCAATGCCATCTAGAGTAAGTATAAACCATCACTGACTCACCACCAAACCAGATGTTACAGGCACAACTTCTCCAGACCCTTTCATGTCTATCACATCTGTGAAAAGCACAGGGCACCAGTGGTGGACCTGCCAATTCCGGTATGATGTGAGTACTAGAGGATGTGAGCACTAGAGGATAGTGGGCCCTCAAGTGACCCTCAAGTCTGTTTCTGATTGTTTGGTCAGAGACCTTCACACCAGTGGTCTGCTGGAGGTCATTTTTCTGGTAGTGCTCATTCTGTTCCTCTTTGTACAAAGGAGCAGATACCAATCCTGTTGATGGGTTAAAGACATTCTATGGCCCTGTCCAGCTCTCCTAGACTTACTGCCTGTCTTCTGGAATCTCCTCCATGATTTTGAGACTGCCTGTGAAACCTCTGTAGGGTCCAGGTATTGTTTCATACTGCCAGTAGTGACAATGATCTTAGCTAAATGCAAAACTAGTGAGAAAAAAAACAAAAAAGAGTCAAGAAAGATGAAGAGGGAAAAGGTGAGGAGGGAAAATGCCAGTGGCCTGTAAAACCATTCCTGTTTTGGGGGTTGTCTCATTGTTGCCACTCTCATACACCTGTTAATTTCATTAACGCCAAAGCAGCTGAAAGTGATTAACCCTATAAAACAGAACGTGTTGTTGGGGACACAACGTACTTCAAATATCTCGCTGTTTACTAACTTCCGGCAACAATTACCATAATAACCCTGTGTTGGTTGTGAAGCAGAGGGTGACTGGCATCATCCATAATGTCCAGTAGTTTGTCCATAGTCCTCTTCCCTGCCGCCATCACCAGAGAGTCCAGTTTCATGCCGGCACTAGATGGAATGCCAGGGAATCAACCGTTTTTTTCTTTTAGGAAACTCAATGAAACTTCTTTACATGGCAGTCTATCCAGTTTATCCTGAAATGAGGTCCCCCACTTATGACGCATGCAATACGACTATGAGTGGTAACGCCCCTAAGCACCATTAAGAAAACTGATGGTAATGTCTTGTGTATCCTCCAGGAGGAGAAGTGTATCCATTTGCGGTCTCCTACGCTGCATATTCATACATTTAAAATTTCCTCAGGGTTTCTATAATTCTAACAGAATCATAATGTTGAACCTTTCTGTAAAACACTCATATAGATATTTGCTTGCAGCCAGTAAAGTAAAGGATGTTCACCCTGAAAAAGCTGCTTGCCCTTGAGGGTTGCTGCTTACTAATGAACACGATAGCATAAAACAATTATTTGACCACACTGCTAATGTTTTTAAACAAAGTAAATTCAAAATTTAAAAGTGAATTGATAATTGCTGTGTTCTGTCAGTGAATGGCGCATTTAGATGTGATATGACAGAGAGCAGTGAAATCATGAAAAAAAAAATGTTGTATGTGCGTGTGTACTCTGCTCTAAAGAAATATGGAAGGAATATGTGGAGCTCTGTTCAAAAATTTTAGGGTGAGGACTCAGTGAAAAGCTACTTTAGGGGAGGGCCCCAAAGATTTTGCCTTTATTTGACAGGATTCCACAGGAATAGTCCTGTGCCGCTGGCATGCCAGCTTTCCAAATAAATTAACAGTCACAGCAGCAACGATTGCAGTCATGCACGCTTAGTTTCACCCTTAATTATGCAGGTCTTTTACTCGATGCTCTGAGGTGTCTTTCACTAAACTTAGTTTATCTCCTCTGTGATTCATTTAAATACTCTGCTCCACTGTGAAAGCGACCAAATGCAACAAAAGACGTGCTCTGCAAAAATGCTGCTCAGAGCTTTGGCTGCAAGGTGGTTGGCGCCTGTTGTGGTGGTAACCCCTGAACCAGATGGTGGTCACCGGAGGTGAAGGGAGCCATCAAGCTGAAGAAGGAGTCTTATTGGGCTTGGTTAGCCTGTGGGACTCCGGAAGCAGCTGACAGGTATTGGCAGACCAAGAGGAACGCGGCTCAGGAGGGGAAAGCGGTGCTTCACTCACACGGTTTATTGTGCAGGTGGAGTGCTGCTGACTTCAACTAAGGCTATAGTCAGGCAGTGAAAGGAATACTTTGAGGACCTCCTTAATCCCACTAACACTCCTTCTGTAGTGGAAGCAGAGTCTGGGGACGAGGGGGGTGACTCGCCCATCACTGGGGGTGAGGTCACTGAGGTGGTTAAACAACTCCTAGGTGGCAGGGCCCCTGAGGTGGATGAGATTTGCCCTGAGTTTCTGAAGGCTCTGGATGTTGTAGGGCTGTCTCGGTTGACATGCCTCTGTAACATCGCGTGGTGATCTGGGGCGGTGCCACTGGATTGGCAAACTGGGGTGGTTGACCCCATCTTTAAGAAGGGAGACCGGAGGGTGTACTCCAACTTTCCGGGAACTTTCACACTCCTCAGCCTCCCCGGTAAGGGCTATGCCAGAGTGCTGGAAAGGAGGGTCCAGCCATTAGTCGAACCTCGGATCCAAGAGGATCCGAGGTCCTGCTCATGAAACGCTGGACCAACTCTTTGTCCTCTCGAGGATATTCGAGTGTGCGTGGGAGTTTGCCCAACCAGTCTACACATGCTTTGTCGACTTGGAGAAGGCATTCAACCACGTCCCTCGGGGTGTCCTGTGGGAGGTCCTGCGGAAGTTCGGGGTGTCTGGCCCATTGTTGTGGGTCATTCAGTCCCTGTACAACCGCAGTGAGAGCTTGGTCTGTATAGCCGGCAATAAGTCAGACTTGTTTCCTGTGGGTGTTGGATTCCGCCAGAGCTGCCCTTTGTCACGGATTCTGTTCATAATTTTATGGACAGAATTTCTAGGCGTAGCCAGGCGGCGGAAGGCTTCCACCTTGGTGGCCTCAAAATCTCGTCTCTGCTCTTTGCGGATGATGCAGTCCTATTGTCTTCATCAGGTGGTGGCTTCCAGCTCGCAGTGGAATGGTTCACAGCCAAGTGTTAAGCTGCTGGCATGAGAATCAGCACTTTTAAGTCTGAGGCCATGGTCCTCAGCCGGAAAAGGGTGGAGTGCCCTCTCCGGCTCAGGGATAAGTTCCTGCCCCAGGTAGAGGAGTTCAAGCATCTCAGGGTCTTGTTCACGAGTGACGGGAAAAGGAAGTGGAAGATCGACAGACGGATAAGGGCTGCGTCTGCAGTGATGCGGATGCTGCACCGGTCTGTCGTGGTGAAGAGGGAGCTGAGTGTAAAGCTGTCAATTTACCGGTCGATCTACGTTCCTACCCTCACCTATGGTCACGAGCTTTGGGTAGTGACCGAAAGAATAAGATCACGAATGCAAGCGGCAGAAATGAGTCTCCTCCAAAGGGTGGCTGGCCTCTCTCTTAGAGATAGGGTGAGGAGTGCGGCCATTCAGGAGGGGCTCAGAGTAGAGTTGCTTCTCCTCCACATCGAGAGGAGCCAGTTGAGGTGGCTCGGGCATCTGACTAGAATGCCTCCTGGGCGCCTCTTGGGTGAGGTGTTCTGGGAATGTCCCACTGGGAGGAGGCTCCGGGGTAGACCCAGGACACGCTGGAGAGATTATAACTTTCGGCTGGCCTGGGAATGCCTTGGGGTCCCTCCGGATGAACTGGTGGAGGTGGCTGAGGAGAGGAAAGCCTGGGCTTCTCTGCTTAGGCTGCTACTCCTACACCCTACACCGGATAAGCGGAAGAAAATAGATGGATGGATGGAAGGTTACAATGTAATATTTTGATTTATGCTATAAATTTCTTTAAACTTTAATGATGTGCAAAATTCTTGAACCATAATCATTTCTTTATATTTTGCATAGTAAAAGATCACATGTGATCACTGAAAGGTGAAAAAGGCCCACTGGTATCTGTTTAGACCAGGGGCATTCAACTACATTTTTCTATGGGCCAAATTGTCATGAGGCTATTTGCCAGTGGGCTACACATTTCTCGGGACTCTTACTCCTATTGAATCTACAATTAAGACAGAGCACCACTACATTTTCAGCATTTTTATTTGATCCCAGTCAAATGACAGTAATAGACACTGCTGGGTTAACATAACCAGCTTTCTTAAACTTAAATTTTCTATTTTTGCTTTCCACCTTACATCTCTTTTTAATGCGACATGTTTTCGCCAGAAACTGCTGTCACTGTTGCCAACTCCTCAGTAAGGAAAGTAGCTATTGGCTGTCCTAAAAGTCTTGAGAAGTCACCATATGACGTCATGACCTAATTTGCATAATCGGTTATTTGCATGTAGTTGAAATCGAGGCTGTAGAAGAGAGAAATAACATCTTTGGAGAGACAAAAAGTGAAGAAAAAAAACACCCTAAATATGTTTAGAACTACTAGGGCTGGGCAATATGAACCAAAAATAATATCTCTATTTTTTACCTGAATGGCAATATACGATATATATATATTTTTTTTCTTTCCAAAATGTTTAAAACAAAAAGGCACTTCTGAGTCAAAGCTACATGCCCAAAATGTCACACAGACACTTTTATTAATATTGATATGTAGATGTAGGTGAGAAACTGCTCAAAAATATTTAAATAAGAATGCTCCTCAAATAAATTAATGCTATTTTCCTCCATAACAAAATACTCACAGCTGTGCTATTAAAATGTAAACAGAATAGGAGCAAACAGCAAAAGGCTGACTTATTCTTTAAAAGGCCAGTCTGCAGTGAATTAGAATTCACCAAAGAGCTTCCTCCTGTACATCTAGTACTCTGTGCAAATAAAAAAAAACATGTAAACAGACTGAATGAACAAAACTCCATCCTTCAGTCAGCAGGTTTCTAGCTAGCTCAGTAAATCCATAGAGCAGGGGTGTCAAACTCAATCATAGGACAGGCCAAAATTGAAGACCTAGTCTGAGTCGCAGGCCGAACAGGATTAAAAATAATAATTTTAATCAGCAATATAAATTTGAATGGCCAGAATACAGCAACGTTTTCCTCAACAAATTAAATAAGATGTAAAATTAATATTTTATTTAATAAAATAAAATAAAATAATTAATAAAATTATTTTAACATTTTTTTATTTAATAATAGAGGTAAATGGGCCGGTCCAAAATGACTGATGTGTCAGTTCTGGCCCTTGGGCCGCCAGTTGAATACCCCTGGTTTAGATGCTCTCTCTCTCCAATTTATCTTTCGGAGTTAAATTGTACAAACTGAGGTCTCTCTGATAGATAGTCAGCAATCCAGGAGAGAGCAGAAGTGGTGACAGCCATCCTGAGCAGCTTCTCACTGAGCAGAGGTGGTTGGATGGTATTAAAAGGACTGGAAAATATCAAAAAACATCATTCTCACCATGCCACCAGTACCATCTAGGTGAGAGTGAGCACGCTGCAACAGGTAAGTAACTGCATCATCCACCCCCACACGAGGCTGGTAAGAAAACTAAAGAGGGTTGAGGGTATTTTTTACCTGCAAGCTAAGTCTGCTCAGAACCAGTCTCTCTAGCACCTTCATGACATGTGATGTCAAGGTAGCTAGTCTGGCCAGAAGGGGCAGCTTTCTTTGGTACCGGCACTAAACATGTCTTCCACAGCATCATAAACCTGTGTGATTTCAATATGTCTAAATTAATTTTCTTTTTTCTATGCCTTGCATTTAGGACCAGCTGCCAAACAGTCTAAGTACCCGTGTTAACTAAGATGCTCTGTAGTTTACATGGCTTTACAAATAGATTTAGCTTCATTGAAGGCAAAATGGACAAACGTTCCTGTTTTGGCATTATGGTTTTGACATCTTTGTTATTGTGGCAGATGCTTTCAGGTGTGGTTTCGATTGCATTTTCACCATCAGATTTGCTTGATTGCATCAGAGTGGGCCCCGACGTATCAGCCAACTGAACACCTGAAGCATCAGCAAAATCTTCAGTAGCTGCCTTCTCATTGTTGCTGTCATTTTTTTATGCTGCCCCTTAACCTTTTGTTTGTGAAATCAAGTTGTTTCTGGATGTTGTCACGGTTCACCGCTGAGCAGGCAGGAAGGTGGACCCCAAATGCAGAACTCCGGGATGGTGTTTGAACACTCAGCTTTATTTACACACATATGCTAGAGAAACATGAACTCTCCCTGGAATAAACCCAGACAGGGAGTAATGGGAAAAGACTTGACTAGACATTCATGCACGACAGTGGAGAACAACTAATGACGCAAAGAACTGACTGGAACACAGACAACATATACACACTAGGTAATGGGCAGATGGGAACCAGCTGGGAGCGAAACACAGGAAGCAAAACTAAACCTAGAGCATAAGGACCAGAAACCTACCAAAATAAAACAGGAAGTAACCTCATACTGTAACACAGACTTGACACCTAGGGATAACACATCAGCACACAAGAACACAGGGAGACAGAAACACAGAGATTGCAACAAAACAGAACTATACAAAAGGAACATAAAACACTGGGCCACTGGCCCAGGACCATGACAGATGTACAACGCATACAGAACTTGTGTCAGCTTTCAAGATTAGCAAGACTTGCACAGTAGACACCAGATGCCACTGTGGTGCATACCATAAATTTTCTTTTTTAAGTGCAATTGCATTAAAATAGTATGTAAACTTTAATCAAAATATAAAGTATTTCTGTAGTGTTTTAAAGATGTTTTGTAAATGAGCTTGCGTTCAAATTTAGAGTAAGTACCTCTTACCACTCTCTAGTGAAAAGATTGAACACAGAATAACTGGGGAAAAAACATGTAAAGGTGTCCACATATGCTTGATCATGTAGTTCATTTAAGAAAGGTATTTAGTCTAAGTTTGCATACTGCATTTTAGGTTCTTGGATACTGAGCTAACTGTAGCAAACTGTTCCTACAAAGTTTGGAGCATGAAATGGTCCAAACTGTCTTGGTATAATAGAGCATTAAGAGTTCCTTTCACTGGAACTAAGGGTACTGAGTCAATCTCCACAGTGCAGTCAGACAAGTACCATTCTCCTGGCAACTGCCAAATCCAGACTTATCCATTGGATTACCAAACGGAGAAGCATAATTTGTCACTCCAGAGAATATGTCTCCACTGCTCTAGAGTCAAGTGGTGGCATGCTTTACACCACTGCATCCGATACTTTGCATTGTGCTTGGTGATGTAAGGCTTGAATACAGCTGCTCGGCCATGGAAACCCATTCCATGAAGCTCTCTATGCCAGGGGTCACCAACCTTTTTGACACCGAGAGCTACTTCAAGGGTACCGAGTAATACGAGGAGCCACTTGTTTTATACAAAACTTACAGAGTAACAAAGTTACACAGTTCACCTTAATTAATGGCAATATTAATAATAAAAACATATCTGA
>JAVDPK010000587.1:18842-29661 GCA_034780415.1 Cichlasoma orientale
TTACCAGAGTAGTTTTTAACACAAGTACTTGTACTTCTACTTAAGTACAGAATGTCAGTACTTTTGCCACCTCTGATGATTACTCACTGACTTTGCAAACACTGCATTTATTGCACTTAAAGAACAGTGAATACCTTGAAATCTAGTGCATTTCTAGACTCTCTTGAAAATAAATACTAAATTGAAAATAAAAAAACAGAATATATAAATAAAATACAAAAATATAAATACAATAAAAAAGTATATAAATACATAGATAAATAGAAAGGTAATGTGTTATCATGGCTAATAATACTAAGAAGAAATAGGACCAAGTTATTTTGACCTAATTAATTCTCACATTTTAGTGCCACAACATACTGACAGATCCTGTACATGTATTCAAAAGGTCTGGTATTAACATTGGTAGGGACATGAGTCCGGGGTTCGGTGCGGTGCTAATTACACCCGCGGAGCGAATATTGGTAGGGATATCTCCTTAGCGTCCTTTGCTAATGATGCCCCGTGTTTGGTAGGAACATAACGGACATTATTTGACATTTCTCGGAAGGTGCAGAGCAGGTTACGGCATAGATTTCCTGCTCAATAAATAACGGTAATTAACACATAATGCAACTGCATAAGCATAACTGCTGGTAACGTCTCTGGCCACTTACGTAGGTTACGTTGTAGGGCCACAGAGACTCAGGACTGCAGCATAAATCAGGGCTAAGAGTATACGAAGCGTAATGTGACAAAAATCATTTTAATAATAGTTATTATTGATTACACTGTCTTGTGATCGTTTGGAGCCAAAATCGAAATCAAAATTTGATTAATTGCAAAACCCTATCTCAACTACTCTATGGAATTTTTAACAGACATTTATGTTCACCAGTTGAGGAGTCCTATTGACTTTAGTAACTGAATTTTGCTCTCATGACACTATAAGATTGAAGTCTTGGAATAACTTAACAGCATTAGAATAGACAGGGTCTTTTTTCTCTGATATCTTTGGTCCCCAAAATGACAGGTCAAGTTTCCATTCTACTGAAAATCTCAATAAATATTTCAGAGTAGATTGGCATAAATGTGTACAGATAATTGTACAGTTGTGTTCTATAACGTGTAATTTGTACAGATTTGTAATTTGTACAGATAATAGATGATTAATCCAACTGACATTTGTGGTCAGACATTTTCATTGCACAATCAGAAGGTTCACATTTCTCTTTCTTGACATTTGGATGGTTTGCCAATGAAATATGGTTTAGTCATGGTCACCTCACAATGAACAGGTTTTCTGTTGCCAAATCTTTAGTTTGTTCAATACTCTAAACTGTTAACAGTAAACATTACACTTTACTGTTAGGATTGTCAGCATGAACACGTTGGCAAGCCACTGTTCTCAGTCTCAATTTATCTCTGGTAAAGTAGTGCCTCTCTGTTCTTGTAAGGTTATAGGAAATTTATGGTCTGTTCAAACTGAATGTTGGATATTTGGATGGCGCTGGAAATCCAGATCATGGTTTAACTGACAAATGGGGTTGGCATTAAAGAAAATACCTGTCATGTACTGCTGTGGCATGCAAGGCAAAGGGCCCCAATGCAGGGCACCTGAGGCAAAAAGCTTAATTTAAACTCAGCTTTATTTGCAACCATGAAGCAAAGGAAGGGCTGGATGGGAGCCAGCAGCACAAAACATAACTCGCTACCTAGACTAGACTAGACTTAACTAACATGAACATAAACAGACCTGGAATCCAGGACATGAGGGACACAGCAGGAAACTGACCATGACGTTAACACTGACGGGACCAATGACGACCGTAACAATGACGAGAAACACAAGACAATGAGGGGATTGGGAACAGGTGGAGACACGGCTGGGAATAATCAAACAAAAAAAAAGACCAGGGCGTAAACTAAATGCAAGACAGACAAGACTAAGACTACCAAAGTAAAACAGGAAACACGCAGACCTGGGACAGAGACGCAGACTAGTCACAACACAGGGAATAAAACTTAATACAAAAATGCATGAGGCCAGGGACAAATGGAAAAAACAGACACTAGGACAGTCTCTGTCCTAGTGTCTGTTTTGCAGGGGAGACAGGAACAAAGGGAACTAGGAAATGAAAATGTAAACAATAACTAATAACAAGACAGGAAACGTAAGATGAATAATCAAAACCAAAAACAGACAAGGAACATAATAGAACTCAATGAAAACAGAACCTAAAAGAACTAAACACAAAACGCTGGGCACACAGCCCAGGATCATGACAATACCAGCATGTTAGATTTCAGGGTTGGCTGCTGAGTTTCAAACTTTTCAATAATAATGGGAATTGTGGTCTATTTTAACTACATGTCTGGTTGTTGGATAAGGCCATAAATCTAGCTTTAGAAATTTCCATCAATCTAACTCTAATCTCCTTTTCCCCCTTTCTCTTTCTCATGAGTATTTCAGTGAACAGTGGGGTCTTTGCTCATATTGTACATGTCCTATTGTAAAGGATACAGTTACAATTTTCCCCTTTGACAGGATTGAGAGGCTTTTAAAATTTTCCTTGTTTTAAGTGTTGAGAAACACAATAAGCTTAAAGTAAATGTTAAGTGAAATTGTGGACAAGAGGATCCTGCCTCACCATTCAAAACGCTCTCAGCAGATGAATCCAGCGCCTCATAGCAATCGGACTCTTGAGTAAAATAAGAAGCCCTTTGTTGTAGTTGTTGTTTGGCTACCAGCGGCACCCAAGGCCTTAATTAATTGAGATGTTCAGTGGACAGTCTGAGCATGGTTGAGACTGACAGTACTTATAATTGTATTTTTATATTGTATTATATTTTTCAAAACAAAAATGGACACAATATAAGTTCAAAATTCAAACTGCCATCAATGCCTGCTTTTTTTGTTTTAAGATTTCAAGCACTCAGTACTATAGTGCTTAACAAATTTATTAGACCACCACCCTAGGTAAGATTTATGCTACAGCTGCCCTAAATTGACAGTATTGGTAATTACCAAAATGAGTTTTTTTGTTTCTGTAATAGTTAATTCACAGATATGTGCAAGCTCTTAATTGAAATGCTATTTTTATTGCTACAATATAATTATTGTTATCCATGAATTTTCAAATTCACTGTTTTACAAAAAAGCAGAAAAAATAGTTAACACATGATTGTTTTTGATTAAGATACCAAACTGCAGTTATTTACTTGACATCCTGAATAGAAAAATTGGTTTTAGTGGTTGAATTTTATGGTTGATTAATTTCTGACTTCTCAGGGATTGCAGTGTGCCAGCTGAAATTTAGATATAAATTCAGTTTATTTGCCTAATAAAAAAACAATATAAATTTTGTGATCGATTCAAAAAAAGGGTGATCTAATGACCATCCCCTTATTAATTCAGCCATTGTTTCATTGTACAATGAAGGTGCTGCTGGATTATTCTATAGAGAAGACCACCTTTTGATCTTCTACAGGCTTGATGCAGTTATTGCAAGCAAAGGGTTTGCAACTAAATATTAAGTCTTATTCACTTTAATATATTTTAATTTTATCTGTTTCAGTACTTTTGCTCACAAGAATACTGGATAGGCTTTGACAAAAGTTACTGTTTTCTGAACTGTGTATCAGATCCAGATGTAAATACCTGAAAATAAAAGCTGAGATGTTGGTCTCATATTGATTTTGATTTATTGATTTTAACACTAAATGTTTTCAGTCTTCAGCAAAAAATAAATGGATTGGCCTCAGTCTTCCAATACTTTTGGGGAGGAATTGTATAAGGCTTTTTGTCAATATATCATGAAATTAACCTTGAAGACCTATGTGGATGTAAGTTATCATTTTTACAAACAGAATGACATGCAAACACTACCAGAAACATAACCTTGGCAAAGGTAAATAAAGCACATTCAGCCTCACCAATGTGCTATTTTTCCTCATGTCTCTTTTCTGTTAGTGGCATTAAATGTGGATGGTGAGTTCTATGTCAGCGGAGGGGGTCTCAGGTCAAAGTTTAAGGTGGGCCGCATCACTTTCCACTGGGGATGCTGCAATGCGTCTTCAGAAGGCTCAGAACATAGTCTGGATGGAGTCAAATACCCTCTAGAGGTGAGTCAGCTTATGTGACTAATGTTGAGTAATGTCCTATATGTTAAATATTACATACAGACTGAAGTCCACATGTTATGAAGATTAGGAGCATTCAGCTGTGTTAAACTCTATCTACAGTTTTGAGAATGACATTTATTGTTTTTTACAAAATTTTCTGCTTCAGTGTTTTCAGATAATTTTATCAGATGTTTCTATAATATACTGAAGTATAATTAGAAGCTTTTCGTGAGTTTCAAAAGCTTTCATTGACAATTGCATATTTGAATGGTGGTGTGGTGGTTAGCACTGTTGTCTCACAGCTAGAAGGTCTGGGTTTAAATCCACATTGGCATTTTTCTGTGTGGAGTTTGCAAGTTCTCCCCATGTTTGCATTGGTTTTCTTCAGGTACTCCGGTTTCCTCCCACAGTCCAAAGACATGCAGTTAGTGGGGTTAGGTTAATTGGTAACTCTAAATTGCCCATAAGTGTGAATGGTTGTCTCTCTCCCTGTGTTGGCCCTTTGACAGGCTGGCAACCTGTACAGGGTATACCTTGCCTCTTTCCCTATGACAGCTGTGATAAGAGGATGGATGGATGATTTTAAACCCATTAAGAACTTGTGGTCAATCCTTAAGAGGTCGGTGGACAAACAAAAACCTCCAAATTCTGACAAACTCCAAGCATTGATTATGCAAGAATGGGATGCCATCAGTCAGGATGTGGCCCAGGAGTTGATTGATAGCATGCCAGGGCAAATTGCAGAGGTCTTGACAAAGATCCATTCATCCATCCACCCCCCCCCCCCCATACTTTTTTTTACAATATTGCCATGGTGATCATCCAAAATGCCCTATTTTGGGGAAAAAGTGACATTTATATTTATGGCTTGTATTTTTTTTACCACTTCAGATGATGCATCTGAAGGTACAAGTAGGGGAGAGTGGGGTAAGATGAGCCACTTTTTGCTTTTTTGGTTCTACAGACAAAATTAAATGACACAGGAGTATAATGAAAACATAAATTCTTAATTTGGATTGTTGTCTAACAAATGAAATTATAGGAATGAGTCTATAACAAACAGCTTTGGAAATATAACATCACAAAAAAAAATTATTATTGGGTACGGGTTGATTTTCTTTTATTTACCACTGATAAACAATAACTTTAAGGTGAGGGTATAAATGGTGTACTTAGTGGCCAACGGATTTTCATTTAGCAATCAGACAACAAAAATCAGAAAATGGCTCTTTCCCAATTACCATTTCAAAATTGGTAAACAAAAAAACGAGTTGTTTCCTTTTTGTTGATTTGTCAAAAACAAACAGAAAACAAAAAATGCACCATTATCTGATATTATTCAAGTACTTACATTTAATTGTGGATTTTAAAAATCCGGTGTGGAAATCTTATTTCTCATTTTGTGGTATTTTATACATTCTTAGCATAATACAGTAGCTCTTCTGCAATGTGAAAAAATATGGCTGACCATTATTGGCTTTTGGCAAGGTTGAACCAGTGGTTCAATTTAATCCATCGCCTTTGGCTCACTTTGCCCCATAGCAGCCATTTTGAACAAAATGGTCCAGTTTAGCTAATAAGGCTAATCTCTAACAAAATGACTGACATGGTTTTATAGCTTGGGAATCCACCAATATACAATCATGGCTGAAAATTTTGGTACCCCTGAAAATTTTCCAGAAAATGAAGTATTTCTCCCAGAAAATTATTGCAATCACACGTTTTTTTATGCACATGTTCATTTCTTTTGTGTGTATTGGAAAAACACTAAAAAAGATAATAAAAAAAAAGCCAAAATTTATATAATTTAATCTAAACTCCAAAAATGGGCCAGACAGAATTGTTGGCACCTTTCCAGAATTGTGGGTAAAAAACTTTGTTTCAAACATGTGATGCTCGTTTAAACTCACCTGTGGCAAGTAACGGGTGTGGACAATATAAAAATCACATCTGAAACCAAATAAAAAGGAGAGGAAGAGAGAAAGAGAACTGTCCGAGGACTTAAGAACCAAATTTGTGGGAAAATTTCAACAATCTCAAGGTTACAAGTCCATCTCCAGAGAACTTGATGTTCCTTTGTCCGCAACATAATCAAGAGGTTTACAACCCACGGCACTGTAGCTTATCTCTCTGGACGTGGACGGAAGAGAAAAATTGATGAAAGGTTACGACACAGGATAGTCTGGATGGTGGATAAGCAGCCCCAATCAAGTTCTAAAGAAATTCAAGCTGTCCTGCAGGCTCAGGGTGCATCAGTGTCAGTGTGAACTATCCCTCGACATTTGAATGAAAGGAAACGCTATGGCAGGAGACCCAGGAGGACCCCACTGCTGACACAGAAACATAAAAAAGCTAGACTGCAGTTTACCAAAATGTACACGAGTAAACCAAAGTCCTTCTGGGACAATGACAGATGAGACCAAGATAGAGCTTTTTGGTAAAGCACGTCATTCTACTGTTTACCAAAATCAGGATGAGGCCTACAAAGAAAAGAACACAGGATCTACAGTCAAATATGGTGGAGATTCAAAGATGTTTTGGGGTTGTTTTGCTGCCTCTGGCAATGGGTTCCTCGACTGTGTGTAAGGCATCATGAACTCGGAAGATTACCAAAGGATTTTGGGTCACAATGTAGGGCCCAGTGTCAGAAAGCTGGGTTTGTGTCCAAGGACATGGCTCTTCCAGCAGGAAACCTGGAGCAGTTTGCAAAAGAAGAGTGGTCCAAAATTCCAGTTGACAGGTGTAAGAAGCTTGTTGGTGGTTATAGGAAGTGATTGATTTCAGTTATTTTTTCCAAAGGGTGTGCAACCAAATATTAAGCTGAAGGTGCCGGTAATTTGGTCTGACCCATTTTTGGAATTTTGTGTAGAATTATATGAATTTTGACTTTTTTTTTCTCTGTTTTTTGTGTTGTTCCAATACACACAAAGGAAATAAACATGTGCATAACAAAAGATGTGTAATTGCAATAATTTTCTGGGACAAATACTTAATTTTCTGGAAAATGTTCAGAGGTGCCAACATTTTTGGCCATGAATGTATACCTTGGATAATAATACCTTAAAATAAATTCATCTTGATATAATTTTCATTAAACATGAAATGCTGAAAATTTACTTTGACAAGGAAAAATTTGTTATTTTGAAAAAAAAATCTTACCAATTGTCACATGTACTCCTGCCTTTTTCAGTATGATTGAAATGATGGCTGCCACCTACAGTATAAGCAAAGTCACATGACAAGCATAGTTGCTAATACACAGGGGGTGGGTCATCTTACCCACTGGCTCATCTTACCCCATAGATAATGACAAACTTATGTTATTTTGCAGAACTCTTAAGAAGCAACAACATAACATTATCATAATTTAAAAAGATAATACAAACATTTCAAAAAGAAAGTGAATGTCTGAATTAAACGATTTCACTGTACTGTAGACTCAACTTGTTTGTGCTATTATTTTTCTGTTTTTTCACACAGATGCAGATCTACTGTTATGACCCACTTCAGTTTAATTCTTTGGATGAAAACATCAATGCTGGAGGCAGAATCACTGCACTGGCTGTTCTATTTGAGGTGTGTGATTTGTGTGCGAGTGTCCATTACAAGCCAGGTTATCATGTACTGATAACAGGTTTACAGGTTTGTTTGGCTTGTCTGCCTCAACAGTAAATTAAAGTATTAAATTGCAAATAAACCATTCCATGCATGCATGACACATTCCATGCATGTAACAACCAGAGAAGGACAGAGGTAGTAAAATAAGTGCTGTAGAGTCAAAGTGAAGTAAGTTACCTCGGTCTTCTAGAAGAGGCTTAGAGTGGAGCTGCTGCATTGAAAGGAGTTGACAGAGTTGGTTCTGGGATCGTTTTTGAACTCAAAACAACTAATCTAGAGGAGACAGGATTTTCACATAAACACTAAATGTTTTTCATACATTTCTGGCTTTGAGGCTTCTTATTATTATTTGGTATAAGATTTGTTTGGACAGCATGAGAATGTGACAATGAAGATAAGTGCATGTGTCACGCAAAAGAAATGTGTTACTAATGATTTGAATATTCCAGTACAACAGTTTAAGCTGTCAAAAGCTAACAGTGACAATCTAGGAACAAATACTCTAGAAGCATTTTGGGCCTTTCTGTTTTGAGATTGCATTTTCAAGATTGCAGGAGGACCACACATGGAAACCCAGTACCTTCTCATAGTCAAACAGTGTGTGTGAGAGTTGGTACTCTTTTTCACAAAATGTCTGACTTGAGAGTGAAAATCATTTGAATTGTAAAAATTTTGTTGAGGTGGCTTTTGTTCAGGAGGTAGAAGAGGTCACCTACCAATCGGAAGATTGGCGGTTCGATCCCTGGCTGCTCCAGTCTGCATGTCCTTGGGCAAGACAAGATACCGAATCCCAAGTTGTTCTCTGATGCATCTGTCAGAGAATGAATGTGTGTGAATCTTAGCTAGAAAGCACTTAAGCGTAGAAAGAAGTGAATATGGGTGAATGAGGCATGTTATGTAGAGTAGAAAAGTGCTATATAAGAACCAGTCCATTTATCATTTACTTAGAATACAGCTTTGATCATGGGCACTTTTTGTTGTGGATGTAAAAGTCAGAGGAAATAAATCACAGTGTTGAAAGTGATACTGCTGGTATTTGTAGTAATACCCCAGTGATTAGACTGTTGAAAGATTTATTTGTATAGTTGGCTTACTATCATTCCTGTGTTCTTATCTGTGTGCTCATGTTCAGTGTCAGGGTTCATACTCAATGTCATGCATGCCTTTTCTTAACCTGCAGTCTGCTTTATGCAGTCATGTTGCCTCTGGCTATGTTGGTGTGTTAGAACTGTCAAAGGCCAGGTTGGAACAAAACTCAGAAAAATGTCTCATGTGAAGCTGCAGGCAATGTCTGTGTATCTTTCCAGCTTAGGCCTGGGCAGGAAAACTGCAAGCTAAATACCAGTTTTGTGCCTTGACAGCAAGTTTGTCAGTAACTGGGTCATGATTTCATTTTTTTAATACTTTGTCAAAATTCAAAAAGCTTGGAGGCTTTGTTGGAAAAGGTGGTTTTTAATCTAGTCCTACTTTGTTATTCCCTTTCTTTTAATTCAGCTTCTCTTACCTTTATAGTTTAATAATGCAACACTGAATTTTTTCTCAAATACTGCAAGATCATATGCTGCTTAAGCAATACCTATCGGTATTATGCATCTGTCCAGAATGATGTTTGCAGAGAGCTGCAATGAATTTCTGAAATTATTTATTTCTCATCCAGATCTGATGTTGCTTTCATCAGGCATGTTGATTACTTCCAGCCTGTCATTGTGTTGTATGAGCCAGCATCCTGAATCTGCATGACCCTATTTCTAATCCAATACTTTGCAACTTTCTCTCACCACTGTTACTTGTGTAGTTGCCTTGGAGATATGTGAGAAGATTGTTGAATTACTTAAATTCCCATAGAATTTATGGTTACAAAAGCTGTCCAGATAGACATACCTTTCTGGCTATGTAAAATAAAGGTAATGCTAGTACCTTAAACCTGTATTCTTTCTAGTGGTCAGCAGGGGGTGACTGGTAGGTTGGTTCCTTAATGTCTTTAGGGGCTCAATTGCTAGTGTCAAGCCTTATTGAATAAAACATAATGTTACATTTGTAAATTTTGGAATGAAAGATCTGCATAGTGTTTGGCTCTGAGTAATAATTTAATCCTTCACACTTTTATACAAAACCAAGGTTTTGAGCCATAGGATATTGTTTACCATTTTGGATGGTTTGTTTGGTTGTTTAGGTAGGTTTTCCTTCTGGAGGCGCTGCCATTAAAAAGAAGGAAACAATAGCGAAAACATATAAGGATAAGTGAGGGGAAAAAAAATCATCTCATACTTTGTATACATACACATACACACTATAAGATTTAAAAAAATCCTCTGCGATAGTGCAGGAAACATAGCAGATAGCATGGGAGCACAAGGGTGGGGAGGGGCAGGGATGGAAGGGAGCCAGCAGAGATTGGGGGGGGGGGGGGGGCTACAGTGGGGCTGACTCAAACTCCCTCCTCAGCTAACAGTTCTGATAAGAGGTGGAGTGTTCATCATCAGCTAGGTCAAAGGAGATCAGTCCAACACAGATCAGAAGAAGACAGGACAGCGGGGCAAAGAGTGACTGTTTACAAAACATTCAGGAGAAAATTGAGGGAATAGAGTTCTCCTTTTCCCAATCTCCCCATGGTGAAAATTTGATCAAAAAATGGCAATGAGAGACCAGCTGACCAGATCCATAATTATAAATTCCAGTTTGAAAGTTGTGTGAAGAGAGGCTCTAAAACAGCAAAGCAGCAAAGCAGGGTAAAAAAGGAAGGATTAGGGAGAGAAGAAAAGCGCGTCCGACTCCGCTGAGGAGCTGAAGAGAAAAGAGAAAATTATTATGGTCAACAGTAACAAAAGCTGCACTGAGGTCCAACAGGACAAGCACAGAGATAAGTCCACTGTCAGAGGCTGTAAGAAGATCATTTGTAACCTTCACTAATGTTATTGTCTTCAATTAATAATGAATAGTAAGATGTCCTAGCTTTAAGGAGGGCTTTTTTATAGAGCAACAAAATCTTCAGATTCTATACCATATGTCAGGACAAGATCCAGAGTGTGATTAAAGTGGTGGGTGGGCTCCTTTACATTTTGAAAGAAGCCAATTGAATCTAATAATAGATTAAATG
>JAVDPK010000587.1:45816-57409 GCA_034780415.1 Cichlasoma orientale
AAATTGTGTTCAAGTTTTTTACACTATATCAAATAAAACATTTTAATGTACATTTAAAGCTGTTTAAATATAATTTTGATAATCTATTTATTAAAATATAACTAAAGAGGTGAGAGGGACTCAAATTGTGCTATTTTCATAGAATGCCTCCATAATGTAGGTGGCTTGAAAAAAGTGAGATAGACAGCTAAAAACAGGTGTTGAATAGTGTATTAAAAACAAGGGAATGTTCATTTGTATTAGTAAATGGACTAGTTCTTAAAACATGGACTAGTTCTCAACACACTTCATACAACACATTTGCGCCCACTCACAAGTATTTTTTCTACATCTACGTGCTTTTTATCTAACATTCACACTCCAATGAATACATCAGGAGCAACTTGGCGTTCAATATCTTGCCCAAGGACGCAGCCAGGAATCGACCCACCAACTTTCCGATTAGTAGATGACCTGCTCAACCTCCTAAGCCACAGGCTCAAGCTCAAGCATACATTCACAAGCCTCCTGATATACTTTTTTTGGTGTTTTCTCATACCTGTGAGGCAAGTTGTGCTTCAAAATTTTAGTTGGAAGAAGCATAGTAATAATAATTAAAGCCACAAGCGGCGATAAAAGGCCCTTGCCGCCTGCATGCCAGCCCCCTATGAGCCGCTACTCCTGCCAAAGGTAATCCTCACTGGCAAAGATGCAAATCTTGGTAATGATGGAAATGATGTTGTAGGTCAATGTCAATGTCAATTTTATTTCTAGAGCACATATAAAAACAACATTGTTGACCAAAGTGCTTTACAAGATCAACTACAAAAGTAAGCAAGATAATTCCAGTCTGGGTCTGGGAAAGCTCACAAGCACTTTGTGTTCCATGGCTAATCAGCATGCCAGAAGGGGTCGCCGTTGAATGAGAAGTCACAACTGTCACTCTGAAGCATCAGCAATGTCTGAAGTTTATACAGAGCTCTTTTAAGCTGGATTCAGTGAACGTGGAACCGGAAATACACATGATATTTTGTGTGGCCAATAGGTGGTGCTCTAACAGTCACTGAGGATATGTATATCAATGTGTTCAGAGTGGAGCTCTTATCAAAGCAGTAATGTTTGGTGGAGATTGGACAATGTGTCATTGAGATCCTGTTTCCACTAGGTGGCGCTGCAACTGTCATTCACTAATGTCATGTGGATGTCTTCAGTGGTGGGTCCTTATCACATTTGTGAAGTTTGCGCTAGTCATTGACCCTATTTCATCGCGCAAGCTAATTCATGTGCTAACAATTTCAATTATGGGCTTTTCCATTCACCCCCATATATATGTTTTCGTGAAGCGTTTGACCTGACCTACCTTGTTTAAGGATCCGTTGTTAATGTTGAGCAGGAAGTGCTAGCAAATACAATAGGCTCCTCGCCAATCCTTTCGGGAGGCTTGGACCTAAAAATAAAAATAAACCACAAATAGCTCCAACACCTACTATTATCACATCATTACTTCGCTGTAATAGAAAGTGCTACTAAATGCAGACTAACTACATCCCGCTCTAAACACTTTTTACTCTTTAGAAAGAAGCACCAAAATATTTTATCACAGATCATTTGTATGGAAATATAAAGTCAGTTTGTGCATTATTTCAATGTATTTCTGTAGTTGAGGACTGATTATAAGTTCATCCTTAAAAACACAGGAAGGGGCCATTTCAACAGCCACTATTCAAGCTATTCATGGCTTAACAGTTCATTAAAGGCACATTATGATAGGCAAGATCATGCTCCACCAAAGTCAATGTCTTTTATAAAGAAAGAACTCTGGATTCACGTCATGATTCAATTGATTCTTGCATGTGCTCTTCACTGAGTTTTATGAAATTCAGTTTGGTTGTTTTTTGGTTGTTTAATCTTCCTTGATAAACAAGTACTGAACATACTTGTTTGTCTGTCAGCTTCGAACCAAAGGAAGAAGCTATAAAACATAATGTGGTCTGAAAACCTACATAGTGGGCCCATTAGGGACCAATATAGATTAATCTGAAGGGTGCAGTCTATCACCAGTATGATTTGTAAGCAACATATTTCGACTGTCCGATGAGACACAGTGGTACAGGCTTCCATCAGACAAATCCAGGAGTTTTAGTTTCACTAGTTTTTCCTTCTTTTTAAAGAAAAGTAATTTAGTAAACATTTACTGAATTTAGTAAACATAATGCAACCACTATAGTAATTTTGTTCAGTTCTTCTGAATTAATGAGATCTCAGACTTTCAAGTATTTTTAAAAAATGTTTTTAAAAAAAGACTCCAAGATCATTATCTCACAGATTGCAAGAGAATGTTTGAGACAAACATTATACAATTAGATCAAGTTTTTCCCCTTTAATTTCCTCTATTTTGTATTTAAAGCAGAATTGATAATGTAGCTTCATCAAATCCACATACAAGAATTGTACCTGTAATATTAGAAAATTCAGTCAAGGTAGGTGGTTCCTGTATTTGAATCTTTGTGAAAATGTGCAGGTTAAAATACAATAAATACTGTAGACTGCGGTAATCAATAATTCTAAGCCAATCATATCAATCAATAGATACAATCTTTTTTTAATCAGGATCTGATCAGACTGTGGAATATAAACTTTTAAATATTTGTCTAACCATCTGCAGCACTCGTGGGGATTTTAAGAGTATTTCAGAACATTTTTTTAAAACGAGATGTGTTAATCTGTGTGTTTCTGCCAGTCTGCAGTTCCGAGCCAGTGAACATCCAGGTGGCACCACACAACCTCAGCAGCTTACTGGTGATGTGGGAGCGGCCACGGGCAGTGTATGACACCAACATTGAGAAGTACTCTGTCAACTACAGACTAGCCAGTGCAGAAAATGCTGTCCCCTATGAATTCCTGACCGATGGAGACCAGGATGTGGTGAGAGAGCATCCAATTCAATTCAGATTTATTTATATAGTGCCCAATCACAACAGCGTCAATAATACAGAGAGAGCCTAATGATTAAATGCAGCGTGGCGAATTAATGCACAGAGAGTGAAAATAGGTGAGCGAAGAAGAAACACTCAGTGCATCATGGAAAGCCCCCAGTAGCCTAGGCCTATTACAGTATAACTAAGGGAAGGATCAGCATCACCTGATGCAGCCCTAACTACAATATAAACTTGATCAAAAGGAAAGTTTTAAGCCTAATCTAAAAGTAGAGAGGCTGTCTTATCTCCCTAATCCAGACTGGGAGCTGGTTCTGCAGAAGAGGGGCCTGAAAGCTGAAGGCTCTGCCTCCCATTCTACTTTTAAATACCCTAGGAACTACAAATAAGCCAGCAGCCGGACAGTGAAGTGCTCTATCGGGGTGATATGGTACTTTAAAGACTTGGGGCCTGATTATTCAAGACCTGTATGTGAGGGGAAGGATTTTAATTTCAATCCTGGATTTAACAGGAAGCTGATGAAGAGAAGCCAATATGGGAGAAATCTTTATCTAATCTGTCATGTAACGGCTGTATGGCAGGTAGAAATGAGGACCCCGATGCAGGACTCAGGAAGCAGACCTGAACTTAAATGTGGAGCTTTATTGACACTGAGATGGGAACACACACAGCAGGCCGGGAAACAAAGACAGACGTCGCGACAACAGGAAATGAAAACACTGAACTTAAATAGACAAGAGGATAACGAGGGGATTGGGAACATCAGGGAACACAGGTGAATACAATGATACTGACGAGACAAGGGGAAGCAAAACTAAACACACTGCACAAGAAACAAGACATCACCAAAATAAAACAGGAAGTGGAACAAAGAGACAAAGACGTGGACCTGACACATGGGAACAAGAGGAACTAGGAATAAACAAGAACTAATAACCGTCGGATAAAACAAAAGCAAAAACACTGGGCCACCGGCCCAGGACATGACATAATCCCTGTCAGTACTCTCACTGCAGCATTTTGTATCAACTGAAGGCTTTTCAGGGAGCTTTAGGACAAACTGATAATAATAAATGAATGAATAATGAACTAATGAATTGAGCATCATCTACATAGGAGTGAAAATGTATGCTATGCCTTCTAATCATACTGCCTAAGGGAAGCATGTATAATGCAAATATAATTGGTTCTAGCACAGAACCCTGTGGAATTCCATAATTAATCTTAGTGTGTGAAGACTCCCCATTTACATAAACCAATTGGACTCTATTAGATAGATATGATTCAAACTACTGTAGCACATTACCTTTAATACCTATGACATGCTCTAATCTCTAATAAAATCCTATGATCAATAGTATCTGAGGTCTAACTGTCAGAGGCCATAATAAGATTATTTTTAACATTCACTAATGATGTTTCTATATTGTGATGAATTCTGAAAACTGACTGAAACTCTTCACATAAACCATTCCCTCTGCAGATGATCAGTTAGCTGTTTTACAACTACTCTTTCAAGAATTTTTGTGATAAAAGGAAATTGTAGATTGGCCAACCGGCTGGGTCTTAACTAAGACCACAGCCATGGTCAAGTGATGACATTTAAGTAATGGTTTAATTACTGCCAAGCCTAAATTTACATTTGTGAGTTATACCTGGGAGACAAGCACTTCTGATTTGAGGCTTTCTTTTTTTGAGGAGCCACAGTATCCAGAGTTTTTACGCAGAGAGGATGGAACACTCTTTCAATAAGGAGAGATCATTAGGAAAATTTGAACAATATTTATTGATAATACAGATACTTGTTTGACAATTAGACTCCGATGGCCCATCAAAGCTAAAGGGAAGCCCAGCAGAGACAGAAATTAGGCAGGACCCACCAGAGTCTAGACCAGGGGTAGCCAACACGGTGCCCGCGGGCACCTGGTCGCCCGCATGGACCATGTGTGTCGCCCGCAAGACAAAATTGATTTTAATACTGAACCGGCGACAGAACATAATTCAAAGGTGCCGCCGTTTGCCGACTTCTGCCGACAAATACCGTAATACCCCTATATAGCTCCGAAGTGCACTCTCCGAGCTTTCAGGAACTGTTTGAATTTTTCCAATAGGACAAACGTCGCGGAATTAAGGTAAAAAGCCAGCTGATCAAAGTTCCTTTGATCCTTTGGTTGATGGTCTCGCTAGCTTCACGTTTGTCCGAGTTTGTTCCTCGGTGGGCATGTCGCCGAGTGGGGAAAAACTAGCTAGCTGTAGGATTTTCCAGGGTGCAGAGCTAGATCTCTAATTCACTGAGCCTGGCCTCCAAAGCTACAGCCTACATTTATTACAAGTATTGTTATTACTAAAGGAGGCCAAAGAGTAGCTGACCACTGAGAAGGAATTCTAAATTCACCAAAATTTTATTTATTTATTTTTGTTTGTTTTTTGGGCCTTTGCTAAAATAGCAGTTTGGCAGGATGATGAATGTCTACAACAATTTCTGTAGCATTTAACATTTAGCAGTTAGCAAACTAAGTAAGAGTCTGGGACACAGAAAACCTTCAGCATTGATAGCATGAGTTGACTTGTTTACTTACACTCACCAGCCACTTTGTTTGGTACACCTTTTGAACTGCTAGTTAACTGCTAGTTAATCTAATCAACAAATCACATGGCAGCAACAGTTTCTCAAAACAGAAAATATCCAGTGAGTGGCTGTGCTTGAAAATGCTGTTGATGCCAGAGGTCAGAGAATGGCTGTAATTTTTTGATCACATTGGAAGGCAACAGTAACTCAAATAACCATGCATTATCATCAAGGTTTGCAGAAGAGCGCAAGAACTCTGAAGCAGATGCAACAGCAGGAGGAGAAGGCACTGTCAGTATGGGCTCACCAAAGTAGGACAATAGAAGACAGGAAAAATGTTGCCTGGTCTGATGACTCTTGGTTTCTGCTGCAACATTTGGATGGTAGAGTCAGAATTTGGTAATAACATGAGTGCATGGATCCCACCTGCCTTGTATCAACAGCCGACAATTCTGCAGCAACTGTATGATGCTATCATGTCACTATGGCCCAAAATCTCTGACTAATGTTTCTATCACTTTTTCTACACCACAAAACAAAAATTAAGGCAGTTCTGAAGGCAACAAGAAGTCCAGCCTACGTATATTGATTTTATATTGCAGAGAACAAAACTTGAATGTCCAAAGCTTGTGTTAGTCACAGACCTTGTTTCAGAAATCTAATTAAAAACTCATTCAGTGAACCCATTGACTTGAAGATGAGGGAACTGGATGTGCAGAAAATGCAAACTCATTTTAGTTTTAGGACTAATTTCTTCAACAAAGTGCATTGTGCATTTAACTCCTCGTAAGTGGACTTTGATAGAAATAAAGTCATAAAAATGGTTGTATGGAAAGGGAGTTGATAATCTTAGCATTGATGTGATGTTCTCTCACTAGGGGGCAATTCTTGATCAACTCTTGGCCAACACCAGCTATGTGGTCCAGGTGGTGGCAGTGTGCACCAACGGTCTGTACGGACGTTCAAGTGACTCGCTGACGGTTGTCATCCCCGTCGATGACCCCGGTAAGAGCGAGCGTGCCCGACACCAAGCATAACCAGAAAATTTGTTTTCTGGTTTCACAGAATACAGCAATAAAACTTTATGAAACAGTAAAGCAAATGTAAACTATGACTTTGTGAAAAATTGCAAGATAACCAAACCTGTATATAATAAACTTCTTTGAAAACAGTTTAGAGCAAAATCAGTAGTTGAAACTTTGACCATTGACAGCACTGTGTCATCATTTTGACTGTATCTCAAATTTATTTGAGTGATGTTTGCATAGTCTAAATTTTATTTAAAAATGTTGACAAATTTTTGTATCTCATTCAGTTCAAATTTTTGATGGCACTATGGTATGGTGATTTTTATTTTCATAATACCAACTTCAGATGTCTCATTAGCAGATTTCTTTCTTTCTTTCTTTCTTTCTTTCTTTCTTTCTTTCTTTCTTTCTTTTTGGTGGTGCACTTCCTGTTTTTCTTTTCATTTTTCATACATTTTAGTTTTAGAAATATTTTTTTGTGTTATTTTTGTCCTTCTCTCTTCACCCTACCCATCACTATGGGTGTACTGTATATGTAACATTTATAAAATTTGATTTAACACACAGATTGTTGTTTCACTCATCTTTTCTGTTTCTTTAAACTGTTTCTTAAGCTTCTCTTTATATTCTTTAAATATACGTAAAGTATATTAAATATATTGAAAGGGTTAGTTTCTGGAAAGACAAAGCTGCCATCGTTGTTTTTCTGTCATTCACTTTCATTTGTCATCTGTTCTGCTTCTGGCAGTTTTGTTTTGAATGTGTGCAGCAGCATTTTGTGTAATGTGAACTGGAATGGTAATGGTGTGTTTGGAGTGTGTCCAAACATTTGACTGGTATTGTACATTTTTACTCACCTTTTAAATCAGTCTTAAAATTGAAGTTGTACAAGAAAATTATTTTATACTGTAAAGTGTATAGTAGTGTAATACATTTATGAAGATGTTTCCACCAAATTAATTCACAGTAATTATATTATAGGTATAGATGTAGAAATTTTGAATAACAGTAATAATTTTAGTTTCATCAAAACACATCTTTTTCTCTAACTTTGTGTTGTGTGTTTTGTCTTCTTTTTGGCAAATCAAATATACTCAAAATACAATGCTATACAGAAGTTTGCAAAAATAACAATTACGTGGTTATAGATAATCTTATCATATGTGTATTAGAAAAAATATATATACAGTACCAGTCAAAGGTTTGGACACACTCGCTCACTCATATGAAGTGTGTCCAAACCTTTGACTGGTACTGTATGCATTTCACTTTTAAATAGCATGGTACTAGTGTATCAGTACCTACAGTATATTAATAAATGAAGTTAAAACTAATATCCTTTTCCCTGAGTCTTCTCCATCAAACACATCTCATTAAACTTGTTAAACCTCAGCTCATGCTTCACAAACCAGTCTGATCTGGTCTCCATGATGGTGCACTTAGCTTCAGACAGGTAAGAGCCACTAGCCCACCACCTGTCCCCTGACATGTCCACTGTGTGCTGTGCCTCCGAGTTCAGTTCATGCATGCAGGTGCCTGATATGTTGTCACCATTTGTCTTTTTCATAAAACAGCACATTATCAGATGTGGTTGTATGAATAACCCTTTTCTTTTTCCATTTTCTTCTATTTTTTTTTCATATTGTCTTTTTCTTTTTTTCTATCCTGAGTGACATGCATATTCTGATTATCAGGGTGTTTTTTTTAGATAACAAAACTAAATGGAAGAATTCTTTGCAGGGCTTACCAGTTCCTGACTGGGATGTTTTCATCATTTTTTTTCAATTTCTTTTGCCCTTTGTCACATATCTTTGCTTTTTCAGCATTTTATTTTTTTGCACATTATTTTAAACTGTGGAAATTAAATATAAGTTAGAGGAAATTTAAAACCACACTAGATAAAAGTTTGAAATTAAGTAAAAGTTATTCTAGTTCTTGTTTTCATTGTATGTAACTAATGTTGCATCCTGTACCTTTTCCAGAAAACGCACTGGATCCAGGTTCTGATAAATATAATAATGAGGTAAGGACATTTTATTTTCCCCATGTCATTGTTCAATTCTGAATTCTAGAATTGCCATTATTTATCAAAGTCTGTAAACCATACATTTACCAACAGGTCAACTATGATCCTGATCTGTCCTTGAATGAACCAGCCCAAACTGAGGATTACAATCTGGATTGGAGTGCTACAAGCTTGTGGAGGACCACAACTTCTGCATCATCTTTTTTACCTCTATCTGGGATCAGAACTGCAACAGCAGAGTCGAGTCACAGTAAAATCACCACGGATCCAGTTCCCCCTCTCAAATTCACCCAGTCTGGTCAAGTGCTGAGCCATTCTGAAGAGATGGAACGCCACAGTACCGCCATGAGGCCATCAGAAGTTACCCTGTCACCAGAAACCAGAGGACGAGCTGACTTCAATGGCAATGCTCGCTTTTATTCCACCAAAACAACCAAGGAACACTTAATTTCTACTTTCACCACTCCTTTATACCCCACTATAAAGACAGGTGGTGTTCATGGAGGCATAAATCTAAAAGAAACAGGGGAAGTAAAGGGAAGTGTAAGTACCACTGCTCCTACAGTCACCACTGCAAAGGCTGATGGTATCAATAGAGGAAGTCAAAAAGATTATTCTGAGAAAGTAACTACCACTACTCCTACAATTACGGGTACAAAGGTCAAAGGAAATAGTTCTCAATTAGGCAACACTGCAACCACAGTGGCGTCTCATACTAACAGCATGAACAGCACAACATCGTCTTCTATATCCTCCATCGAAGCCGAGACTGACCAACATTTGGTACATCCTATAAACAAAGACAACAACACTGATGAAAGTGTTTCCACTGTACCCAGAGGTATTCCAGAGATCCAGACAGAAAGCTCAACTGCCAAACCTTCCTCTATAAGTGAAGCTGTTCTACATAGGCCTACAAGTTCCAGTATGCCTCATTTTTCACCTACCACAACTTCTGTCCAATTGAGTGTCATTCTCTTGCAGACTACAAAGCCACTGTCCAATGGTGAGAGCCCGTCTCTCTTCCCCTCCTCTTCCTCCTCCTTCACCTCCTCCCCTTTGTGTGACACCGTGGACTTTAGCTGTGCCTCCTTTACCTTCTTGCATGATCCTGCTCTCCCCTGGCCTATGTTGTCTGCCTTGGACTCCCAGCATGCTGCTACAGAACTGCTGTTTAGCAAAGACCCAGCTTCCTTTTCAATCCCCATGCTCCCTGTCTCCCCCCTGCCTCACGTCCCTCACACCTCGCACTCCCCTTCTGGTTGGGAGACTGAACCTGTCCCTGGTGTTGGGTTTGATTATATTGATAGTGATGATGATGTGTTGCCTGGATCTTCAAGTAATCCCTCAATATTTAGCCACACCCCTCCACTCCAAACAGTTCTGGACTCATTTGGTACCATTTTCACCACCAAGCAATCTGAATCTTCCTGGGATCCATCTCTCTCAGCAGTCTCTCTGTCCCTCAGTTCCACCCTCCAGCCTTCAGTTAACCTTTTTAGTAACCTCTCCTTTTTTGGTGCTACACCAGAATTATCTAGTTCTTTCTCAGCTGGTTTTGAGGATTCAAGATATGCCACAGGGAACATAATAGAGTCTTTTCTTCATGAGGTCAGCGGTGATGGGGTTCCAGTAGTTAGCAATGTGGATGTCCTGTGTGGCTGTTCTTTGGAGCCATCAATGTCCTTACCTTGGTTGCGTGCCTCTCGTGTTGCATTTTCCTCCCCAGCCTGGGACTTCACGAGTTTAGAGCTTTACTCTAGTGTGGGCTTGCTTTCGGCCACTGGTGTTGGCTTAGACAGTTTTCTACGCTCTCTATCTGTAGTGGCCTCTGATGGGCTGTCCTTAGGCCAGCCATTGTTATACCATAGCGCTATCCTGCCCTTGTCATCTTCTACACACTCCCAGCTTCTCCAAGCTACCCAAAGTGACTTCCCAATTTCTCTTGCAGCCACAGCATCTGCCATGATGGAATCCTGGTTCTCAGTGTCAGACAGGAACACTGCTCTGAAAACATCTGCCCTAACTCTCTCACCCACAGTCTCCCCCATCACCCTCACCCCAGAGGGACAGGTGTTAGACACTAGTACCAGTGTATCTGGCTCAGCCCTGTTTCATGACTCCCAGGAGGCCTTAGATCAGGAGTGGGATAGTGTTCAAATCTCAGCCTCTGGGAAGAGCATGCTCCCCCAGAGGCTGGTGAATAAGGATTCAACTAAAGTTTTTAGCACTACCTCCCCATCAACCACTTCAGAGTCTGGCCAGACTCCAGATGATCTGGATGAACACTCCTCAGCATTTTATTTTGAAAGTGGGAGTGGCAATGCCTTCACCTCTGAGGTAGGAGGCACAACAATGGAATCCATATTGGCAGTAACCTCGGCTTCACCTGGTCCTGAGAGTGGCTCAGGACCAGGTGAAAGCCTCTACGACAATGAGACTTCTGACTTCAGTATCTCAGAGCAAACAGAAAGGGAGTTGCAAGAGGAGGATCCAGTGGCAGGTAAAAAAAACAAAGTGTGGGGGCCAACAAATTTCACTACCCTTTGGAACTGGGGAGATAATGCTCCTTTAGAAAGAATTTGGACATCCGAAAAATGACTAATCCACCATTTCTGCAACATACATTTCATTTTTTATTTCTGTCTGTAAAAGCAAAAAGGAAAAAAAAGAAATGCACTCCAGTCATCAAAGCAGTTCCATAACTTTAATGAAATTGCCATCACATTCTTCATCGTCATTTCAGATATATCATAGCACATTACATCCACCCAATTTTTTCAAACTGCATATCAAGGTTTTAATGGGGTGCAATTTATATAATTCAAACTGAAAATCAAATCAAATGAAATCCAAATTCCCAAGGTTGATGTGATAACAGCACTACATGGTATTTTTTGCCCACACACTTCTGGGGTTAGGTTAATTGGTGTTTCTAAATTGCCCATAGGTGTGAATGTGTGTGTGGATGACTGTCCGTCTCTCTGTGTTAGCCCTGCGACAGGCTGGTGACCTGTACAGGGTGTACCCTGCCTCTCGCCCTATCACAGCTGGG
>JAVDPK010000587.1:57509-68800 GCA_034780415.1 Cichlasoma orientale
CCCCCCCCCCCCCCCCCCCCCGACCTTGAACAGGATAAGAGGAAGAGAATGGATGGATGGACATTACTTACTTGTGGCCATCTTGTGACCACAACATATCACAAATTAATAAAGAAACGCAACAAGCATTTCTTCATAATTTGTGATCATGAGTGACCATACACTGCAGAGGCCATGCAATAATCTTTTTCCTATTCATATTGTGAGGCTCTGTATATCCTGGCTGTATTCATTTAAAAAAAACAAAAAACAAAGAAAAAAACCCTTTTAGAGACTCATTTGTATGTTAAAGTTGTCTAACTTTGGTCCTCAAGTGGAAGCACAAAAAGTGATGCTCAAAATCCCCAAATGTTGAAATGTCTTTTTAAATGCAGCTTGATATGACCACCAGAGGGCAGCAGAGTTGTTTTTGGCATTTCAAGTGGTTCATATATTATCCACACTTCACTGGGTGTAAGTTGTAAAATATTGGTGAATAAAAGTAATTCAAGTTTCAGACTTTACAAAGGGTCAAATAATCATAATAATCAGTGAAGGTTTGTTTTGTTTTTTCCCTCCTGGCAGGGTTTTATTTTTAGTTTATCCAAATAAAAGTCAGATTGATCTTATTAAAATCTTGCTGTAGGTGGATAATCTGTCACAGTCAACATCCCTGTTACTTCAAAGTTGCATGATAATACTTATTTAAAAACTTAAAATGTCTTTTCCTGTTGTTTGGTTTTCTCCATTATTATTTTCATCCACAACGCTTTGGTTGTCAAAGCATCCTTGAAAGTACCAAAATTTTATGATTTTAAAAGTTTCCAAAATGTCTTGATGCGCAACTGCATTAACAACAAAAAAGGTGGAATGTTCACAAATGGAAAATAAAAGGAGTGAGTCACCCTCAGCAATGGATTATCTATCTTCATAAGTTTGATATCTTCATTCTTAATCAAAGGGACACAAATAGGGGGTTTCACATATGTGAAGGTCGAAAAATAAATTAAAATAAGGCCTGCCTCAAGTATGTTGGAATAAAATACACACACACAAAAAATGACATTTTTTACAATGATTTTTAAGAGGGAAATCTGTGAATTGAAGATTTGGTTCCTTAATTCTCATAATGAGTTTTTTTTGCCAGTCACATTGCCATTTCATCCTCTTCATTGAAATTAATAGCATTTTCCATCTTCTGACCAATTACTCCAGGGTTTATAAAAGGCACACAAAGGTCTGTTGGATGAATGATTGAATGAATGGGTTTTACTCTGAAAGTGCACAACAAACTATATGAGCTAGACAACAGGGCTGACCCAGCCATTCATGGCAGTACCAGGTCAGTCTGTACAGACAAGTAAGTTCTAACAAACAGCTACTCAGTCAAGGGTAGTTCACACTATTGTTGATTTTACAGACTATCAGATGATAAAGGGATGATTCAGCAGCTGCTGAGTGAGGTCAGGTTCAGCCATCAAAAGTTACAATTATGTTGCATGATTGATGCCAGCTCAGAATCTGTTGATCTGTGATGGACTTTTGATTAAAGACTTTTTGTGTTTCCTTGTCTTTCAAGTGGTTTTTGCAGGTGCTTTGAATGTGATGAATTTGGTATTTGTACAGCAAGTTAGTGAATGGCGGGACACAGTGTTTCAAGTGTCGGGCAATAAATGTGGTTCATGTTTCTTTCTGAAGTAGATATTAGAGATGTGAGAATGTCAGAGTTTTAGTCGTATAAACAATCTGAGTAAGCCAAGTTCCTCTGGTGGCTCAGTTACATCTCAGTCACTTTTTTCTTCTTGTAAGTTTTCGCATTTGGCTTCAAATTGTAGGGATCACCATTAAATTTTTGTGTTGCCTGTCAAGGTGATAGAGTACAACAGAATAAGTACTATAAGTTCTCATATTGTTTTTGATTCATGTTTAGTTCTTTTGCAACAAGTTTACAAGTTGTTGATTTTGTTTATTAAAAGCTCATGTATATTGTGCCTGATACAGATTAGATACAGATTAGAAACTTGCATTTGAATCATGCAGATTTAGTTGGTTGAAATGTTGTGTAGTTTCATATTCTTATGTATCCACTTTAAATGCCCACAATATAGAAAAAAATGACCACAATAAAAAAAACTGTGGCCATTTTTCCCATTTTATATTAGTAAAAATAGTGAGCTCACAGTTATACATAGCACTTTAAAAAAAATGAAAGTTTGCTCAAAAAATTAAAGGAGCAGTTTTTAATCAGAAAGTAGTATCCAGTCAGTTAAACTTCTGGGATATTGATCTGCTCAGTAAAGTAGCAGAGAGGGGGTTGTTAATAATTTACAGCTGCTTTGGTCTGAATTAAATTAATAACAAGTGCGCTGGAGGGGCAACAATGAGACAACCCCCAAAACAGGAATGGTTTTATGCTAAATGTGCTATTTCTAGACATTTGCTGTGTCTCCCAGCACAGTCTCAAGAGTTTGGAGGATATTCCAGAAGACAGGCAGTTACTCTAGGAGAGCTGGACAGGGCCATAAAAGGTCCTTAATCCATCAGCAGGACCAGGATCTGCTCCTTTCTGCAAGTAGGAAAAAGATAAGCATTGCCAGAGGCCTACAAAATAACCTCCAGCAGGCCACTGGTGTGAATGTCTGACCAAAAAAATCTGAAACGGACTTTATGTGGGTGGCCTAAGGCCCAACATCCTCTTGTGGACATTGTTTCGGGCCATCCAATGCAACCAGTCGCATCAGTACCAGATTTGGGACCATCCATCGTCTCATTAGGCGCATGCCTCGACGTCAGGCACATGGGGGGAAAACTACTGAGTACCATTTTGAGTTGCTGCAATGAAATTACGGCAAAATGGACTATCCTGAGGCATAATTTTTTTCACTTTGAGTATTTTTTTTGTCTCAGTTTGCCCTCTTTTGGTTTATAATTTTCAACAATTTTTTTTTTTTTTTTTTTTTTTTTTTTTTTTTTTTTTTTTGCCTATTAAGATCTGATGTGTGAAGTGTTCCTTTATTTTTATTTTTTTGAGCAGTGTATAATCTGGACATGGCTTAAGCATATATTCTTTATAATTGCAAGCAAATCCACTGGCTGAATGTTCATCTATCCATTTTCTTCCGCTTATCCTTTTCTGGGTCGCGGGGGTGGGGGTGGGGAAAGGGACAGGTTACCAGTGAATTCACTAATCAAAATGTTACTGTAATTCTTGTTTTGTATACAGTTTGAAAAATATTATGAAAATGTTAGTGGCAAAAAAGAGCCTTTATTAAAGGTTGGAGAGATATAAACAAGCCACAGAAAATGGTAGTGGCTTATTTTTGCCACTACCATTTTCATAAAATTTTTCATGCTGTATGTATTCAAAGAAGCACTGTGATAATGACGATCAAGTAAGCTACAGGAATTGGGTTCTGAATTTCTTTGATGCTCTGCAGCAGCTTTAGCAGCTTTTGTTATTTCTTTCCAGATGCTAGTAACAGCAGCCACGAGTCAAGAGTTGGATCGGTCAGGGAACAAGATGGGAAGGGTTTGTTTCCTCTGGCTGTCATCTCCACCCTCGCTGTTCTTAGCCTGATCATCCTCATTGGAATTCTCATCTACTGGAGGTACTGTGATCAATTTTAAGCTGCATGTGATGGAAAACAATTTATACATGCAGGATATAGAGTGCAATAACTCTTCCATTTAAAATGCACTGAGATGTACATTCACACTGGTTGTTTAGTCTAAATGTAAGTTAGAATTATGAACAATATGGTCATGAAATGTCTTTTTTTTTGTCATGCAGTGAAATACAAACAGATGAGTGAAATTTGAATGTCATTTGAAATTATTGAAAAGTATTCTAGTTTACTTTTGCCTTTTCCCGACACACCAAATTTATGTCAAAAATATATTTTTGTTTACTTAAAATATTCCACTTTTTTCTTAATGCTTTCCTGTAGATATATTGGTATATAAAATCCATTAACCAAAACGCAGAACAGTAACACACTTTTTTGTTCAATCAAAGCATCCAAACTCCTTCAGCAATTTCCTGATTCTATTATATTTTTCTAAAAGTTGTTAATAACATACTGTTTTAATAATAATAATTAATACTATAATAATAATTAATAATATAATTTAGTAAAACACATAACCCCAATCTCCACTGCACTCAACCCAATCATATCGCACATATTACATGTATGAGGAGAGGTGGAGGCATCAACCAGAAGACTTTCATATTTGTCTGGGAAGCCTAATCTCTTCAAACACAGGCTCAGTCTTGATCTTACATTGTGCTGTGTGTTTTTATTTGTGTGCATGTATTTGCTCACCAACAGCCCCTTCACAAACAATACCTTCTGTGTCATGCTGTTGTGAATGAAGCCTTTCAGCTGTCACTGCCACTCACTCTCGATTCATTTCAAGACACTTGATAGAGACTGCTCACACGATTTCATTGTCTCATTGCTGTACAATGACAATAAAGGATATTCGCATTCTGATTTTGGATGACCTTCAGAGATGCTATTTTTCTTCACTTACTGAGCCAAATCAAATGCTCGATAAGAAGAAAATGGAATTTTCTTCAAGGGTAGTCATGTTTTTTTGTTTGTGTGCACTGTTTTTTCTGGGCTCAAACCCAAACGTTTTTTAAATTTCTTGCATTTACAACATATCTTGAAAACTTTTCTGAAATATCCAACTCCAGAAATCCAATCAAAGACATGCTGTCAAATGCAGTGTAATACTTTATTTTTCACAGGCTACATGTCTCAGCTGCCATGCTGAAGACGCAACATATTGCTCTTGTTTTCCAATCGGCTTGTTGTTGTATCTCCAAGATTGAGCAGTGCTAAACTAGTAATAATCTGAGGAGCAGGGGGATTAATCCTTACTGAAGCATGTACCTTGGCTGCAGCACTCTGAGCATCCACTCAGGGGAGCATCCTGGGAGCGCTGCAGGATAGAAAAGGACATCTGACTGATTATGTCGGACAGAAGGAATCGTATCAGCTTCTTGTAGGGCAAGCAGCAGGAGGCCAAACTGCACTAATCCTCCTGTTGTTGTGTCCTTTTTTTTGGCTAACTCACAACAACAGTGTTCATTTGGACACGGCTGCTGTGCATTTGAGGTCAAGCAGTTTGAGAGGATTTTGATTTACTTTACAAGTTTAAAGCAAGTTGAGAGATGTGCAGTAAATCAGGCTGTAGCTAAATTGTCTTTAAAGGTTCAAAACAAAGCCAGCTTTAGTTGTGTACTGTAGCAGTTTCTCTACAGGAGTCTGAAACTGTGCTGAGAGTCAATAATGATTAAAATCTTAATTACTAACTGAGACCAAAGGGCAGAGATGTCCGTTGCTTTAAAGGGGTGTCAAATTTAATAAAACAAAAAAAAAAAAGAAAATAGTTGTTTCTGAATATGTGTGTACATCCTTTGAGCTAGTGCTCACAGATAGTGGCTGTTTTCAGTTAAGAGTGTCAGACTGTGTTAGTGTGCTCGTTACTGAGCTGCAGCTCAATTACTTAATTTAGTCTGAGGTTCTCACATCAGTATAATCAGATTAAGTAGTTTCAGTCTCACTAGATAAACAAAGGGAAATACACTAATGTGGACAATGAAAAAGAGTAGAAGAACAAGGCTCTACATCTTATGACAAAAAACACTGACCACATTACATATACAACCTTGGACTTTTGCATTGTAATGAGGACGTTTTTACGGTAAATCAAATTTGCTCAAATGGTACTGGCTTATAAATCTACTAGTAGGTAGGAACAGAATAATTGTGCACACATCTCTCAAGACTTTTTTGGCCTCTCTAAATTTTCAATAAAATTGACAGTAGGGAGAAAATATTCCCTTCCAGCAGGGACAAACTTCCAGCAAAATCCATAGTCATCTGCAAGAACATCCACAGTAATCCAAGAGCACAAAACAGAATATAAATGTAAACATCCTTTTCAAATTCCTGGGGTTTGAAGTACTGCCAGTTTGTCAAAGTCATATCTTATTTTTAACCATTTGTCCTTTTGCACCCCTGCATGAAGCACCAGGCTATGGCCTATAGTAAGACAGTCTCACTCCTAACACACACATAGATGCTTGTAAAGGACCTCTTGGAGTCATATTTAACCACTGCGTAAATGTCATTTTTCAACGTGCATGAGTAACATTTTTTTAAGAGTAAATTAACCAGCAACTGAAGGTTTATTATGTGCTAAATAATGAATAGACTTCAGCTGAGGCTAACAAAGAAGTATTATAGGTAGAAAGACTGCCCCAAACTTCATCCCACCCGTTCTGTAGCTGTTGAGGCCATTTCAGTCTAAACTCTTGATCTGAACTGACCAAGAACATCATCTTTGCAGCTGTTCTGGATCTAAAGCCAAAAACATTTAAGGAATACAGGTCCTATACTCCTTTCTGCTTATGTCTGTTTTCTGCCTGTTGAGCTAAACTGTGCAATTTCAAAGAAAAAAAAACTGATAAACCTTAGAAGAACTTTCTCAGAAAGTTTTTTCAGTTCACTGCATCGTTTTCAGTGGAATAAATGTTTGGTCAGTCATCATTGCTGATATCAACAATCATTTAACCGATCATGTGGCTCAGTGTTATGCAGTGGTGTTACTGTAGCTTTCAATCATTGTGCATCAGTCCTATTTATAAGGTTGTGCAAAAACCTGCAGTCATTTGAGACTGACATTTAGATGAGTAATCAAACATTTCTCTCACTGAAAACGTTGCATCCAGGTGAACTGAATCAACTTACTGGCATTTCCTCGAAGAACTTTAAAAAAAAAAACTTGGATTGAACAATTAATATTGAAGTAGAATGAATAATGTATAAATTAGCTTGTTTGCTTCAGAAAATCTAGTCTGATCAACTAGATTACTGGACAATGTGCAACTGGCATAAGAACCTGAGACCTGATGGGAGATTATTTGTTTTTTTCATTTTTATCCTCCTGTGATAATCCCTGATGCCCATGTCTGGCTGAGAGAGCAGAGAGGCGCTCTCATCTGTTTAAAAACATATCAAGGATTAACAGAACATCTTTTTTTACTGTGTTTACAGGAAGATTACTGCTTATTTTCCGAAATCTGGGACAATGCTGAATCACATGAAAACAGAAGGATTTCCTGCCTGTCAGTGATGTGTGTTGATGGATTTTGTTTGTTTTTCTGCAGAGTTTGTTTCCAGACGGCTCACTTTTACATCCATGACAGCTCCTCACCCAGACTCATCGCAACACCACCCATTGGTGCATCTGGTAACATGCACATATTTTTTTTTAATGTATCATATTGGACTATTTATTACACTTCCATAAATATAATAAATACCTTAAATTGTCCATAAATGTCTTCACTTTCCTTGAAAAAAATTCCATAATTTCCAAAAAGTTTCATCTTTCAATGTTTCTGTTTTCAAGTACACAGTGTTAAAAACATGCATATTTATCAAAATGTTTCCAGAGTTTTTCACAAATGTTCCAACTCTTAAACGTGCCAAAAATGTTACACAAATTTACTGTATTTATTTTCAAATATTGTCTGAACTGACTCACCTTTTCAGTGTCCTTTCTAAAAAAAAAAAAAAAAATGTCTACAGTTCCCAAATTTTTTCTCAAATTATGGCGGCTTAACTTTTCAGAATGCTCACTAGTTTTTAAAGATGTGAATTCTCCAAAAACACCCTCACTTTCCAGAAATTTATTCAGTTTACCCAGAATGCATTAATGTGTTCAGTATTACCCATAAAGTATACAGTTTATAGCGTCCAGATCTGAAAAGAGGAGTTGGTGTTGAATTGGCCTAAACCAGCATTCTTTGTAATGGCCAGCAGGGGGCAACTTTTTTGTTGCAAAAATATTTCTGGTTCATGGGATAACAGCTCTCAACTCCCCTGAATGTCCTTCTCATGAGTTCACGGTCTCAATTACTTGTTTCAAGTCTTATTGAATACAACATTATTTATTTATTTATAATTTATTTTGTAAAGCTGTAGAAGGCTTCTTTTCCAGAAGTGCAAAGTGTAATCTAGGGGTGGCCTACCAAATTTTTCAGTCAAATTCACATTTTTGTGAATTTGTGACAATTGTGACTTTGTGACAATTTGTTTCAGAAAGCTAAGATGTCACTGATGAAAATGGTCAGCTCAAGGTTTGAAAAACGTGACCCCAACAGTGTATGACATCAAGATGCCCATCAATGTTTGCTATACAGTTTCTGAAGGCCCACTTTTCTTAAGTTAGAACCTTTTCAAAACAAGGTGGGTCCAATATTCATGAAGTTTTGCTCCATGAATTCATCCTCCGTAGTCAGACTGGCAATTCAGGGTTGTACTATAATGTCTGGAGGTGTCTGAGGGAGAACCTTCAGGAAAATAACCTTCCCTGTGGTGGTCAGTGGACGATTGTGCATAGTTAATTTTTAGCCACATTGCTTATAACATGTCTCTTTTTGTTGTAAAAATGTGTTATCACAGTAAAGAAGTTCAGAAACAACAGGATAAAATGGACATAAACTGATTATTTGGAACATTTGATAGTTTTTGGAGGGGGGTTATTTTTGTTTTTGTTTTTTCCAGGCGACCAGAGGACTTTTCCAGTGAGGGACTTTGTCAAACATGTTGCTGAACTTCACAAAACTCAGAGCTTCCAACGAGAGTTTGAGGTATGAAAAGAAGACATGCTTCTTCAATTTTATAGTTCAGTTTTAAATGTTTTAAGTTTGAGTAGATTGTGTGAGTGTTGTTATATTGTCTGCTTCCTGTATGGTGACTTGTGATGGTCTCAAGTTCTAGCTTGCTGCAGGGCTGCACTATTGCTTTTATCCATAATTATACTCAACATAATAAGGGAAAGAAGTCTTTACAGAAGACTTCTTTCCCTTATTCCCTTCCCTTCTTTTTGACATGCGAATTAATGATTTGTAGAGTGCAAGTTGTGGTCCTGCTCATCTCTCTGTGCAGAGCCTTCATTCATTCTCATGAGTAGTGTTGACTTTTACCTGCTTACATTCAACAGAACAAACACAAATTAGTCATTCAAAGCTCCAGTTTGTTTTGTTCTGAAGCTGCTACTGAAGGGAAAATCAACACAACGATATTAAGACTTTTAAGAAAAGTGGATGTTCATGACAGGGAGTATGTAATTTATAAATAGAGTAGACGGTAAAACTAAACTAGAAGGAAATTCAGCAGAGCGCATACCTCACCCACCCCAAAATTTCTATGTGCCGATATTTCATTGTTGTCTTACTCCATCATAAATTACTTGAACACAAAGAATTGGCTTCTATTCTATTGGCTTTTAAAAATTGTAAAATATGATTTTATATTTTTATTAAAAAATGAGATCCACATGAACAGATGATTGCATATACAGTAGCATATACAGTAGTATTGTATCTTTATCTACCCTAATAGCAGCCACTAAAAAAATAAATAAATGGAAAAACAGAAGCAAAAATTTGCTGAGATATGTTTATATGTATGTGTATATCAAAACATTTTAGCCAAACACAGTCACATTTGAAATGTTTATCACAGAGTTGGGCATTTGAGCTCTGAGCTTATCACTAGCTGCAAATATGATGAACACTAAAATCTGTCCAGAGGTGGATGCTGGGGTGGGAGACAAGTTGAAAGAGCAGGTAGTAGTGGCACTGGTATATCAGCAAAAGTATTCCAAAGAAATTGTCAGGCTGAAAGCGTGACGGACAGACAGACAGAGAAATGAACAATGGGAAAGTGATCCCTGAGGGCCTCTCGGCAGACACAAAAAGGGGGCAATGAACACACTTTCCAACTCAGACATATTGGGAGAATGTGTTTGAAATGTGACATGAGTGAGGCATGCCATTTGTGTATAATGAGTGAAGCACAAATTGAACTAAAACTCACAGGCTTGACTCTTCTTCCATTAGCTGTTTCCTCCTCTGCCACACCAACCCTCTTTATGTCATCCTTCATGGCATCCATGAACCTCCTCTGAGGTCTTCCATTTTTCCTCCTGCTTGGCTCCTCTATATATAACATCCTTTGTCCAATGTATCCACTATCCCTCCTCTGCACATGTCCAAACTATCTCAGCCTTGCCTTTCTAACTTTGTATTCAAACTGCTCAACTTGAGCTGTCCCTCTGATATACTCATTTTTAATCCTGTGTCCATTCTGGTCAGTCCCAATGAAAATCTTAGCATCTTCAAATCTCCAACTTAGCCTCCTGCATCTTTGTTAGCACTCCTGCCTCCAAACCATCATATAGCAGGTCATAGCAAAGGTCTCACTACCATATCACTAAATCTTCCCTTTCACTCTTGCTGTTATCCTTCTGTCACAAATCCCCTATGACACTCCTCTATAAGTATCAGAAAATTCAATTCAATTTTATTTGTATAGCACCAAATCACAACAAACACTTGCCTCAAGGCACTTTGTATTGTACAATAATACAGAAAAAACATAAAGAGAAGATGCACGCCAGATAGGAGGAACAAATTAGAAAACAAAAGAAAGCACAAACAAAAAAAGAAGGAAAGCATTTGGGTAAATTTCATACCTCCAGTTCTCCAAGTTACTTTGGGACACATCCCAAAAGAAGAGGTTTTATTTAGAACAAATCAAAACAATGATGGGAAAATATTTTGATATGATTTGATATGATTTTTCCTTTATGTTGGCAGTAGCATGAGCTGTACAGCTGTGTGCATTTTTTTGTGCTTTTTTTTGTCCCTATGTAGTCTTCTAATTTGTCTTTTTGCACCTCTTTGGTTGACTGTTGTTACGGAAATGGTTGCCTGCTGCTGCCTTACCCTCATCGTTAGGCACTGAAGCAGAGTTACGAGGTAAGACCCTACCATACCCGTATGTCAGCTACTGACATCCAGTAAACATGTAGCTGTGTCTGCAAACTATTTCTTTGTGACAGGCGTCTATCAACTATTAAACAAAAAACTTTGTGCAGATTTGAAAAGATAAGATAATTTGCATGTTTAAACATTAACTTTAAGACTTGTAAAACAAATAGTCATAGTGAAAAATAAACTTTTTTTTTAATTAATGAAAATATCTTGTAATTACAAAAAAGATCCCATCCTTATGAGATGTTTTCTGACTGGATTTTAACAGTCGTGTTTGCTCAGAAATGTCTACAGACACAGAGATTGGGGTGGCGTAGAACTGTGAAATGTGTTATATTTGTTGCAATTTTTGCGGGTGGGCGCCCTCTGGGCCAGGCCGTCCTGTGCCGCTGGGGCGGTGCCTGGGCACCCGGATTGTGCTGGCCGGTATCCCTCCTGGTCCTTGGGTCTG
>JAVDPK010000587.1:138464-148824 GCA_034780415.1 Cichlasoma orientale
TACTAATGAAGGAATTATATCCTTAAACTTAGTTACAGCACTTTCAGAAAGACTTCTACTGTAATAAAACTTATTCCTCACTGCTGTGTAATCCATTAGAGTAAATGTAAATATTATTAAGAAATGATCAGACAGGAGAGGCTTGTCAGGAAATTTCTATGGAGTTCCCTCTGAAGCATTAACTCCCCACCACGGGTACAAACACAAATGCCTACCTTCCCCCTGCTCATAGAGGAAGGCCAGGCCATAGAGGTAGTGAATCCTTCTACCAACCAGTTTTCAGAACATAGAGGCAGCTTTGTGCTTAGCCCATCCCATAGAGCTGACAGAAGAAGGTAACAGAGGAAGCAACTGTTGAACAGTTTTGACCAAATGTGACACTGAAGCATCCACATTTTACAAACAAAAGCCAAATTTGTGGAGCTATCTCTCTCTCACTCTCTCTCTCTCTCTCTCTGTGTGCTCGTGCGTGCAAGTGTGTGAAATCCAGTGTCCATCCATCCATTCTATTCCACTTATCCTGTTCAGGGTTGCGGGGGTGGGGGGGCTGGAGCCTATCCCAGCTGACACAGGGTGAGAGGCAGGGTACACCCTGTACAGGTCGCCAGCCTGCCACAGGGCTAACACAGAGAGACAGCCAACCATCCACACTCACATTCACACCTATGGGCTATTTAGAGTGACCAATTAACCTAACCCCAGTAACTGCGTGTCTGTGGACAGTGGGAGGAAACCAGAGAAAACCCACACAAGTCTAACAAACATTGGAGCATGTAGATATTTTTTGTTATAGAATGGAGGGGGAAATGCAAAAACATAGAATAATAAGTTAACTATGTTTCAAACCCACACTGCCATGCTATGTAGTGTACCAGAAAAAGATGCAGTATCTGTTAATACAGAGTATGTGTGTCAGCAGTCTTGGCCGATGTGGGGAATGTTTTCTTTTCCCTTTCGGCCCCTCAAAGCTGGTCAATCATGGATGTCACAGCTATGTAATCCAATCATTGCAACCATTGTTGCTACTACTGTGTCGTGGTCACAGTCTTCTTGTAATGGCAGCTGCCCAGTAAGACGTGCTTTGCACTGCTCTGTTGCAACCTCTGAAAATGATGGTAGCAAAGCTTAGTGGACTTTTTCATAGTGACCTCTGGCAAGACAAGAGAAAAATGCAAAACGCAAACAAAGAAAATACAACAATACAGTAAGAGCAAACTAACTCTGGCATTAGGGGTGGCTGTTGCTCAGAATGGCAGAGAACATCATCTACTAACTGGAAGTTAGAGTGTGAATGTTAGCTAGAAAGCACTTAGATGTAGAAAAGTGTGTGTGTGTGTGTGTGTGTGTGTAAATGGGTGAATGCAAACATGTTGTATAAAGCAGTTTGAGTGCTTGAGTAGAAAAGTGCTATATAAGAACTAGTCCATTACTAGTGTAGCCCAAAAAGCTGAGGCATGTTATAGTTTCTGCTTGAGTCCAAGTGAAATACATTTCATCATCACATGACAGAGACATTAAAGTATAGTACAATGCACCAACTATGTATGCATCCTTCAGACAGTCTTCAAAGAACTATGACAGGAATGAATGCTCGCCCTGGTGACGGTGGCTGTCTTTCTTTAATTGCTGTTTAATGATAGAAGAAGTAAGTGTACTATTCTAGTGTAATTCTACTGCAGTAATAATCATTTTCTATAAACCAAAGGCTGGAGTATGTCCTTGAAGAATGGAGTACTGCCTTTCGTTGGTCAGGATGGAGTCAGCTCCACCTCCGTGCTTCAATCCACTATCATTGTCTCTCCGTAAATTCAGTCTTACTGACTCTAATCTATGAGATACATCAGAAAAATGACTTTGAAACCATTGACTGCCTTAGCCAAGCATTTGTCTTTCTTTCCCTACCTGGAAATCAAATGGTTTAGAAAGTACCTTCCATGAGATCTGATTTGAGAGTTGTATTTTTGCCTTGATCGCTGATGATCCGGTCTTTTAGAGATTTGTGTACTGCTTTTTTATAAGCCTTCAGTCCAGGTATGATCTCACTCTGGCAAAGCCACTCTTGCTCAAATAACAATTTGACAATTTGATGTTTGCTTAGTCAAAAGATTGTTATTAAATATTTTATATTTGGTGGTGTGGTTTTGTCCTAGGACCTCCCCACCCTTCCATGTATATACAGTGTTCATACACTGATTGCTGGAGCAGAAAAGCAGTAGCAAGACCCTAGCACAGAGCTCTGTGTAGAGCAGGCATCAATGGAAACAATGATCAAGTCACAGGAAGTATGTAAAGAGATGGACTGCAAAGTAGCTTGCAAATGCACAGCAACTGCTGGCATCCTACCACATCTTAAATAGTGCACCCACAGGAGATTTGCTAATTGAATGTGAAGAAAGATTTCAGGCAGCAATGTTCTGCAGGAAACTTGAGGCACAGCCATATTTCTAACAGATGAACAACAGCTGCAATTTGATTTAGTTGATGAAGCCTCTGATGAGGAGATCAAATCCTCCCAGGTGTCTGAATGCTGTTTCATCTCTTTGTACAAAGGAGTTAACCTGGTCAGTGCCATTAACTTGCTTTGGTCTGAAAACAAGGTAGAAACAGTGCAAAATGTTTTTCATTTTTACATTAGAACTTATTGCACACTTTGGACCTCTTAAGATGTAAAAATGCTCAGTCATGAAGTCAAATTCTTTGTCATATTCCCCATAATGCCGACTTTAAAAGTTACCTTGTCTCATAACTTTAATGGAACACACTCAATTTCAGTGCATTTATAACTATTTTTGTTTGGTTAATAGGCAGTCAGTGAACATTGTTTAATATTTTGGGGGCTTTTAAGCCCCATTGTCCTATCTAAATAAAGGTATTTAGATAGGACAATGGAGAGAAGACAGGAAGGTTGGGAGAAAGAACAGGAGCAAGACATGCAGCAAATGCAGATTTGACCTTGGCCCCTGTAAACCAATTATGGTTTGCCTGCTCAAGCCAGTGAGCCCAGTGGCCATTGGGAGGTTCGGGCGGTGTCCCGAACGGCTGAACCGGCCGGTGATCAGAATTTTTTTTTACACAATTAAGCACAGCAGCGCTCACACTGCAGCTCTGGCAGCCTCTCCAAACCAGCTCCCGGGCTGAATTTCAAGCCCAGCCCGCCCCTGCAGTGAGCTATACTGACACTCCTTGTTTAATATTTTTAATATTTTTAATTGAATATGTTAGAAATATATTGAAGTGAGCACACAGATGATTTCATTTATTTATTTTGTTTAGCAGCAGAAAAAAAAATCACTTTGACACAAAACTTTTTTCATATACCATAGTCTTCAGTTCAGCTATTCTCTTTTGAATATTACACACTTTAAAATAAATATAATAAAACACTTTTTTTTTTAACAATTCTCCTGAGATTTCAACCAAGTATAGAAACAGACTGATTGAAGAACGGAAAGTTTCAACTCATTTTCCTCAATCACTCAGGACCAGAGATGCAGAAGTGAGAAGTTTTGATTTGTTTTTTGTTTGTTTGTTTGTTTGCTTTGAAGGAGGTTGGGGCATTGTACCCTAGCAGGTTGAATTTTGTAGGTGTGGTTTTATTCAGCTGTTTTATGCACACAAATATTTAAATAAATTAAAATATTAAAAAAATGCATGGAAACACTGAAAGTTTTTGCAATCTAAGACAAAAATGTTGCTGTAACGAAGTAAAAATGCAACAAAATGCACTGGACAAATTTAGTGATTTAACAGGAGAAAAATTAAAATATCAGATATGATGTAGAAACCTTGTTAACATTAACACATGAAAGAGAAATCCCTTATTTCTGTTGCATTTTCTACTTTTTTGTTCAAGGCTTCAATTACATTATCTCATTGCATTCTGTTTTTCTACAATGCATCAAATTGGAAACACCAGCTATTTTATCACTCCACTTCATGTAGTCACACAAAATTTTTGGATATAAAATTTCCATTTTCTTTTGCAGAATTCCTTAATATGTTATTAAAATGTAGGCTACATTTTGATAGAAACCTGGCAGGCTTTCTGACTTCAGCTTTAATTCTGTGGGGTTCACATTCAATTGACATGAACAGCAAAGGAATTATTGTCATTTTTAACTACAATTGGCTTTTTAAAAATGACTGCAATGAAATCAATGAAGGACAAAGGGTTCATTAATCAATCATTTTCATTTTCTTCATCATTTCTATTAGTATTAATACTGTAATTGTTAGTTTAATTGCTTAAATTTGTAGAGTTGGTGAAAATAAAATATTTTATACAGACTACATAAACCTCCATGTTTGGCGCTCACACTGAAAGTGAGACTACTTAAAACGTCTGAAAAGGGAAATTTGGGTGCACACATCAACAGACTGTACAGTAGGAAGTTATCTTCATTAAAGAACAACTTCACTGCAAGAGGAGGAGGAGGAGCAGAGGAGCTCCTAAAAATCTTCTGAGGAATCCTTCATCTGTGTTTCCATCAGAGGAATAAGCTCCTCCTATCCAAGGGGAGGTAGTGAAAGTTCAGAAACCTTTAAAACATGAGGTTTACAACTTTGAATGTTATTAACTGTTTGCTTCCAATTGCCATTTTTAAAAGATAACTTGCAGAATCTGATTCCAGCAGGTGCTCTTTCAAGGCATGTAAAATTGAGGGAAAAATATTCCAGGATAAGTACTTGTGAGTGATGTGCAATATGTCTGTGTAGGTTCTCAGTCATCCAGGTCATAGTAGTCTCTGGAGCTTGAAAAAGGCTACTGGACTTCTTTACGTTTCATCTCCCATCCAAAAGGCTTCTTCAGTTCTTAAACCAAAAGGTGGGGAGACCCAGGTATTTAAACCCCAGTGAGCATTGTCCCCTGGTGGTGGTTTGAAGGAGGCATTAAAGAAGCTATCTATGTCCACTGTGAACAACCATCACTGAACAGAGGAGGTGGATTACGTCAGTGTTTCCCAACCACTGTGCCACGGCACATAAGTGTGCCGTGAGTAATCACCAGGTGTGCCATGGAAGATTATCCAATTTCACCCGATTGTTACTCTAAGCGAGTGGTGTGTAGTGACGGGTAGAACAATTACATTCTTTTCCACTAGTCTCTAGTTGTACTGCCCTCTAGTCACTAGAGGGCAGTACAACATCTTTCTCCACTTAAGTGGGTTACCAACCATTAGTAAAACAGAAGAAGATGAAGAAGTAATATAAAAGTACATAGACATGCTGCGAGTGAGACAATGGTGCAGATAATGGATAAATATTCAAAAAGAAAAAGTACTCAATCTGACCTGGGTCCTGGAGAAAATTCCGACCCAGACGAAGACCCTAGCATGAGTAGTGGTCAGAAGAAAACAACAAAGGTGTGTTCAAGACAATACAATGAAAGTTATCTTGATTCACTTATACTGGGGAACCAACTGAGCCCTGTGCCTACTGTGTGGGGAAAACATGTCAAACCGTGCCATGGTTCCAAGTAAACTTAAATGCCATCTCCAGACAAAACAGCCATCACTTCAAAACAAGAAACAGGCAGCGTTAATGAGGAAAACCACCAAAAGCACTGAAAGCTAGCTACCAAGTTGCTGAACTCACCTCTAAATCAAAACAGCCACACTCTGTAGAAGAGACATTAATACTGCCTGCCTCAAAAATTATATTAAATAATCAAATTTTATCTTAAAACAGATGATCGGCCCTGGCTGTTAAAGAAATAGCTCAAGTCCTTCTCTCAAATAATACAATCTCCAGACAATTGAAGACATGTCTGCTGACATTGAAAAGATAGTTTTGGATTTTACAGTAGTGGAAAATTACATTGCAAATTTCTCTACAGATATCAGAGGACATGCACAATTTATGGCAAATGTGCACTTTGTAGATGGAGACATCAGAGAAAACTTCTTGTTTCACAAGGAATTGCCTGGAACAACAGGAGACAAAATTTTTTGAGTTGTGTCATAGTACCTTGACCATGGAGGACTGAAGTGGCAAAACTGCTTAAGTGTTTGCACCGATGGAGTAGCTGCCATACTTGGGCACACCAAAGGATTTGTAAACAGTGTGAAAGAGCAATTCAGTTCAGTTCAGTTTTATTTATATAGCGCCAAATCACAACAAACAGTCAACTCAAGGCGCTTTATAAAATTACAGAGAAAACCCATCAGTCAAGATGACCCCCTATGAGCAGTTGGCGACAGTGGGAAGGAAAAACTCCCTTTTAACAGGAAGAACCCCCTAGCAGAACCAGGCTCAGGGAGGGGCAGCCATCTGCTGTGACCAGTTGGGGCTGAGGGGAGAGAGACAGGACAAAAGACATGCTGTGGAAGAGAGCCAGAGATTAATAATAACCTGATGCAGGAGCAAAAAGTGCATTTTTGGGACTATTTCCAGTGGCAGACAAATACATATTTAGTGCCTTAGTAATTATATAGTGATGGAATTGGCTGATATTAAGAAAAATATAGATATAACCAGATTTATCTTACAATGTTCACCACTGCCACATCTCTGGCCTCTGAGTTCCTTTTCAAACAAAAAAAAATATATCACTGATTGCATGTGGACTTCTATTTTTTTTTTATTTGTATTAAGGTACATGTTCGAAATAAAGATTGATTGATTGATTGATTGATCAATCTAACATCCTGAGGTGTAACTTAAAAAATAATTTAAACTATTAATCACTGATGACTAATGATGCAATAATGAGGCACCATTATAACAGAAAGAGTGGCTAAAAATGAGTGTCTTTAGTTCAACAAGCTCAGAGGCATGGAGGGTCAGGGCCAGAGGTCCGGCATCACTTTCAGATCATATTGGGTCTGAGGGGCCACTACAGATCCTGGAAGTTCATAGTCATGGTTCATGCTGAAGGAGTCAAGGACAGAGTTTCCCTTTTTGTTTCTTCTGAGTCACAGGGTGGAGCATAATGCAAATGAACATTTTTGTGATTGGATTTTTTTTTTTTTTTTAATGAGCTTAATCTGGTATGCTAAGTTAAAGGGGGTATTTTGGGAAATTCATTATAGTAGAATTAATTTGTACATTTTATGCAGAGGTGTACTTTTTAATCTCTCTTTCTATACTGTATGTAACTGGAACAGGATTCCACCTTCTTGGGGTGGCTGTGGCTCAGGTATTAGAGTCTATTGATCAGAACGTCAGTGACCCAATCCCTTGCTCGTCCAGTCTGCATATCAAAGTATCCTTAGGCAAGATATTGAACTTTGAGTTGCCTTTGACTCCTCCATTGTGAGTGCAAGTATGAATGTTAGACAAAGTGTTATATAAATATAAAGTGTTATATAAAGTATAAATGTATTGTAATTATAATTGGGTGAATGAAACTTCTAGTAGAAAGGACTTTGAGTGGTCAACTAAGTAGAAAGGTGCTATGTAAGTGCCAGTCCATTTACCAAGAGGAAATAGTCCAACTCAGGCACGCTCTCATGGCTGGTAATGCTCCGTTTAGTTGAGATGACAGAGCTGCTAATGTAAAGCATGCAGGAGGGAGTACAGAATAAACTTGCTGGACAATTTTCTGCTCTTTCATCACAGGGGCACATACTTTGTATCAGGGAGCACTGTGCCAAACATTTGCAGCTCCGCTGGATCCAGGGCTGCAACGCTCATGTAAAAACACTTTTTGAGTTGGGCTACCGCTAACATTTTAGATATATTGACATCATGCATCAGTGTGTTGTTTCACCTGTCATGGCTGTCTATTTTCACCTGGGAGAAACCAAAGTTGGACCCTCAAACAGAAGTGACCACCTGCAAACAAGATGATTGGCTATCATATATGTCAATCAAAGGAATTCTGTTGGTCAAGATTTAAAAGGACACTCTAACAGATTTTATGACAATTTTTTTTTTTTTTTTGCCATAGCTAGCTATCCTCAGCGTGCAAAAAAATTCTATTTTATATTTATTATTTTCTGTAGCTATAGGTGATTGCTCATAGTGATGTAATCAAGGGAGGTCTCTGGAGCTTGAAAAAGGCAACTGGGATGTCATGCTTGGAGAAAATGCTCCTGAGTTTCTCTGACAAACCTGCTACATAAGGAATGACAATGTTGTTCTGTTTGTCATTCTCTTTCTCCCTAGTTGGTGTCTGACCTTCTTTCCTGTGCATCTTCACTGATTTGATGAAAGCCCAGTTAGGACAACCATGTTTAAAGAGCTTTCTTTACATGTGTGTGTTCCTTTTCTTTCCCTTCTGCCTGAGAAGGAACATTTTTCGGCCCAGTGTTGTAGACACCTGATCATCCCAGGTTTGTGTTCTAGTGGGTGGGGGTCAAAGAATTGGTACTGGTCTGTGTGTGTGGACTTCTGGTAAACTTCAGTGTTGAGCCTTTGCATCTTCCTCAATGAGCACAGCACAGTCCAAGAACAGTAACCGATTATACTTGGCATCCTGGTGAACTTTATGTTTTTATCCACTGACTTGATGTAGTCAGTTAAGGCTTCTACTTCTTGGGTTTTTATTTTGGCCCAGGTATCATCCGAATATTTGTACCAGTAGCTAGGTGCTATCACTTTGAAGGGACCAAGAGCTTTACTTTCCACTTCCTACATGGGACACTAGGGAGTCTATGGCACATCCATGCTTTTGTGTGTAGAAAGCCCGTTGTATTCAAATTTATGGTAGTAAGGTAAGTAAGGTCTAGCTGTACAAATCTGATCTGGGGTAAAGCTGGTTTTGTTTTGTAAGGAACTGTCTTGCTGTAGTCGTTTTCTAACCATCTCCATCTCCACTGCCTCGGTTGTAGGTATACAAGTCAAAAGGGAAACCACATCATCTGGAGTCAGCATAGGATTGTAGACCTTGTTGTTCAAGTCTGTGGCGTTTTCAATGTAATGAGGTGTGTTGCCCACAAGCAGAGTTAAGATGGTGGTGAGGCGCTTGGGAAATTTTACCAAATTTATGCTGTTAACAATGGGTCTGAGTGGGACTCCTTCTTTGTGGATCTTCTGAAGCCCATATATACATGGCGTAGCCTCTTCAGGATAAAGCGTATGTAGGGCACTCAATGGCTTTTTCCTTTTCAAGTTGTTTTATGGTAAGTTCTTATATGGTGCTTCTCTCCTTGAGCACTCAACTCTATACAAGCACTTTTTTCTACATCAAAATTCTCTCTAACATTTGCACATATTCACACTCTGATGAATACATCGAGTTCAATAACTTGCCCAAGGATACTTTGGCATGCAGACAGGAGTAGCCAGGAATCAAACCATCAACCTTCCCATTAGTAGATGACCTACTCTACCTCCTGAGCCACAGCCACGCCAACAGAGGCAACATCTGTTAGGCAACAGATGACTTTCTTCTTGTGGGCTCTGGCCTTAAGACCTCATAAATATTGTTGTCAACAGATCAGGTGACCCTGAAGTGTAATAATCACGGTGTGTTAATCAGTTGCATTTAGAACAATGGTGCTCCTGCCCTTGTTGGCTGATGGTGATGCTTTGGCCTTTACTCAGGGATATGTTGGCCTTCATTTCTTGAATTGCGAGATGAGATAGAGGAATTCTTGCCCTGTAGATGTAGCTAAAACTGTCATCCTGATTTGCTCTGCTTCAGGTTCACAATTTGCAAACTTGACATCCCAGTATACTTCAGACCCAGCCATACCCTAAGACAAAATCTGGTTCATCTAAAGGTCAAAACTCACAAACACAAGCTAAGCAATATACTGTATGCTGTCCAGTGCAGTGAGAAGTGCTTGGACCTCTACATTAGCGAAACCAAACAGCCTCTCCACAAGGCACAACATAGAAGGGCCACCTCGACAGGACAGGACAGGACTCAGTTGTACTCTGCACCTAACGCATAAAGAATACTGTTTCAAGGATGCCAATGCTCACATTTTGGAGAAGACAGATGGTTTGAAAAAGGAGTAAAGAAAGCCATCTATGTCCCCTGTGAATGACCATCACTGAACAGAGGTAGTGGCTCATGACACTAGGTGCCAGCCACCTACAGGACAGTCTTGAGAACCCTTCACAGGTGCCTCAGTCCCCACTCACACTCTGCTTCAGGTGATCTAAATAGGTTAGTTGATAGAGGGGAGCAAGGTCTCACAGTAGATCCACCTGAAACCCCTGATGGTAATGACGCATGCCTTTTTTCACACCATGTGATGATGCACATGAACAAAAGTGGGTCAATGAGCACCTCCTAGGCTTTAAATGCTTGGGAATCTCGACCATTTGGTTTTAGAACTGAAGAAGCCTCTTGGATAAGATGAAACATTTTCAAAGACTACCATGATCTAGATGACTGAGAATCTACACAGGCCACCAGGGTCTGTTTTGTTTTGGTTTTTTTTTTTTTTTTTTTTTTTTTCTTTGT